>CABEGB010000992.1:0-382082 GCA_901521435.1 Crematogaster levior
TTCCCATTTAAAAACAACTTGACCTTTAAATGACCTTCACATTTCACAATCGAGGTCAAATTCAATATCGCTTGGTCTGATAGCCAGAAAAATTATATCTGAAACTTTTTTCAGAAAGTTTTTCAGAAGTTTTCAAGATAATCCGTGGAAGTTAAAAATGGGTCTGTATCAGTGAGCAACACTTTTATGCTAAAAACTTCCTACATTATTGGGATGGTACAGACAGAATTGCCAGCATGCCCTGAAATATTTGGGATATTAATTATGTGAGAGTTTCGTAAAAACATTAATAGCAAACTATAAATTATCGATTAATGTGACTTACTTGGAATAATAAACAGTGCCAGAAAAATTTCTTAGAAGAATTCAATTCTTTGCTGACCTTCTTCATCTTTAGAGAACCCAGAAATTTTCTTTTTGAAACTTGTATAAACTTGAAATTTCAATTTTTGAAAACTTATGATTATGGCGTGAACTTTACTGTCTTCTTATAGTATATGTCTTAATATATTATATGTATTATGGCGTCCAAAAAGTTTTGTAACAGAAAATACTCTCGTTTATTTGATAGTCAGGATTTACGTTGAATTGTATCTATGTTGTATGTTTGTCAGCGGCAGCGGAAAAATAGCTCAAAAACAATTTATACAACAAGCAGGTCACTGGGATCGAATCGAGAGTGGCCCTATCAATTTAGAATAAGATTTGGGGTTGTTTATTATATATCAAAAAGAATTTCGAGCAACTCTATACTTCCTACACTAGGATAATTTGGACAAATTGCCAAGCATGCTAATCATGGATATTTGGATTCTTTAAATAATTGGCCTTTGAAGTTCGTAAAACATTAAAGCTTCTATAAAAGTGTGATTATTACACTTGTATAGAAATGTTGTTTACAATTTCAAAGATAACAAAAACAATAAGATCACAAAAATCACACACTTGGTCAGGAATTAAATAACATTTTGTTTTTACACTTCACGATTTATTTTTATCTTTGACATATATATATTTAATTTTCATTGTTGGCTGAAGTGTTTTTAACTTGAACTACGATTTTTACTTTATAAAATTGACTATTGGATCTTTTATGATATTAATTCAATGAAGGTGTTATTGGATTGACATCAAAACGGCAATGTGATTAGTGACTGCCGACTTGGTTTGTCAGATTATTAACAGTGATTCACCAGCTTGTAAATCGAAATTCGATTTGATTAACAAATCTCAACTCTATTTATAAGATGAAGAATCTGGCTGAGGTAATATTTTTGCAGCAAAATTTATAAGTAATGGAACCCAAAATTCAAATCAATTCATTCTTCTGCAGTTAATATATCAATCATATCTCATTAATTCTGAGAAGAAGGCAATGCATTTACACATTTACACACACACACACACACACACACAGTTACATCTTTTACATATTAAGTATTTGGGCTTCCAAAATATAGGTTGGAGTATCGTATTCGTACCAATAGATAATGGCAAAATCAGTGAGAGTGATATACATATGAGACGGACTCTGTTATTGCTCTGTTATATTAATTATAGTAATTATATAAAGTAAGATGGCCAATTACCAATTATCATCAGCAGAACCATTGCTTGCAGCGACCCAACACCAAGATTACAGTAGTTGTTCAGATATGAAGATATCAACAACAAATCTATCATCTACATCGTGTTTACCCAAATTCGTGTTTTTAGCCAATAAAATCTACCGATATAATCTGCTGATTAACAGAGCCAAAGTCTGTTATTTCATAAAGCATTCAAAAATTAAATCTTTTATTCATTTTTAGCTTCATCACCTTCAACGAAATAGCCAGATTTTTAATTTTTAATTTCTTACTCTATCATTATGTTCTGTTGTGGATTCTGTTCTTCTACCTTTTATTTTGTTTTTGAAAATGTTGCAACCTTAACAGTGCTTATGATTCTATATAAGTTGGTTGGCTATCCGGAATAGTCGCATTGTTGGTGACGTGATATTTTGAATGGTAGAAATCTCTAAAGAGAAAAATATAAATTGTATTTTTAGCAATATGAGAGTCGATGAGAAGAAACAAAAATATCTGTATTGACATTGTTAGGGCAAAGTTATTTTACACAAAAACAATGACAATTTTACATATATTTATCATTATATCTTTACAGCTGGACTGATGACATAAAGATTTATAAAATTAATCCGAGTACAAAAGTTAAACACAAGTCCACTCGCTTTTGATGATTCCTTTCTATGTGTGAATTGCATTTTTGGATATGAGAAAAACACTTTTTGTATGTATTATTCAATAACGATGAATTTTATATGACAATATATATATCAGTTGTATTATATATTATGGTGACATTACACACTTTATGTACTAACTATATTTGTGTAAATCAGGAAGTAGCAAATGAAAAGAAGTTATATTTATTACAGACTTGAATATCCGAACGTCGTCATTAGGTGTGGAATGTTTTCCATTGAGAGAAGAATTTGTTTATCACCATTACCATTTTAATATCATTATCATCGTGTATCAAATGTCGCATCACGCATGATTACATTCCAAACAATATCATATCAATTATTAACGTTGGGTGGAAATCAGATGCCGTATCTATCAAAAGAACGATAGAGAAAACGAGAAGGCCATAATGGCCGTATTGCATAAAATGTGCAAAAGGTTTTGCAGGGACTGGATAACTTGGATGAATGAAATAAAATAGAATTTGGTTATTTGGTTTGGTAATTTCGACAAAGAGACCAACATGTCAGTGATTTGTTAATATGTCGAGATATAGCCATTGTAATATTTTTATACATGCCTATATTATGGTCTCCTTATATATAATATAACCCATGTATATATATGTGCACTATATATGGATAATAAATATCAATTTCTGTTTCGTGTTTATTGGAGAGCCACGTTGGGTAATTTTGACACTGATGATGGGTCATAAGTTTTGCAGTCACACCTTCTAATTTTCATCTGATGCAGGATAGTTAATAATAGCCTTTTTAATGATGTCAAACAAAATATTGACTCACCCTTCAATGGGTGGTGGTAGGCTTTTGACTCCATATAACTAATTATGTTATGCTGCATAATTAACGAAGATAATTGGATCAATCAATAACAGGCATAACGCATCGAGCAATTGAATTAATTTCCCTACCCAGAAAGCAGGGTTTACATCTCCTCAAGAGAGCATTTAATCTGTACAGCGATCTATATCTGCTGCGTTTTTAATAAAAATTTGCTTTTCCTTTTTAAATTGCGGTTGAATATGTTTGAGCAGCCCATTGAAAAACAGATGACTAGAAAGTGTGTGTATGTTTCGAGGGTGCATTTATGAGATGGCACAAAGGATATCTCTTTAGGGAAGTTTTATGTGTGTTTTTGAATTCTCCTTAAATAGTAATCTGAAATTATTATTGATGAGATGGAGGGAAGAAGATAATTGTTAAATGTGACTTTTATATATAAATGGCAAAAGGGGTTACACCTATTTGAATTTTTGCATTTTTCCAAACTAAATGATGTGAAAACATCTCAAAAATGACTATTCAATCATGGTCAAAAATTTTTAAATAACCTTTTAGCTAAATTTGGCCAGTCTGATGCTGCCAAAAACACTTACCCCAAACTCTTGGCGCTATGAAAAGCGGTTTGGAAGAATTTAAGTCCAAAAAGATTACTTGCCCGTGTTGTCTTGGAGCATAATGCAAATAACAATGAATCATTCAACTCTGTTGTTTGGACCACAACGCCCTAAATCAATCTAGGCGGCAAACATACTTTTGGATGTGGCATTAGTAGATATAGCACAGGTGCCTTCAATATGATGACGGATTTTTAGCTTGCTACAAAATTATGAAAGTCCTTCAATTATATGAGAATTAGCGTTAGATTACATGGTATTGCTTAGACAATCGACGAACACCATTAGTAGAAAGCCATAATCCTCATCAAAATTTGAAAAAGACGCTCATGTGACTTACGTCGTTAAGTCAAAATCATCTGAACGGAAGAATTCTTTATGGTCTGGGATAGCGAATGGGTAAAAATTAATACTCCTATTTTGAATTTTTCCGTACGATGAAATCATTTTGAAACTTTTGAACACAGTGTATCTCAAAACCGATTTTTCAAATCGACATTACAAATAACTCTTTCAATTTTTATCAATCGACTTTTCTTGTACTTTTAGATAGATTTTAAAGAGAAGTACACGATTTTTGAGGATCCATTAATAATTATACGTGTTTTATAAACATTTAAAGGTCACACTGGTGAAAAACAAATTTTGACTAAAACTTGTGTCAAACCTGCAAAAATGAATTATTTTTAATAATCATTGATATACTTCTCTGATAATTTAATGTAAATTATAAAAATTTTTCTAGTTCTAGAAGCTCTATTAAACATTTAACTGCTTGCAGACCACCTCCAAAAAGATAAATTAACTTTGAGTATCACATCATTTGAATAAAAATTAAAAATTAGTACATATACTTCAATATATAATAAACCTCAAAATTTATTTACATTGGTTATTATTTTATCCTGAAAAATTTTCCTTAAAAAGACTTTTCCGACCAAATTCAAATAAGTTATAACTTGGAAGTTTTTGAGTATTCGAGATTGCAAAAGTAAAATCTCATTGTGAATGTCTGTAGACTATTTATAATTGTTTGTGACACTCTTGAATTTTCTCCCACCATCGTTTTCCGTTAGTGAATTACATTCGTATGTACATGTGTTAATTCATTACCTTATTGACATGCTAATGGCATGGCATTTTTATTTCATTGATACAATCGATAATACTGCACTCTTAGTATAAAGAAAATTTATATTTGAGGAAGAGATTTAAAAAGAAAATTATATAGAAAATATTTATAATTTACTTATTTAATTTACATGTAGTTTTAAAAGAGAGTTTATTTGATGAATATAATGTAAAATATTAAGAGAACGAGAATTTAGTCAGATATTTCATAGATTTTATTAGAAATATTCTTTCAATTTAAATAAGAGTATGTGGATGTGAAAAATTACGAATAAATAGAAATATATTATTAAAATACACTTACCGTATTCATTTTTAAATAAGATGATAGAATAAAATTAAACAAATAAAAAAGGATATAAAATGAAATAAGATAATATAATAAATGTGAATTGTGTAAATGTTTCAATCTAATAATTAAAAAATTACAATCAATGGTGTAAAGTTACACATTTAATTTATTATATTACTCAACTCGTAAAACATGTATTACTTTTATTTATATTTATACATGCTATTATTTATATTAAAGATATTCTTACAATTAATCATCTAGTTACATTTCTAGTTTATTCCACTTTACTTTTTAAGCATTTTAATCTTTCATTATCGTTTTATTATCTTATCGTCGGAACATGAAACTTACATTTTTAGAAGATAATCATAATGTATCCGTAATAATATGTAGTTGAAGCATATCAGACTAAAATTTTGACTATTTTTGTCGCGATAAGATTAATATTTTGGAGATTTCTTCTTTGCGCAATTTACTGGTCGTGATGCTTCTGATGCTCTACAATTGTAGTAATGTTTCAAAAATATAACATGCCGAGTGAGTTACTTGAAAATTATAAATTATATAAATAAATTCTGTTATGAAATTTACATTTGTAACTTTATTATTGATTATATGAGAAATATAATAAGAAGTTTATAGAGTTATTTATAAGCTTATAACTTTCTTTAATTATAAAAAGTCTGATACACACTTGATTATCGATTCACAGAAATCGAAGTAATCGTAAAGGATTCTTATGATCCTTGAGTCTTAGACAGGTCGTACCACTCTTCCGATTTTAAATTTGCTCTTCGTGAAAAAGAAAAACGATTCCAAGGTTGGTCGAAGCGAGAGAAACCTTTCTCTTCTTTAACATTATCCACACTCTATACGTAATATTGTTGAGTTAAACATGCCATAATTGAAATTTCATTAATTACGACTTAAATAAATTAAACCGCAATGCACAAATCATCCGTATTTAAGTTCTGTTACAACGCTTGATTTATACGGAGGGTCAATAGACACACGCTATTAGTCGTCGACCAAGGAGGTGATCAACAGGTACCAACTGGTCACACCCGTGCACGCATTCCTCCTCGTATCTATAATGGTAGTCTATCACGGTGGTAAGAGTCAGTGAAGATCGAGCAGCCGTGACGATCACATCACACACAGATCTACTAATCAGTCAGGACCGAGTACAACTTTCCAACGAGGTGTTCTACCAAGCCGAAACTCGACGACGACGACGATAGCTCACGACAGTAAATAGTTGTCCACGATCATGACCAGGACAATTTTGTTCACTTTGGCGTTCATTCTGATCTACAACCAGACGATCTTAGCACATCCCATCAATATTCCAATGACTGATTTATATGATTCACCGCTCGAAAGCTCCCGCCGAAAACTCAAGACTCGTACTGGCAGATGCGAGAAGAATTGATGGCAGATGAAGAGCAACAGTCCTTGGGCGGCGAAATGGAACTCAGTCCTATCGAGGCCAAGGCCAATGAGGTCCTAATGAGGGCCAAATATCGAGAAATCTACGACGGTTCGATCCTTTCATTTACATCGCTAATTAGTTCGCGTGTGAACGCGATTGACTCGTAACAGACCACCGCGATTACCTTGTCCGCGATTAAGTAGTTAAAAACGATCAGTGGCCATGTGACTTAAAAATTACTGTGGATTCTTTTTATAAAAACGGATGAACATTATTCTGAAGCAAGTTACGCAACTTGAAGATCCAAAAGAATTTTTATTTAATATAAATTAACTGTCGGGTTAATTTGTTTATCATGAATCAACAAACCTTGATTACTCTTTCTCGCTTCTTTTTAAAAGAATTGTGTCGTAGCACATTACCTGCGGTATCGTCGGTAATCTCATTTTTAAATTATCTTTGTTGAGAAGCACATATTTCCTGAGCGATCTTTTCATATTTCAAATTAATGTGTTTAAAAACCGCGAGTACAACATCAATATCAATGATTGTGCATGAAACCGTGAACTATTCACGGCGTGAGAACACATTAGAATATCCGCTTTTACGGGTATGTCAAATAAAGGACACCACACCATTTTTATGAGAAAATATCTTTCGGTGGATTTGGCTAATTTTTAGATGTGTTGTAGTTCTCGTCATTCTGAACAAATGTCTCAATGGGCACAACTTAATTCTATGAGCTGTTTCCGAGCTACAAGCCCTTGAAGGTCCAGATTTAATATATACATTGTGTCTCAAAAGTACCCCGAAATTCTCATTTAAAAATCCTGCAGTAGAGATATTTCAAAAATTCTGGTTGCGTTAGGTTGGTACAACTGTTATTGCCATCTGGTAAAAAAATCATTAACATCTGTCAAGTAGTTTGTGAGTAATTAGCATTTGTGTCAAACAACTTTTGTGATCGCGTCGTTTTTTACCATGGCTGAATTTATTGAACAACGATCGTGTGTTCTGTGTTGCAAATGAAATTTCTTGTGCCGAAACGCTTAGAATGTTGCAAAAAGCATTCAAAAATAATTGTATGTCCAAAAACCAAACACGCGTCTCTGCCCGACTCGTTCCAAAACTCATTCCAAAACCAAAAATATGCCTGGGTTTTATATCGGGTACAACTTGCAGTTGGATATGTCCAAGATAGGCTTCAGCGAGAAGATTCTTCGGAAACGTGAGTATTGTCTCACTCTCAAGAAACCACCATTAGTGAGTATCTATATGGAATTCTTTCGCTCACTAATGGTGGTTTCTTGAGCGTGAGATAATACTCACGTTTCCGAAATGCGATAATCAATTACGAATAGCGTACAACTGTCTTGAAACTCTTGAAAACGATAAGATTGCTGATGACTATATTCTTGGATATTATTGTACTTACCAATCCGGAGTAAGAACTGTTGGATGCTATGCACACGTAGAAAGCATTATCTGGTTTCTAAGCTGTGGAAGACATCAACGAAATATACGGTACTCTGACGCATCTCTACTTCACTCCATATTAATTATAAATACTTATTAATGAATAATAATGTTATCCATTACGCATACACGCACGCACGCACATATCATCACATATATTAAATCGAAAAGCCTATACCTTTATAATCTGGACTTTCAAGGTTTTTCAGGGTTTTTGTAGCTTGGAAACGGCTCATAGGATTAAGTTGTGCCCAGTTGAAACATTTGTTGAGAATGACGAGAACTACAATATATCCAAAAATTAGCCAAATCCGAAAAAACATATGTCCATGAGAATACGGGGTCCTTTATGTGACGTTTTAACTTAATGTTTACTTAAAAACATGCTAGATATAAATAGATGACCAATAATTGGAAAAACAACTCGAAAAGAATGGGAAAATGAGAATATTAAGGAAAGACTTTCTCCAAGTTTACGACTTTGCATAACTCTAATTTTCAACGATTTACGGCACAGAATTTCTCACATTTCCGTAGGTTTCACCGGTAATAGCTTTTTGCCATCACATAATTTCATGGAAGTGATACCGAAGATTGAGAAGTCCGAGGTGTTCAAGATTATACGCGACATGCCCAAAGGAGGAGTTCTCCACGCTCATGAAAGTGCCATCGCCTCGCTCGACTATCGGCTCAACAATTTGACTTACCGCGAGAATCTTTACGTGTGTAATGATAACAGTACCCTGCAGCTTAAATTCTTTAACACGCCCGACGACAATTGCAACTGGCAGTTACTAAGCAAGATGCGACAAGATCCAGCCGAAGCCGAAACTATTAACGAAAGACTCAAGCAGTCTTTTACCATGGTTACAAAAAATCCGAAAAGCGTTTACACTACCGTCGATGAAGCGTGGAAGAAGTTTAGTAGCATCTTCAAGTTCATGGGACCTCTTACATCGTACCGACCTGTCTCTGAAGATCTCTATTATCGCAATCTGCAAGAATTCTACGAGGACAACGTGATGTATGCGGAGATACGGTCAACATTATCATGGATGTATGATCTTGACGGCAAAACGTACGGACCGTTGGAAATGGTGCAGATGTACAAGAACGTTACTGATAGGTAAGATGCTTTATTTAAATTATTTCTATAGCTTCAAATCAGAAAATTAAATTAATTAATTAAATTAAATTAATAAAATATCACAATAATTTCTCTATATCACAGTTGATAGTCTCGAAATAAAGATTCGTCGAGAGAAGTTATTTCGATTGCTAATTATTCAAATATTCGATGGCTGCGTTAAGAAACATTGCGAGCAAAGTAATGCCATAAATGAACACAATAGGTTTGTGAAGGAGCATCCCGACTTTATTGGTGCTAAGATCATATATGCGCCACATCGTAACGTCGATGATGAAAAAGTAGACTACTATCTGAAAACGATGGTGCAGCTAAAACAACTCTATCCGGATTTCGTGGCTGGTTTTGACGTGGTCGGCCAGGAGGACAACGGAA
Source organism: Crematogaster levior (assembly GCA_901521435.1). Classification (NCBI taxonomy): domain Eukaryota; kingdom Metazoa; phylum Arthropoda; class Insecta; order Hymenoptera; family Formicidae; genus Crematogaster; species Crematogaster levior. The sequence goes on from CABEGB010000992.1 coordinate 9,526, forward strand.
AGCCCCTCACCGAATTTGCTAACAAATTGAACGCCGTTGATCCGAAAATTCAATACTTCTTCCACGCCGGCGAAACGAAGTGGAACGGAATGGAGACCGACTTGAATCTCTTCGATGCTTTTTTACTCAACACCAAACGCATCGGCCATGGGTAAATAAAGCAGACATTCAGAACAAAATAAAAATCCGAATTAAAACATTTACATATAAAAAATAATTTAAAAATCAAATGCAAAAAGCAATTTATAATTTTCACTTAGCTAGAATTATTTTGCGATTACTCGTCTTATTTTTATTCCACAATTTAGTAAACTTTAGTAAAATGTGAGTTGTGGTATACCAAGCATTTACCTAAAATATTTTAGTATAACTGTTATAATGTACAGACTAGCATTAAACATTCCCGACGTTTGATGTTTTTTCAGATACGCGTTAACGAAGCACCCACTTTTATGGAAATTAGTGCAGCGGCACCATATTGCAGTGGAAATCTGTCCCATCTCGAATCAAGTTCTCGGTCTTGTGGAGGATATGAGGAATCATCCCGCGGCCAGTTTGTTTGCATCGGGATCGCCAGTGGTGGTTTCCAACGATGATCCCGGACACTGGGGTGCTAAGGGACTAAGTTACGACTTTTACGAAGCTTTTATGGGTATGATGAGCGGTATCAACTCAGATCTCAGGAGTCTCAAGCAACTGGCGATGAATTCATTGACTTACAGCAGTATGAGCAGAGAAGAAAAGCAGAATGCGTTCCGCAAGTGGAAAGTCAAGTGGGACGCTTTTGTGGCTAAACTGGCCCAGTTAGCTTAACAGCAACGGATCGGGATAACAGTGACACTCACCCTTATTGCATGCATGTTACATCCGTAAAGACAAAAGAATATTCCCAACAGAACAGAACAGTGTCAAGTAACCCAGAGATATTCTCTGAGTATATATTTATAGTAATATTTATAATAATATTTGTAGTAATATTTTTAGATGTATTTAGAGCATTTTGTGTTCTTCCACGTTTTAGTGAAACTAATACCACCAATGTGTATCAATTTTATGGAACTGCATTTTATCTTAAAAGATTTTTCTTAGAATTTCATGTATAAATCATTATTACCTCAACACGTTTTTTACTGATGCACGATCTATCGTTATATTTGTCTGATGGATATTATTCTTATTACAAAGGAGCCTCTCCTCTCTCCTCTGCTGTTGGAATAGTAGATCCTTTAAATACTGCGCCATATCTTTCGTACAATAAGATATAAAAACTGTATAACAAAAAATGTTATTTTTCATTGTACAATACAATAGATCGATCAATGTTCGTTGCAGGAGATTGTAAGCTGAGTAAGAAGTCTTACAAGTCTTACAAATCTGAAATAAGGTTGCATTACTGTGAAATATTTAATTAATATTCATGTTAATTTGTGCGATTGCTTCTGCTCAAATTAACACAATTTGAATATGTTGATTGCTGCAATTATTTTTATATCTCATACACGAATTTCGTAATACACATAAAATAAATATAAACGTAAAATTTATGTTTCACTCACTTTTATTTACTTATCCAAGTAAAGGTGTTAAGAGATAACACAAACTCCGTGATAGGAGAGCAAATATCCTTTTGTCTGCTTATCATAATTAGAATCAGCAATCTACGTTCTCACGGTCACCAGTCACCACGTTATTCAGTTGGAATAAACAGTGGTCGCGATGTCTTTACTTTTATCATTATATCTTATCATTGTATTTTACAGCTGTCTTGATATATATAGTATATATAATATAAGACAATCCACATTACAAGGTTGAACACAATTCCTCACTTTAATTGATTTCTTTATATAATATGTGTGATTGCATTAACAAACACTTGCATTTTTGTAATTAACATTATTCAATGACGGCAAATATCTATGACAGAATGTATTTTGGTTATACAAATGTGTGACTATATGTGACTACACATTACACATATGTACATATATAACTGTATGTTTGCATACGAAACTCAGGAAGTAGCAGAGAAGTTATATTTGTTGCAAGACTTGAATCAAATCGCGCAATTAGAATGTTTTTATTAATAGGAAATTTGTTATATTGTTTACTATTTAATATCAGTTATTACATCACATGTGATTACATGCGATTTGAATCAAATATCACAACTATCCATGCATTGTGCGATTACAGGCATTAAATCGAGTGCCGTAGAATGCCATATCTTTTATCAAAAGTTTTTTTAAAATAATACAAAGAAAACAATATTTTAAACAATACTTTAAATAATATACTTATAACAATTTATAATAAGACTCAGTAACATTAAATAAAATTAAATAAAAAGTATCTTTGAAAATGAATGGTTTTAGATGACTAACATAAATGAGATTGATATTGCGTCTTGGTTTTAATGTCGACTGACATAATCGAGAAAATTTATTAATATAATTAAATAATTATACACACACAGAGTAAGAATTAAAAAATCACTATTTCAATGCTTAACGAAATTGTATTAGGTAATCTTGTTTTTAACCATTCCGTAGATCTTACACATCTCGCCTTCTATTTTCATCTACAGTTAATAATAGTCTGCTTAATGTCAACAAAGTATTAGTTCACCATTCAATGGGTAGTGATTTTTTACTCAAACCGTATGTCAAATATGTTTATTAATTATTATATATAGTTAATAAAGATAATTGAATCAATCATTAACGAATAACACTGCCAATAATTAAATTAAATGCCAAAAATTAATTTCTTAGCAACAGTTTCATCACAACAGTCAACATCACAAAAGAGCATTGTACTTGCACACGTCACAAGTACAGCGATATAATATCTGCTGCGTTTTTTAATGAAAACTCGTAACATTTTTAATATTAATTGCATAAAAAGAAAAATGATGTTTGAACGCGTTTGATGTGTTGAAAGACCAAGTTCGAACTGAGGCTATCATATTTTTGAGATGCGACACAAAGATATGTCTCTTTAAGTTACGTGTATTTTGTAAAAGATAATCAGATGGAGTATCAGAGTATTCAGATGAAGAAAAAGATAATTACAAATGACTTTTATACGTAATCGGAAGTTTCCCAGTCGAGATGCAACGCAAAGATGAATCTCGTTAAGTTACATACATGAATGTAGACTATTTTGTATAAATGTTGTATAAATGTATAAATTTTGTATAAATGTTGTGACATAGTGGAGTTTTTCTTACCTTTGTTTCCCTTCTGCGTTTCTAACTACGTTTATAATTACACGTACTAATTCGTTATGACATGTTAATGATAACAATTGCTCCTTTAATTTGTGATACGATTAATTGTTTTCACACTCGCAAGAAGTCTAAAGAAACATGTATAAAAAAAAAAATTATTTTAAAAAAATTTATGTTAAAATTAATTAACACATATAGTTTTAAAAAGAATTTACTTGATGGATATGATCTAAAGTATTGAGAAGAATGAGAATTGCTGATTTAGTCACACAGGTATTCAATACAGAGTTTATTAGAAATATATAAATGTTAGGTTCAAAGACCGAAAACGTTCACTGAGCGAAAAAATCGATCACAACGCGTTCTGACTTCTCACATTTAGCCACAACGCGAAATTTGTGTTGTGCACTTTCAAAAACGCTTCTGGCACATTCAAAAAGGCCACAAAGCGAAATTCATGTTAAGGTTTTTTTAATAATTGATCAAAACAATGTAAAAATGCCACAACGCGTTGTGGACACCTATTGATGCAGCAATGATGCGATGCAAGACAAATGCAATCTACTTGACTATCAACGGCCGATGGATTTACGTACATTCTTGTTCGTCATTTCATTTAGCATATTGCTAGAGTGTGGACGTTGTTGGTTTGCATGCTAATCACGTGTCTGATAAAAATATTTTTTAATCACATGTCTGATAAAAAGATTTCTTTATGATAAATTGAGTGAGTTGAAGAAGACAAAGCACTGATTGGAGTGTTTTATAACGAGCGGTACGATATTACTCGCTTCGCGTGGAAAGTTACAAACCCATGTGGAACCTCACTTCGCATTAAAAAGTGTACACGTGGAGGCAGTGTGTTCTTCCCTACGGGGGAGTTCCACTACCGAGAAACTATACACATAGGTGTGGGTGGAACTCGCTTTGCGTGAAAAGTTGTAAACTCATGTGAGATCTAGCTTCGTGAAGCAGCCCGGCATACTTTTTAATGTGAAGTGAGGTTCCACGCTGCAGGTGTCCATAACACGTTGTGGCATTTTCACATTGCCAGAACGCGTTTTGGTCGATTATCAAAAAAATCTCAATATGAATTTCGCTTTGTGGCCTTTTTGAATGCGCAGAACGCGTTACGAGCATTTTTGAAAGTGCCACGACACAAATTTCGCGTTGTGGTTAAATCTGAGAAGTCAGAACGCGTTGTGATCGGTTTTTTCGTTCAGTGAGCATTTTCCGCCTTTGAGCCTAACATAAACATTAAGAAAGAATTTATTAAGTTTTATTTATTAAGAATGATTAAGAAATCAAGAGTTCTAAACAATAATCAAATAAACAATAACCAATTCCGGTCAGACTGAATCTTAGTGCCGAATAATTTTGTGTAGATTTCTATGTATGTTCCACACCTCTCGCGGATTAACGTACTGTTACAAAGAGACAAGCAAACAAACAGCATTGCAGAACTAGAATATACTATCGAACATATATTAAATTTAATATTCACGATACTATAAGTATATCATATTAAAAATTCCCTTCTCATCCCCAATGCGAAGAATATTGCGAATGTTGAAAAAAAAGTTAGAAAAATATTATAAATATTCTCCCAATAAGTCAAAGTAAGTACATGGATTGTGATAAAATTACGAATTAAGTAGAAATGTTCACTTAAAATATCATTTATCATTTTCTTTAAAATAAAACGATAAGTAGAACAAAATTATATAAATAAAAGTGTTATAAAATAAGGTATAATAATATGATAAATGAACCGTAAGTGATTTATTCTAATAACTTAAGGTTTACAATCAATCATGTAAAGTTATGTTTACGTCTAATCTAATGTCACGTCTAATTTAATGTATTACTAAATGATTTGTAAAACATGTACTGCTTATCATTTATATTACATATTAGAGATATATTTGCACTTAATTATTTACATTTCTTTTATTCGCATTTCAATCTGTTTTACTACCGTTTATATCTTATCAGCATAAAACATGCATTACATTTGTTTCAGATAATAATCATGATAATTTATCAGCTAATGTAGTGCTTTCTTTGCACAATTTACTGATCGTAAACTACTTATTTGAAGTTTATGTTATAGAATAACCTTTGTCTGTGTGTGTGTGTGTGTGTGTGTTATAAAATTTACATTTGTAAATTATTTTAGTAATTTTACTTTAGTATATGAGAGAAATATATATAAAAAAAGAAATATATCGATTTATGAGCTTATAACTTTTATAATTCCAAGAGAAATAAAAGTCTGATTAACATGTTTGTATTATTGAGTTGTAGAAATGAGGTGATTGTGGAAGATTCTTGTTATTGATTTTTAGACACAGGTCACACACAAACTACAGGTGACAATTTTAGTTAACAATTTTAAATTTGCTTTCCATGAAAAAAAAAAATTCCAAATTGATCGATACATCTGCGAGAGAAACAGATCTTTCGCTTTTTAAACAATATGTCGCACGAAGCTTATACTCTCTTTATGCGTAATATAATTGCATCAAGTATACCGATATAGCATAAAATTTTGTTAATTACGATTTGCATATTTATACGATCAGCAAAAATCGTCTGTGTGTTTGAATTTTTGTCACAACACTTGATTTACACAGAGGCTCAACAAACACATGTGCCATTGGTCGTCATCGACGCAGGTAACGAACAAGTGCCAAACAAGTTTACCGATTATGCTCGTGCACACGTTTCTCTTCATACATCTATAATAACAATCACGATGATAAGAATCACTCAGTGAATATCGGGCAGTCGCGGCAATCACATCACACAGGACCGTCTATTAATTACGCACGACCGAGCTAGTTGTTTCACCAAACCGAAACTCGACGATTTGCAGTGACAAATAGTTCTCCATCATGATCAGAGCGGTCTTGTTAACTTTGGCGATCTTGATCTGCCAAACGATATTTGTGCACTCTATCGATGTCACCTTATTGATGCGACGAAAATCTTTGCAACAAAATAGATATTGGCAGATGCGACAGCAACTGATAACGAATGAGAAGCAGCAGTCTCTGGGCGGCAAACTAGCACTTAATTTCATGGAGAATAGGGCTAATAACGTCCTAATGAGAGCCAAAAGTTGTGAAATCTACGATGGTTAGATATTTTTGCTTACATTTTCTTACTTTGCACGTAAACGTGATCGATTTGTGGCTGACCGTGATTATCTTATCGCGATTAACTAAATAATGACTGTTTTAAATTAATTGTTGATGCTATTTTTATAGAACAAATGTAAATGTCATTTTGAAGTTTTGCAACACGAAGATCCAAAAGAATTTTTATTTTATGTGATTAATTCTCGGGTCATCTTCATTTCAAGTTTTGCGTTAATTATTTCAGAGAATTCCTAGCTATTCTTGATTCTTCCCGCTCCTTTCTAAAGGAATTACATATGTCACATAATATTAATATTGCATAATATGTCACAACATATAATCTGCAATAACTTTGATAATCTCATTTTTTAAATTATTCTTGTTGAGAAGCGTACATTTTCTAAACGACTTTTTCATATGTCAAATTAATATGTTTGAAACCGTACGTTATCAATCATTGTGCACAAAACCGTGAACCATTCATGGCGTGAGAACACATTAGAATATCCGCTTTTACGGCGGACATGTCAAACAATTTATCGGACGTGACGTTTCAATATAATGTTACCGAAAAAACACGTTAGAGCTCAATAGTGGGAAGAATAACTTGAAAAAAAAATGGGAATATTAACGGAGAACTCTCCCAAAGTTTATATAATTCTAATTTTCTATACTTGATTTTTTTACGGCATCTCGTATTTCTGCAGGTTTTATTAACGGTAATAGCTTCTTGCCATCGTATAACTTCATGGAAGTGATACCAAAGATCGAGAAGTCCAAGGTGTTCAAGATTCTACGCGACATGCCCAAAGGAGGAGTTCTCCACGCTCATGAAAGTGCCATCGCCTCGCTCGACTATCGGCTCAACAATCTGACTTATCGCGAGAATCTCTACGTGTGTAATGACAACAGTACCCTGCAGCTTAAATTCTTTAACACGCCCGACGACAATTGCAACTGGCAATTACTAAGCAAAATGCGGCAAGATCCAGTCGAGGCCAAAACTATTAACGAAAGACTCGAGCAGTCTTTTACCATGGTTACAAAAAATCCGAAAAGCGTTTACACTACCGTCGATGAAGCGTGGAAGAAGTTTGATAGTATCTTCAAGTTCATGAAACCCTTTACATCGTACCGACCTACCTCTGAAGATCTCTATTATCGCAATCTGCAAGAATTCTACGAGGATAACGTGATGTATGCGGAGATACGGTCAACATTATCATCGGTGTACGATCTTGACGGCAAAACGTACGGACCGTTGGAAATGGTGCAGATGTACAAGAACGTTACTGATAGGCAAGATGATGCTTTATTTAAATTATTTCTATAACTTCAAATCAGAAAATTAAATTAATTAATTAAATTAAATTAATAAAATATCACAATAATTTCTCTACATCACAGTTGATAGTCTCGAAGTAAAGATTCGTGAGAGAAGTTATTTCGATTTGCTAATTATTCAAATATTCGGTGGCTGCGTTAAGAAACATTGCGAGCAAAGTAACGCCATAAATGAACACAACAGGTTTGTGAAGGAGCATCCTGACTTTATTGGTGCTAAGATCATATATGCGCCACATCGTAACGTCGATGATGAAAAAGTAGACTACTATCTAAAAACGATGGTGCAGCTAAAACAACTCTATCCGGATTTCGTGGCTGGTTTTGATTTGGTCGGCCAGGAGGACAAGGGAAAACCCCTCACCGAATTTGCTAACAAATTGAACGCCGTTGATCCGAAAATTCAATACTTCTTCCACGCCGGCGAAACGAAGTGGAACGGAATGTCGACCGACTTGAATCTCTTCGATGCTTTTTTACTCAACACCAAACGCATCGGCCATGGGTAAATAAAGCAGACATTCAGAACAAAATAAAAATCCGAATTAAAACATTTATAAAAAATAATTTAAAAATCAAATGCAAAAAGCAATTTATGATTTTCACTTAGCTAGAATTATTTTGCGATTACTCACCTTATTTTTATTCCACAATTTAGTAAACTTTAGTAAAATGTGAGTTGTGGTATACCAAGCATTTACTTAAAATATTTTAGCATAATTGATATAATGTACAGACTAACATTAAACATTCCCTCGACGTTTGATTTCTTCAGATACGCGTTAACGAAGCACCCACTTTTATGGAAGTTAGTGCAGCGGCACGATATCGCAGTGGAAATCTGTCCCATCTCGAATCAGGTTCTCGGTCTTGTGGAGGACATGAGGAATCATCCCGCGGCCAGTTTGTTTGCATCGGGATCGCCAGTGGTGGTCTCCAACGATGATCCCGGACACTGGGGTGCTAAGGGACTGAGTTACGACTTTTACGAAGCTTTTATGGGTATCATGAGCGCCAACTCAGATCTCAGGAGTCTCAAGCAACTGGCGATGAATTCATTGACTTACAGCAGTATGAGCAAAGGAGAAAAGCAGAATGCGTTGCGCAAGTGGCAAATCAAGTGGGACGCCTTTGTGGCTAAACTGGCCCAGTTAGCCTAACAGCAACGGATCGGGATAACAGTGACACTCATAACTCACCCCTTATTGCATGCACGTTGACATCTGTAAAGACGAAAGAATATTCCCAACAGAACAAAACAGTGTCAAGTAACCCGGAGATATTCTCTGAGTATATATTTATAGTAATATTTATAATAATATTTGTAGTAATATTTTTAGATGTATTTAGAGCATTTTGTGTTCTTCCACGTTTTAGTGAAACTAATACCACCAATGCGTATTAATTTTATGGAACTGCATTTTATCTTAAAAGATTTTTTTTAGAATTTCATGTGTAAATCATTACTCCCTCAACACGTTTTTTACTGATGCACGATCTATCGTTATATTTGTCTGATGGATATTATTCTTATTACAAAGGAGCCTCTCCTCTCTCCTCTGCTGTTGGAATAGTAGATCCTTTAAATACTGCGCCATATCTTTCGTACAATAAGATATAAAAACTGTATAACAAAAAATGTTATTTTTCATTGTACAATACAATAGATCGATCAATGTTCGCTGCAGGAGATTGTAAGCTGAGTAAGAAGTCTTACAAGTCTTACAAATCTGAAATAAGGTTGCATCACTGTGAAACATTTAGTTTATATTCATGTTAATTTGTGCGATTGCTTCTGCCCAAATTAACACAATTTGAATATGCTGATTGCTGCAATTATTTTTATATCTCACACACACACGAATTTTGTAATACACATAAAATAAATATAAACATAAAATTTATGTTTCACTCACTTTTATTTACTTACCCAAGTAAAGGTGTTAAGAGATAACACAAATACTCCGTGATAGGAGAGCAAATACCCTTTTGTCTGCTTATCATATAATTAGAATCAGCAATCTACGTTCTCACGGTCACCAGTCACCACGTTATTCAGTCGCTGGAATAAACAGTGGTCGCGATGTCTTTACTTTTATTATTATATCTTATCATTGTATCTTACAGCTGTCCTGATATATGTAGTATGTGTTTAAGACAATCCACATTACAAGGTTGAACACAATTCCTTACTTTAATTGATTTCTTTATATAATATGTGTGATGAATTGCATTAACAAACACTTGCATTTTTGTAATTAACATTATTCAATGACGACAAATATCTATGACAGAATGTATCTTGGTTATACAAATGTGTGACACTATATGTGACTACACATTACACATATGTACATACATAACTGTTTGTATACGAAACTCAGAAAGTAGCAGAGAAGTTATATTTGCTGCAAGACTTGAATTAAATCGTGCAATTAGAATATTTTTATTGATAGGAAATTTGTTATCTCGTTTACTATTTAATATCAGTTATTACATTACATGTGATTACATGCGATTTGTACACTGAAAAAAAATTTAGTAGAATCAACGAAATTTTACTTAATTCAAATAAATAATTTCGTTAGTTCAATAGTACTAACAAAATATTTATTTAAATCAAAGTACACAATTTCTTTCAAACAAATAGATATTTCCTAAAGTCAAGTTAATGTTTATTTTAATCAAATAAATATTAATTTGGACAAAATAAATATTATTTTATTTCAAGAAAATGTAGTTTTAAATTAAGAAAAATATTTCCTTAAAATCAATAAATATTCCCTCAAAAATAAACAATCATGAATTGAAATTCAGTAAATAATTACTTGACCACAGTAAATATGTCATTCATTCAAGAAAATTAGATCTTACTTCAAGAAATGCATTTCTTAATTCAAATAAATATTGATTTAAAAAAAATGAATATTTACTTGGGAATACAAAATTATTTCGATTGATAAATTGAAATTCAATAAATAATTAATTGACTGCAATAAATATTTCGTTAATTCAGGAAGATCAGCTCTTGCTTCAAGAAATGCATTTCTTAATTCAAATAAATATTGATTTAAAAAAAATGAATATTCACTTGGGAATATAAAACTATTTCGATTGATAAATTGAAATTCAATAAATAATTAATTGACTGCAATAAATATTTCGTTGATTCAGGAAGATCAGCTCTTGTTTCAAGATAAGCATTTTTCCAATCAAATAAATGTTTACTTTAATAAAATAAATACTTGCTTAAAAATAGAAAATCATTTCATTAGTAAATTGAAATCAAGCAAATTATCACTTGTTTTAAGTTTATATTTTTTATTGAAGAAAAGCACATTTTTCTCCAAGATATGCATTTCATCAATCAAATAAATTTTTAGTTAAACAAAATAAATAAAATTATACATACGTACATATAATACGTATTATATTCTTTCAAAATTTGTTAAATAACTTATACATATGTCGAATGCAATAAACAAGAAATAATAATAAAAATAAAATGTGTCCTTTAGTCAAGAAAAAACTGAAAATATCAGTTACAATACGCAAAAACAAGAAAATATTTTTTTTTACATTTGCTTTTATTTTTAGATTGAAATAAATGTTACTTTTACTTGTTCCGATCCAATGTTTGCTCCTCTGTAGCATTCCTTTCAGTCAGCTGCTTTACCGCATGTTCAATGGATGTGATACGTGCATCAGAGGAGAAATAGATATTATAGATTCCTTTTTGTATTAATATCCATATATGCTCACTGGCTAAAGGATACTCAAGATTGAACACATGAAAAGCCTTAAAATAGATATCTAAGCCTCGTAGAAGTGTTTGAACTTTGTACAATTCGTTGTCAATACAAACGTAAACGTCTTGTACATCTTCTATAGATCCTACAATGATCAAGAAAGGTTGAATTGGAAGTTTAAGATCTATCGCTCACGATTTTGCTTCTTGTCTAATTCTTATCATGTCACCAAGAATCTGTTAAAAATTTATAAATACATGTAAATTTATATATACATAAAAAAGTTAATTTAATTGAAAAATATGCATTATAATAAATGTTTATCAATTCCCTTAGTTGCATACATAGTTTAAATAAAATAACACTTTGAGAGAAATATCTTTAAATTTTTTCTCAATCCTCAATATTATTAAAGTAAAAAATCAATTAAAATTAAAAAAATTGTTATAAATAGATGCATACTAACATTTGCAAATTTTAATTTTAATTTTACTATCTTTTGCGAGTGCGATAGATGGCTTGAAGTTCTTGTTTTGAATCCTTTTTATTTGTCTTGGTGGATACAAGTGAGAAAGTAAGCTAAGATTTATGGCTACCATTGAATCTGTGATATAAATAAATAACTTAAAACCTAATTAAAAATTAGGTTTTAAGTTAAAACCTAATTAAAAATTAGGTAGTCCAATATATTTTTATAAATAAATTTTATATATTTACCATCTGAAACATCTTTAGACTTCATTGTTTCTACAAGCATCTTTCCTGTTTCATCTTTGGAATTAAAAGAGGCATACTCCTGCAAAGTATCAAAAAATTTGAACCAAATATCTTTATCTAAATTCATTTTTGATAAGTTTAAGCATTGAAAATCAACATCAATTAATTCATGTCCACTAGGGTGCTTATATAACTTCCATGTTTCAAATATATCTATTAAATTTTTGTCTGTGGATTGTTTTAACGCTTTGGTTCGATAAATAGAAGTTTTTTTCCAATGCTGTAAAACCAGATCCCAAGGAGCTTGATTCTTTTCTAACCAGTCCAAGGAATCTTTAATATCATCTTGTATGGTCTCTGTAAGATATTATATGTATGTATAAAAATTTTATAATAAATTTTAAGAAAATAATAGTGATAGTTTTCAATGTGCAAGGTCAGAACAAGCTGATTGTAAAATTAAATAGAGTTTTTACAGCTTATAATTTTTAGTAAAAATAAAATGAAATTTTTCTTGTTATTTTTAAAGAAGCACTCTAAGTTTTTCAACAATAAACAATTAATATATTCGTGACCGCGTATTACTAAATAGTAAGAATACAAACTTTTTCGCCTTATTTTTAAAGATCTTTTTTTTGAATCAAGGATCTGCGCTATCGCAGTACACAATTAAACATAAGTTGCGCGTCGACACTGTCGCTCTTTAAACGCAACCACAATCACCAACCAAAAATCAATTTTGATTTCAGATGTTGGTGTTAATCATATCCCCCATCCCCTACATTTAAATAATTTATTGCGAAAAATATTACCTCAGCCAGGATTCGAACCTGGAACTCCCCCATTCCGTGCGGGTGTCATACCAATTCGACTACCGAGGCATGTGATAATATTTATCGCAATAACAAGTACACCTAAGAACGTCTTTATTTTTTCGGCGTGACGTATATTCAACAATAAACAATTAATATATTCGTGACCGCGTATTACTAAATAGTAAGAATTGAAACTTTGATTCGCCTTATTTTTACAGGTCGCGCCAAGATCTTTTTGGCCAATCAAGGATCTGCGCTATCGCAGTACACAATTAAACATACTCTAAGTTTTTGTTTAATATTATCTAGTGAAAACAAACCAGATAACAAAATGTCTCACAATACTCTCACAGTGCGCGTATACAGAGTATTCGCGTGTCCTTCGATTAACGTGCTTTAAAATAACTTAAATTTTGAATAAATCTAGACCCGGAAAGAGAATTGGTAAATAATATAATTAATGTAAACCAATTAACCAAGTCTATTGTAATACCAAAATATACATACGTGAGCACAAATCTATTTTAGCGCATTACATATGTTACAAAAATGAATTTTATTATTTATCAAAATCTATCTCAAGAAATTCTGGATCCCAAAATCCTTTAAAAAATAATAATAATAAACCGATTACATTGTATTTTATGTTACTTTATTCACAAATGATGAGAAACATATTAAATATATTACCTTCTGGCGTATTCGGTCTCTAATACTTGGGAAGTTTTTAAAAAATAATAGAAATAAAATTATATAAGATAGAATTAAGGGGGTATTCTACCGATGTCGCGAGCATTGATTTTTTTGTTTTTGTAATTCATCTTTTGTCAGCTTTAAATTTTTGTAATACTAAAAATCATTTACAGAATTAGAAAAATTAATACTTGTTCATGAAGAAAATATTTATTTATTTGTACATAAACAAATATTTTTTTCAACAATAACAACAATACAATATTTTGTGTAATTATTGTATATTTTGATATTACTTTTTCACATTCCCAGCAATCCCGACCATTTAGCTTTGCTCTATCAGCTTTGCATCGCATGTTAATCTGTTCTGTACGCGTTCAATGGAACCAAAGATTATTATTTAATATTTTAATAATTTTATTAATAAATATAAAAATAAAATTAATCAGGCCTTGACTAAGAATGGATACAATAGCAAGAGCATCAATCAGACAACCAAGAGATTGAAGAACAAAATCTCTAGTCTCAACAACACCGAAATACTAGATGAAGAGAGAGAAAAGAAAAAGACGGCTATCCTTCCGTATCTTCAAGGTACGACGGAGCGCATAGGCAGAATTTTGAGTAAACTTAACATTAGAGTGATCTTCAAACCCCAAAAGAAGATTTCTCAATTACTCCCAAATCCCAAGGATCAAAGACCACGCTTGGAAACACCAGATGTCTACAAAATACTTTGCGCTTGCGGAAAAGTGTACATAGGAGAAACCGGGAGAAAGATCAGTACACGGATCAAAGAACACCAGCGATGTGCCAAATACAGCCACTTTTCTCAATCAACCTTAGCTGAACACTGGATGGAGACTGGACATTCCGTGCAGTACGATAAGTCTACAATACTGGCCCCTTCACAAAGCTATTTCGCCAGAAAATATCGTGAAGGTTTGGAAATTTTTAAACATCCTGACAACCTCAACCGTGACAAAGGTCTTCAAGTAAATCCTATATCCGGCATACCGTCCTCCCGGGTTTTTAATTGACCGAACAATCAATTAAAACATTCTGATTGGTTGACCAAATCAACCCCCCCCTCGCCCCACCAGGAACAACGGGGGTATATAAGGACTACTGCAACCGAAGAGAGCTCAGAATCGAAGCTCCTAGCCCTGATGATGCAAGTTGCAATGTTTGCGAAACGTCGGCAAAGTGCCCAACACGCACGTGACATCCATCCGGAAACCCTCTCGGTTAACGATATCAATGGCCACGAAAGCCTTAAAACTAAAACATAAAAATAAATTTTACGCTTTTTACGCAATATTAAGCATATACGAATTGTTATCTGGGAAGTTTTTAAAAAATAATAGAAATAAAATTATATAAGATAGAATTAAATTATAAAGATAGAATATAAAACAAAAAGATATGAAATAATTTCTACGAGAAATATAACGCATCTTTTTCTTCTTAAAAAAATATTGGTTAAAAATAAAAAAAAAACAGTTTTAATGTTGACACAAAGGCCTCTTAAACCTAAAATTCTATTCCTAAAAAAAAAATTATCTTACCGGGCTCAGCGCTTTGATCAGTTTTTGCCTCATTTATTACTTTTAATTGCAATTTTTTATATTGGCATTGACGGTTCCGCCACATACTTATCAATTTTCCACGAGCAGGTATGGATTTATTATTAGGAGAATCTTTTTTGGCAATTGGTGGTATACAATATATATTTGCTGCTTCTGATGGGAAGGTATTAATAATCATTGTAACGATCATGTCTGCTAGCGCGTTATCTAATCTACAAATAGAAAATAAAAATAAAAATATATATAACTTGTCCAAAAATTTGCCTTGAGGTGAAGATTTTATTAAACAATTTAAAATTTATATTTTGGCACAATTTTGTCTAGTAATTTTTGAGTTTGAATAGTCTAAGTTCTTTTGTTGTTAAAAATAGCTGAATTTCTATATAATCTAATATATCATGTTGTAAACCTTTCGAGTATCAAGAATTCTTTTTATTTTTTCATATTACAAATAAAAAAAAATTTTGCTGGATTTATCATTCTCAAGTCTCTATTTTGTTCTAAAAAAATTAAAAAAAATTTAAATTAGCTTAAAAAAAGCTGTAAAATTGCCCAAAAACTTTCATTTGAACCATTATAACTTTATCAATTTTGAGAAATTTCTGTCAATCTTAAAATGTGCCTTTGATTATAAATACTAAAAAAATACGATAAAAGAAATTGATTTTTAGCCAAAATTCCACCTTAATTTAGTACATATTTTTTTAAGCATTTTACCTTATTGATCGATTTTCCAAGTCAGTAGTTATAATTATGTGACACATCTTATTCCTATGTTTATCATGCATAAAGTTGTTCTGTTCAAACGAGGCTAAAATTTCTTTTCCCATCATAGATTCCTTGAGCAAGTCTTTCAGAGGTTTTAGTGATTTACTATTAATATTATATAAAATATTGACAGAGCTTGATAAAGTTTCTTTATCTTTTGGAATTTTAGCTGGATTCATTAGACTATTGGATGCCACAGAATCATCATCTCTTTTCTATACAAATTTTTCAAAAGAAATTTAGTATTTTATATAATGCCAATAATTTTTACATTATGTTATACAAATTTTAAATAAAAAAATTTTTATAAAAAGTAGTTTTTAAAAAAACATAATTTTCAGCTACTTCTTATGTATTTATATAAAATTTATAGTTTTACAATATTTTTAAACAATTGATAATCATATTATCAAATAAAAAAATAAAAATTATAAAAATTATGTACAGAAGTTATTCACTTTATCACAAATTATTCACTTTATCCCATAATCTAGATTAAAAAATAATTCTTTAAAACTGTAGCTTACTCTTTTATTATTTGCATGATGATCATAACTCTTATCAGATTCACTTTTGCCAAAATGTTTATGCCAATAATCAAGGAATATAGCTCTCTCACCAATAATAGGTATAAGATCTTATCAATGCTTCAGACATTTTAAAACATCCATGGTGATTTTATTTTCTAAAAATATAGTTATAAATGTTATTTTTTAAATTTAGATAGTATGCAGAAAAAGTTACTTTATTTATATAAATCTGGAATTTGAACTTTTTTAAACTTTTGTTATAGTTTATTGTAAACTATTTATATACATTCTGTTTAATTAATCATTTCTATGTTGACAAGACAAATTTTACAAATATCGATTTGTCTCAAATCTCTCGCAATCATATCATTAATTAAACTTTATAAGCAATGCATTACTTTGAAATTCGAGAATATTTATTTTAATCTAGTAAATAAATTATTTTATTAAATATATTTTTTTAAATTTGCTTTATCTAAAAAATAATAATTTTTGCTTAAATCAAAGCGATAGTGTTTTAAAACTAAGAAAATTTTTTTGAGATTACATAATATTATAGATTATATGTTAATGCTAAGGAAATATTCATAAAATTTGTCTTGTCAATAGAAATGATTAATTAAACAAAATGTATATAAATAGTTTACAACAAATTATAACAAAAGTTTAAAAAAGTTTACAATTTTGTTTAAAGTGAGTACTTAATACATACTAAATAATATATATTTTTCAATAAATTATAAACTCAAGTTAGCGACCGATTCGTTGTATTTATTTAATCAAATAAAAACTAAATAAAAAACTAAAATAATACTCGTACAGATATTTTTATTTCAAGTATATATAAAAATTCTTTCTTAAATTTTATTTCTAATCGACTGTTAGCTTCAGTTCATCTAAATACATTTCATCTAAATACAAAACAAAACTTACTTTCAAAGATTTCTAGGTCAGCCAGTTGTAGATTACTTATGTAATAATTTGGTAACTTCTTCATCAGCCATGATGAATTTATTTCTTTCCGTGAACAAAAGCACACTTTGCAGGAGCACACTTTACGTGAGAAAATGTCCTTATGTGAATAAATGTCCATAAGCACTGTATTATCACGAAACTGTGAGCAAATGCCACTGTCGAAACCAAATAGTCGACGCTGCAACAACGCGGCCGGTTGAGTGACAAGAGTCAGGCAGGCAAGCTCATGAGGAATGAGAGTTTTTTGTCACGCGGTGCAAACTCGCAATTCGCGAAGCATGTACTACAGCGTTGTATTTATTTTCAACTTATTCCTCTTTCTACAAATTGTCGTAATAATCATGTAAAATTTAGAATGTTATTATTTTATAAAATCAATGTATTTCAATTATTTAAGACTTAATTAATTAAGACTTAAATTGAAAACGAACTTCATTTTGTGGTAAATGGTAAACTTCTGAACTTTACATGAATATTACCATAAAAATTATAAAAATGCAGTGGACATTTTTGCTTTTGACGGTATATTGACAATTTTTAAAATGTCAACGCTTTAACAAAGATTATCTTAAATTAAATAAATATTTTTTAATTCCAAATGTATGATTTTTTTGGTTCATTAAATATTTATTTACTGATCAGAAAGAAATATAATGTTAGCTTTAAAACACTATAACTTTGATTTCAGCAAATATTTTCTTAGAATAAGTAAATATCTTTTAAACATATTTATTGATACTAAATAATGTAATTGCTGCATTGAAATAAATATTTACAAATTCTGAATTAATAATTTCTTTATTCAAGTAAATATTTTTTAAATGTATTTATCGATAATAAGTAATGTATTTGTTGAAATGAAATAAATATTTCCTAATTCTAAACTAACAATTTTTTTCATTCAAGTAAATATTTATTTACTACTTACCAGAAATATATTCTTAGTTTTAAAACATAAACACTTTGATTCAAATTACCATTTTCTTAGATCAATTAAATCAGTGCTCGGAATTAGTTGCTATTTTCGAGCCGATTCCCGAGGCAACGCCTCCTATTCCCCCACTACCGCTCGACGCTCGAGCAGACGCTGCGGCCGAGCCGCCGACAGCGTGTCTCTCAGGAGCGTCTCTAAAGAAAAAGAAAGCTAGGACCTTTTATATTATTAGTAATATTTTCCTAAAGAAATAATTTCTTCTTTCGTAATAAATAATTAATCGAAATGTTATGAATATATTATGTAATGCTATTTCACATCTTATCGCGAAAAATTCTACATCATTTTGTAAAAGAATATTTATAAAGGAATGCCTCATCGTATGAGATGAGAACGAGTACTTCAATAATTTTTATGGATATCATCCTTCGTAGAATTATGCAAACGACCGAGAAGACCAGAATAAAATTTTTACATCTTATGTCATAAAATGGAGATAAAATAGAAAAAAACCGAAACATTCAATAAGTAAAAATTTTATTCTGGTCTTCTCGGTCGTTTGCATAATTCTACGAAGGATGATATCCATAAAAATTATTGAAGTACTCGTTCTCATCTCATACGATGAGGCATTCCTTTATAAATATTCTTTTACAAAATGATGTAGAATTTTTCGCGATAAGATGTGAAATAGCATTACATAATATATTCATAACATTTCGATTAATTATTTATTACGAAAGAAGAAATTATTTCTTTAGGAAAATATTACTAATAATATAAAAGGTCCTAGCTTTCTTTTTCTTTAGAGACGCTCCTGAGAGACACGCTGTCGGCGGCTCGGCCGCAGCGTCTGCTCGAGCGTCGAGCGGTAGTGGGGGAATAGGAGGCGTTGCCTCGGGAATCGGCTCGAAAATAGCAACTAATTCCGAGCACTGAATTAAATGATTCTGTAGTTGAATTTTTAAAAATAAAAATTTTCATTTTTTTAATTCAAAATAATATTTACTTTAATAAAGTAAATATATACTTAAAATATTTCATTATTTTAAGATATTTTTTAGTAAATAAATTGCTTGAATCAAAGAAATATTGTTTAGAACAAAATAAATATTTTGTTATTTTAATAAATATTTAATTGCTTTTAGTATCCCAGTATTAGTAAATTGATTTTCCGGAATGAAACAAATATTTTTTTGATTCAAATAATTTAAAAACTGAATTTAAGGAGATATTTATTTGAAATTGGCTACTACTTTTAAGAAAATGCATTTATAACATCTCAGAAAGTCATTTTTTTACTTTCAAGAAAATATTACTTGATTTAAGAAAAGGTTTTCTTAATATGAGCAAATATTTATTAAGAAAATGAATTACTTAAACGCAAATAAATATTTTCTTGGATGTAGGAAAATTCATTTGATTTAAAGAAATAATTACTTGATTCAAGTAAATGGATTTCAAGTAAATATATTTCCTTGAATCAAATAAATTTTTTTTTCAGTGTAATAATCATGATAATTTATCAGCTGATCTAGTGCTTTCTTTGCACAATTTACTGATCGTAAACTATTTGAAGTTTATCTTATAGAATAACCTTTGTCTGTGTGTGTGTGTTATAAAATTTACATTTGTAAATTATTTTAGTAATTACTTTAGTAATTTTACTTTAGTAATTATATGAGAGAAATATATATAAAAAAAAATATATCGAGTCATTTATGAGCTTATAACTTTTATAATTCCAAGAGAAATAAAGGTCTGATTAACATGTTTGTATTATTGAATCGTAAAAACAAGGTGATTGTGGAAGATTCTTGTTATTAATTTTTAGACACAGGTCACACACAAACTACAGATGACAAATTTAGTTACCAATTTTAAATTTGCTTTCCATGAAAAAGAAATTCCAAATTGATCGATACATCTTCGAGAGAAACAGATCTTTCGCTTTTTAAACAATATGTCGCACGAAGCTTATATTCTCTTTATGCGTAATATAATTGCATCAAGTATACCGATATAGCATAAAATTTTGTTAATTACGATTTGTATATTTATACGATCAGCAAAAATCGTCTGTGTGTTTGAATTTTTGTCACAACGCTTGATTTACACATAGGGTCAACAGACGCATGTGCCATTTGTCATCATCGACGCAGGTGACAAACGAGTGCTAAACAAGTTTACCGATCATGCTTGTACACGTTTCTCTTCATACATATATAATAACAATCACGATGATAAGAATCACTCAGTGAATATCGAGCAGTCGCGGCAATCACATCACACAGGACCGTCTATTAATCACGCAGGACCGAGCTAGTTGTTCCATCAAGCCGAAACTCGACGATTTGCAGTGACAAATAGTTCTCCACGATCATGATCAGAGCGGTCTTGTTAACTTTGGCGATTTTGATCTGCAGCCAAACGATATTTGTGCATCCCATCGATGTCACCCTATTGATGCGACGAAAGTCTTTGCAACAAAATAAATATTGGCAGATGCGACAGCAACTGATAACGAATGAGACGCAGCAGTCTCTGGGCGGCAAACTAGCACTCAATTTCATGGAGAATAGGGCCAATAACGTCCTAATGAGAGCCAAAAGTCGTGAAATCTACGATGGTTAGATATTTTTGCTTACATTTTCTTATTTGCACGTAAACGTGATCGATTCGCGGCTGACCGTGATTATCTTGTCGCGATTAACTAAATAATGACTGTTTTAAATTAATTGTTGATGCTATTTTTATAGAACAAATGTAAATGTCATTTTGAAGTTTTGCAACACGAAGATCCAAAAGAATTTTTATTTTATGTGATTAATTCTCGGGTCATCTTCATTTCAAGTTTTGCGTTAATTATTTCAGAGAATTCCTAGCTATTCTTGATTCTTCCCGCTCCTTTCTAAAGGAATTACATATGTCACATAATATTAATATTGCATAATATGTCACAACATATAATCTACAATAACTTTGATAATCTCATTTTTTAAATTATTCTTGTTGAGAAGCGTATACATTTTCTAAACGACTTTTTCATATATCAAATTAATATGTTTGAAACCGTACATTATCAATCATTATGCACAAAACCGTGAACCATTCATGGCGTGAGAACACATTAGAATATCCGCTTTTACGGCGGACATGTCAAACAATTTATCGGACGTGACGTTTCAATGTTATGTTTACCAAAAAAAAACACGTTAGAGCTCAATAGTGGGAAGAATAACTTGAAAAAAATAATGGGAATATTAACGAAGAACTCTCCCAAAGTTTATATAATTCTAATTTTCTATGCTTGATTTTTTTACGGCACCTCGTATTTCTGCAGGTTTTATTAACGGTAATACCTTCTTGCCATCGTATAACTTCATGGAAGTGATACCAAAGATCGAGAAGTCCGAGGTGTTCAAGATTATACGCGACATGCCCAAAGGAGGAGTTCTCCACGCTCATGTAGCTGCCATCGCCTCGCTCGACTATCGGCTCAACAATCTGACTTACCGCGAGAATCTTTACGTGTGTAATGATAACAGTACCCTGCAGCTTAAATTCTTTAACACGCCCGACGACAATTGCAACTGGCAATTACTAAGCAAGATGCGGCAAGATCCAGCCGAGGCCAAAACTATTAACGAAAGACTCAAGCAGTCTTTTACCATGGTTACAAAAAATCCGAAAAGCGTTTACACTACCATCGATGAAGCGTGGAAGAAGTTTGATAGCATCTTCAAGTTCATGGGATCTCTTATATCGTACCGACCTGTCTCTGAAGATCTCTATTATCGCAGTCTGCAAGAATTCTACGAGGACAACGTGATGTATGCGGAGATACGGTCAACATTATCATCGGTGTATGATCTTGACGGCAAAACGTACGGACCGTTGGAAATGGTGCAGATGTACAAGAACGTTACTGATAGGTAAGATGCTTTATTTAAATTATTTCTATAGCTTCAAATCAGAAAATTAAATTAATTAATTAAATTAAATTAATAAAATATCACAATAATTTCTCTACATCGCAGTTGATAGTCTCGAAGTAAAGATTTGTGAGAGAAGTTATTTCGATTTCTAATAATAAATTTTATAATATACACACACGCACACACACACAGACAAAGGTTATTCTATAAAATAAACTTCAAATAAGTAGTTCACGATCAGTAAATTGTGCAAAGAAAGATTTTTCAAAATATTCATTTCACCACGGTGAAAACTTTTTTTAAACTGATATATCAGCTGATAAAGTATCATGATTATCTAAAACGAATGTAATGCATGTTTTATGCTGATAAGATATAAACGGTAATAAAACAGATTGAAATGCGAATAAAAGAAATGTAAATAAATAATTTAGTGCAAATATATCTCTAATATATAATATAAATGATAAGCAGTACAAATACTGACAGGGCATGGCGTCCTGAATTACCACATGCATAGATTGGGTGTTAGTGATACACCCGACTGCAGAGCTTGTGGAGAGGAGGATGAAACAAGCCTTCACATTCTGAGTCAGTGCCCAGCATTTGCTGAGCAGCGACTTCGCTGGCCGTGCTCGGCTATGCTGGAGCCCAGGCAAATAAGACAGCTGCCGATTGGGGACCTGCTCTCCTTCTCGAATGGGACAGGTCTGCCCTTCGCGGTTGTTACAACGGGGAGGCACAATGAACTCGGTCTGAGTGCCGCTGGAAGAGTTCGACCCAGGGACTCCCCCCTCGTATATTATTATTATTATTATTATTATTATTATTATTATGTGGTATGTTTGTCGCTTCAGGATTCCCTGGTTTTATACTCCTACTTACGGGTGGGTACCAAGTAAGTAGGAGGTTAATTAATTTGTTCGTTTGCTCTATAGTAACAATGCATGACATGTCGGTTTTATATTATCATCCCAAGCCATACGTTGTCTGAATTTCCCAGCTATGGTGGTCGCTTGCAGACTTGCATGCGAAACATTCACAGCTGAGGTTTGAGTTACCGGTGTTCTTGTGGTAATTTTGGCAAACGATTTTTGGCAAGATACTACTCTCGGTGGTTTTGCCGTTGCCTTCCGAGAGGTGGCGATCGAATAAAAACCGACGATGTTTGAACTCGGATCTTTGGCTCGTTAAGACAGTGTACATTCTTCTGAGCCACGATCGCCACCTTATTATTATTATTATTATTATTATTACTATTATTTATTATTATTATTATTATTTTTCGATTTGCTAGTTACTCAAATATTCGGTGGCTGCGCTAAGAAACATTGTGAGTAAAGTAACATCATAAATGAACACAACAGGTTTGTGAAGGAGCATCCCGACTTTATTGGTGCTAAGATCATATACGCGCCACATCGTGACGTCGACGATAAAAGAGTAGACTACTATCTGAAAACGATGGTGCAGCTAAAACAACTCTATCCGAATTTCGTGGCTGGTTTCGACTTGGTCGGCCAGGAGGACAAGGGAAAGCTCCTCACCGAATTTACTAATAAACTGAACGCCGTTGATCCGAAAATTCAATACTTCTTCCACGCCGGCGAAACGAAGTGGAACGGAATGCCGACCGACTTGAATCTCTTCGATGCTTTTTTACTCAACACCAAACGCATCGGCCATGGGTAAATAAAGCAGGCATTCAGAACAAAATAAAAATCCGAATTAAAACATTTATAAAAAATAATTTAAAAATCAAATGCAAAAAGCAATTTATGATTTTCATTTAGCTAGAATTATTTTGCGATTACTCGTCTTATTTTTATTCCACAATTTAGTAAACTTTAGTAAAATGTGAGTTGTGGTATACCAAGCATTTACTTAAAATATTTTAGCATAATTGATATAATGTAGACTAACATTAAACATTTCCGACGTTTAATTTCTTCAGATACGCGTTAACGAAGCACCCACTTTTATGGAAGTTTGTGGAGCAGCACGATATTGCAGTGGAAATCTGTCCTATCTCGAATCAGGTTCTCGGTCTTGTGGAGGATATGAGGAATCATCCCGCGGCCAGTTTGTTTGCATCGGGATCGCCAGTGGTGGTTTCCAACGATGATCCCGGACATTGGGGTGCTCAGGGACTGAGCTATGACTTTTACGAAGCTTTTATGGGTATCATGAGCGCCAACTCTGATCTCAGGAGTCTCAAGCAACTGGCGATGAATTCATTGACTTACAGTTGTATGAGCAAAGGAGAAAAGCGGACTGCGTTGCGCAAGTGGCAAGTCAAGTGGGACGCCTTCGTGGCTAAACTGGCCCAGTTAGCCTAACAACAATGGAGTAACAGTGTCGTGAAAAGTGTGTGTGTATTGAATGCACGTTGACACGAAGATGAAAGAATATTCCCAACAGAACAGAACATTGTCAAGTAACCCGAAGATATTCTCTGAGTATTCATATTATATTTATATTATATTATATATATATTTATATTTATATTATATGTATATTTATAGGTAATGTTTTAAATGCATTTAGAGTATTTTGTGTTTTTCCACGTTTTAGATACCAATGCGTATCAATTTTATGGATCTGCATTTGACTTATAGGATTCTTATTAGAATTTTATATACAAATTATTACTACCTCATCACATTTTTCATCAATGCACCTAACGATGTATCGCTATATTTGTAATATGCGTCTAATGATTATTATTCTTATTGAAAAGGAACCTACTATCGTAATAGTAGGTCCTTGAATACACCGTATCTAACGTTTTATACAATAAGATATAAAACTGCATAACAAAGAAAAATGTTATTTTTTCATTATACAATAGAATATAATAGTTGATTAGTTTGATGCTCGCTGCAGAAGATTGTAAGCTGAGTAAGAAGTTCTGCAAATCTGAAATGCGGTTGCATCACTGCGAAATATCTATTTATATTCATTCGTGTAATTATTTACACATTTGAGTTGTATTAATTTGCGCAAAAGCTAATTTGTGTAATGACCTTATACGCACAATAATACTTATACCTCAATAAATACACACAAATTTCATAATACACTTAAAATAAATATACACAAAATTTATGTTTTACTTACTTTCATTTACTTACCCAAGTAAAAGTGTTAAGAGATAACGCAAACACTCTGTGATACGAGAGCATTATTCCTTTTTGACTGCTTGCCATAATCAACATTAGCAATTTACGTTCTCGCGGTGTCACCATTGTCCAGTCGCTGGAATAAACAGCGGTCGCGATGCCTTTACTCTGCGAGAGAAATTTGCAAAGCGTTATCAACTAATATAATATTTCTTCCCACAAGGTATTCACTTTTTTCCCGAGATAATGTTCAAACAATCATCACAAGTTGTTTTTTTAAATTATAAAACTTTCTAGACTTTATGTTTTACTTTTGAATATTAAAATGCATCATCCAAATATAATTAAGATTCATACCATAAATTATTTTTTATTTACCTTTAATTCAAGTTCGTTTCCGTACCAGCAATAATAAAACAGTTGAAGTAGCATGCTGCTTAGATAAAGGAGCATTGAAAGAAACTCAAAGCTCATCAGTTTCTTCTGCAAGAAATAAATGTATATCACATGGTGAGAGGGTAAGTAAAACATCTCTGTTGCGATACCTTTGATAGAATGAAGATACTGGTGCACACGATGAGCAGACTGAAGAAGAAGAAGATCATCACCGTCCATATGAACAATGCCCGTATTTTCTTTACCAGAATGCTCACGAGCAAATGATGTCTGACACATTCCGCGATCGAGACGTTCGTATCCGGCTTTCGTCCGGAAGAAATATGGTTAGTGTGCTTCAAACCGTCCGTCAATCTGCAACACATGAGCTCAATCTGCGCGCAAGCTTGAATCGTGAAGCCGTAAACGAGACAGTCGAAGGAAACGTTCAACATCACCGCATAGAATAGCGCTAAAAATTGCTGCAGATACGTAGCTAGATATGGAAATAGATCTGACACGGAGTACGGGATATATGATTTCACCGGCAGCACATGCTCGCCTTTTTTGAGTAATTCTAGAGCTGGCGTGATGACGAAGCCTAATCCGGTCGCGTACGATATCATCATGAACGAGATAGTGCTCCACTTAGCTATAATAAACATATAACTTCCGATAAAGTTACATTTATGTTCGGATTAATTTAATTGATCTCCTTCTTTCTTTAATATGAGTTTTTTTTATTTTGAACGAAAAATTAGGAATGCGTACATACACACCGTCACAATTACCCGATTTATTTTTAATATTTTATGAAACCAAAGAAAATAAAAAAATCCATTTGTACACTTTCGCACTCCAATATCTTTTATATACTTTGTGTGTCCAGAGATAGTGAAATGGTAAAAAGACTTTAAGACACAATGTTCACAAAACACCATGCATATTTGCGAATTATTTGAGTACCTCTGCGGCTGTGCTCTTCTATAATCAACTTTTCCGTGGAATTTCTTGGCTGGCACATTTCTACGCGCAGACAATCCAATAAATCCGACAGCTCGTTCTCCCGCAGCAGAAAATTCGCATATTTCACACACAGCGTCAAGAAAGTCAGTCCTAAGAAGAGCCCTTCGGTCAGCTCGTAAATGCGGTCGCGCGTGCGAATCACCTCTATCACATCGAATATCGTAAACTCGTATATCAAGAGAAAAATCGCGTACCTGCAGATACCACCGCTTTAAATAATCAATGAATAAATTGACGAGGAAACGAAAAGGCTCATAAAAAAGACGAAATTTTACAGACCGATACAGAAAACCTTTCGTATCACACATTATTTTTCGCTGTGTGGTACATAGTATAACTGCTTAGAATAACTGCTTTGCGTGTACAACATACCTATAACAAAGGCGCAAAAATCCAACGCACATGTTGTCGTCCTCCTGTTCTTTCCATGCGCCGCAAAAACGCAGAGCCTTAAAGTTTATCGGTAGAATATCCATATCTTCATATCCTCTTCGTGTAATTGCTAGCTTTATTCTCGTCCCGTTTCAGTCGTCGCGAAATCTCCTTTGTCTTTTTAATAATGCACAAGTTCATTTTTCTCTCTCTTTATTGAGACAGTATGTCATCTCAATGTCCATCATTATGAATTGCATTAGTAATGTCGTACATTGTTGTCAAGCGTTAAATTTTAATACGATCGAATTGCCGGTTTGTCATCGTAGCTCTTTTTCAACATCACGTATACTTCGATCTCCAAAGAAAAGAACTTCGTTTTTACATAGTACAGTGTTAACATATGACCGTTGCGTGTCTCGCAAAATAAGAATTTGTTGGAGCAACTCTTCTGTTATGCAATATTAAATATCTGCAGGAAATAGGGACAGAAAACAGTATTGAACCGGCGAAAGGTATAGCCCTACGTGAATAATAAACTGCGAAGTTGGAAATGAAGATAGTTAAGAAGTTTTTGCGTACTGACCGAATAACTGTATAACATTTATCAACGCGAAACGGATTAACTGTTAAACTAATATTTTGCTTGTCATGTCTTATTTTTTTAACACATAACAAATAATTATTCAAAAATCTACGCTGAGAAAAAAGTTATGATATGACTAAATGTGTTTGTTTGACAGTTCTTTACTTATTTAAATACATTTGTTTTTAAGTCAAATGGCAAACGATGCGTTCTTTATCAAAGTACATATGTATATATTTTTTGAATTAACGAATATTTATTTGACAGCCTATGATCGTTACATTTACACATAGTTGAATCAATTTTTTTATTCAACACTTTTTTCTCAGTATAATGTCATAACATTGGAATTTCTTCACAGAAAGTATTATATCATATTTCGCGTTTTATATAAAATATCAAATTGTACATACAAAGATTTTAAACTTTATGTGATACATTATATTTATTAATTCGAGTGTTGCAAAAGATTGAAAACTAAATAAAACTTAACAATCTGAGAAGATAAAATTGAATTTACATCATTATAATGGCAAATATTTTAATATAATTTTTTTATATCAATTAATTTTAATTAGTTTAAATATCAATATGATCTTTTGGCATCAATATAAATATTAAATTATAGCAACAGCAATTTAATTAATAAATGTAGTATGTTTTGTAATATTGAGATCAGCTGTATCTCGTAAGCTTTGTCATACGTGAATATGTTTTTCGAGTTTACTCACTCAAGTTCAACGCTAATAGTCCGTAGAAAAAAATTAATTCTTTGTTTGATTGTTTATCACAATGAGTCTCAAGAACTTGTGCCTTAAAAACTCATGGCCAATGTTTAATCGTTAAAATAAATAGCATTTGTGATACCTGTGCTCTGCGAAAGTGAAAATGTTGATTGTACATACACATCTATATACACAGATAATCTGATTTATTAATAATAATTTATTTTTTAATCGGTGACAAATTCAATTTGATTTGTCTGAAGATTTATGAAATCAAGTAAATCGAAGGAAATGTTAAGTTTTATTGCATAAAATAGCGTTGCAATCTATTGTAAATACAACATACGAGAAAATATTTTCGAGAACGTACATTTTCACAGGTAGGTTTTACTTTTATTCATTTGTATAAATTGTCCTAAATCTCTTATAACCCCAAAAGTTATATAATCCCAAACAATTATTTTTATATAAAAAAAAAGAAGAAGCATTCAACTTAGCTGTTACAAAAATGTTTTAATCTATTTTTAAAAATCGTTAAAAAATCGCTTGTGTCAATAGCAAGTATGAACGTTGAAATTAAGTTTTAGCAATGTATTCATGATTATTAAATCAATCATATTAATTAATTATGAAAACAAATTTTTTGGATTACATTTGTCAATGTTAATTCTCGTTATCTTTTTCTACTTTTTGTTTTTATTGAATGCTTCTTCATGGAATTTTCTTCTAGTTGATACATATCAACGTGTGAAATTCCCTGACAATTTCTATTGTGAAACATTATATATACATAACATGTTTTGTACAAATAAGAGAAATATAAAAATGCACAACAAAAAATGTTATTATTTTCATTATATACAATACAATACAACAGTTGATTACAATAGTTAATTTGATGCTCGTTGCAGATTGTAAGCTGAGTAAGAAGTCCTGCAAATCTGAAATAAGATTGCATCTTTGTGAAAGTTCTATTTCATATTCATATACATGTATTAATTGATTTTTACATAATTAACACAACTCGAATGTGTAGATAATTGCCGCAATACTTTTATACGTCGATATACTTATAATTTTATACTTTTATACACACGAATCTCGTAAAACACATAAAATAAATTTATATTTCACTTAATTTCATTTACTTACCCAAGTAAAGGTGTTGAGAGATAACGCAAATACTCCATGATAGGAGAGCATTATTCCTTTTTGACTACTTATCATAATCAGCACCAGCAATCTACGTTCTTGCGGTGTCACCATTGTCCAGTCGCTGGAATAAACAGCGGTTGCGATGCCTTTACTCTACGAAAGAAATTTGCAAAACGTTATATCAACTGATATCATATTTCTTCGCACGAAGATATTCTCTTCCCGAGATAATATCCGAATAATCACAAGCTTCTACGTGAATCACGAAACTTTTCAAACTTTCTTCAAAATTTCAAAACAAATTTTACATCTAAATGTTTTTTTTTCAAATACTAAGATTTGTCTATATATCATTTTCAATGTTACACTTATTTACCTTCAGCTCAAGCTCGTTTCCGTACCAGCAATAATAGAACAGTTGAAGTAGCATGCCACTTAAATACAGAAGCATTGAGAGAAACTCAAAGCTGAACATATTTTTCTGCAAGAAATGAATATATCACAGAGTCGAGAATAAGTAAAACTTCCCTTTTGCGGTACCTTTGATAGAATGAAGATACTGGTGCACACTATAAGCAGACTGAAGAAGAAGAAGATCATTATCGTCCATATGAACAACGTTCGTATTTTCTTTACGAGAATAGTCACAAGTAAATGATGTCTGACACATTCCGCGATCGAGGTGTTCATATCCGGCTTTCGTCCGGAAGAAATAGTGTTGTTAGTGTGCTTCAAACGGTCCGTCAATCGGCAACACATCAGCTCAATCTGCGCGCAAGCTTGAATCGTGAAGCCGTAAACGAGGCAATCGAAGGTAACGTTAAGCATTATCGCGTAAAATAGTGCTAAAAATTGCTGCAGATACGTTGCTAAATATGGAAGTAGATTTGAAACGGAGTACGGGACGTATGATTTCAACGGCAGCACATGATCGCCTCCCTTGAGTAGTCCTAGAATTGGCGTGGCCATCAAACCTAATCCGGTCGCGTACGATATCATCATGAATGAGATAGTGCTCCACTTAGCTAATAAATATCCAAATTTCGATAAAATTGCGGTTAACAAACATTTAATTGATCTATCTTTCTTTACTACGAGATTTTTATTAGCAAGAAATTAGAAATGCACGTGTGCGTACGCACGCATCCACACATCGTCGACACATAATTAACTTTAATTAATTTTTAATATTTTATCAAATTAAAGGAAATAAAAAATCCATTTGTACATTTTTACAATTCAATGTTTGATGTATATTAGGTACTAGTAAAGCATAAGTTTAAAAGCTTTATGATATATGTTTAACAATATTTAACAAAACTTTATGTTGCCACAAAGGTGGTTTGTCAAAATTATCTATTAATATTAAATTAACTGTTAATTAATTATTTATTAAGCAATTAATCAAATAAATGATAAAAATTAAAAATAATTAATGTTCAATTAATAAGGAATGTTATACTCTTGACTCTAATTATTGATTATTAATAATCTTTGACATATGTATTTATATTTCATGGTAATATATGTATTTAGATCAAACAATATGTATATACATATTGTTTGCGAATTACTTGAGTTACCTCTGCGACTGTGCTCTTCCATTATTAGCTTTTCCGTGGAATTTCTTGGCTGACACATTTTTACGCGCAGACAATCCAACAAATCCGATAGTTCGTTCTCCCGCAGGAGAAAATTCGCATATTTCACGCACAGCGTCAAGAAAGTCAGTCCTAAGAAGAGCCCTTCGGTCAGCTCGTAAATGCGATTGCGCGTGCGAATCACCTCTATCACATCGAATATCGTAAACTCGTATATCAAGAGAAAAATTGCGTACCTACAAATACCACCGCTTTAAATAATCAATAAATAAATTGACGAAGAAAAGAGAAGGCTCATAGAAATGACGAAATTTTGCAGACCGATACAGAAAACCTTTCGTATCACACATTATTTTTTATTCTGTAGTATACAGTATAACTGCTTACAATTAGTATAACTGCTTTGTGTATACGACTTACCTATAACAAACGCGTAAAAATCCAACGCACATGTTGTCGTCCTCCTGTTCTTTCCATACGCCGCAAAAACGCAGAGCCTTAAAATTTATCGGTAGAATATCCATATTTTCATATCCTCTTCATGTAATTGCTAGCTTTATTCTCGTCCCATTTCAGTCGTCGCAAAATCTCCTTTGTCTTTTTAATAATGTACAAGTTCGTTTTTTCTCTCTCTCTCTCTTTATTGAGAGAGCATGTCATCTCAATGTCCATCATTATGAATTGCATTAGTAATGCCGTACATTGTTGTCAAGCGTACGTTAAATTTTAATACGATCGAATTGCCGGTTTGTCATCGTAGCCCTTTTTCACAACATCACGTATACTTCGATCACCGAAGAAAAGAATTGGTTTTTATATAGTACGCTGTTAATATATGATTGTTGCGTGTCTCACAAAATAAGAATTTGTTGAGCAACTTTCCTGTTATGCAATATTAAATATCTGCAGAAAAATAGAGATATTAGAAAATAGTATGGAATCGCGGAAGGTATAGCGCTACGAGAATAATAAACTGCAGTGTAAGTTGGAAGTGAAATGTTAAGAAGTTTACGCGAACTGAGTAACTGTATAACTTTTATCAATGCGAAACAGATAAACCGGTAAATTAATGTTGTGCGTGTACATATCTTATTTTTTTTAGTTAACAAATAATTCAAAAGTTCAAATGTTCAAAAATCTACACTGAAAAGAAAATATTGTTGATATGAAATGTATTTGGTTGGCTGTATTTCTTTATAGTCCAGTCGTCAGAGACGAAAATCACACTCAACCTCCATTTTTCGTCCAAATCAGCTGAAAATTGGTAGACATGTATATTATGGGACCCCAAAAAAGATGCAAAAAAGTTTACTACTCTCACCCCCCGGCTTCCCCCGAAAACCCCCCCCCGTAGGGGGGAAAAAACGGACATCGATTTCCCAAAAATCTGTACATTGAAGAGAAAAATGTTTGAAACAAAAGATGTAGCTGGTGCGATTTTGAACAAAAAAGTTCCTTACCACTTTTTTGTAAAATGAACCGGTCTCTCAGAAATAACGCTTGAAGTAGTCGGTAATTTTGAATGTAAGTTGCGCGCGCCAAATGACATATTTAAAAAAATTTATCACAAGTCGACGGTAGAAATTCGATAACTTTATTTCAGAGTGTCCTATGGGGGAAAAAAAAATTGCGTGTTAAAGGGGAAGGTGTCAGCTTTCATATACAATTATTACATTTTACCGCAGATGAAGTCTTATTCTACAAATAAATTAATTAAATCAATGCTTTGAGGTTATGGCTGTTTTTTACGGTTTTGCACATATTAATAAAATGTAGGACATCCATTGAAAAGTATGTGTGGAATATTAATTTTGATAGTATAAACTTCAATTCCTATACCATTAAAAGTCGATTTCGAGTTTTGGGAAAAAATATGGCATGTTTGAATTAGCCCTAAAAAACGCGTAATTTGAACTGTGACAGTAGAAATGATCTCACGTAATCGAAAATGCTTCGAGGAACAAAATTTTGTATGGAAATTGAAGGACCTTCAAAATGAATAAATGAATAGCGTAAAATGAATAGCGTTGATAACTCTGCTTTGCGAAAGTGAAAATGTTGATTGTACATTCACACACACACGCGCGCGCGCGCGCGCGCACGCACGCACGCACGCACACACACACACACACACACACACACACACACACACACACACACACACACACACACACACATCTATAATATATAATTTGGTTTAATAATTTATTTTTTAATCGGTAAGAGACTCAATGTGATTCGTCTAAAAGTTAATTCGTAAAATGGGATTAATCAAAAGAATGTTGAACATTACATAAAATAGTGCTGCTGTGTTGTAGATGTAGTCACATATGAAAATGTTTTCAAGACAAAACAGAAAACATATGTTTTCACGGGTAGTTCTACTTTTCTTTCTTCTTTCTTTTTTATATTATATATATAACACTATTATTCTCGTTAAAATCATATAAATAAATTCACAATAACAGCCTTTTTTTGAGCCAAAAAAAATATATATATACGAACAAAGTATACAAAAATATAAGGAACATAGTGAAAATTATAAATTGACATACCTGCGACAATTATATTACTGAAGAGGGCTCTGTGTAGCTGAAACGCGTTTATGAGGTTTTATGGTTTATATTTTATATTTATATTTATTTTTGTATATCATCTTTTGTTTCTATCTTTATAATTTTCACTATGTTCCTTATATTTTTGTATACTTTGTTCGTATATATATATTTTTTTTTTGGCTCAAAAAAAGGCTGTTGTTGTGAATTTATTTATATGATTTTAATCTAATGAGCCTTTTGGATTTGATATCCAAATCCATATTTTTATCTTAATTATCGTTAAAGTTCAAATAAGTCTAGTTAACTTAATATCATTATACATATAAAGAATAATAAGAATCATCTATTTTAATACATGTAGAAGATTATCATGAAATACTGGTTAGTAAAATATAATCAATAATTTCAGGACGATTCTACTTTAAAAATAGATTTTTATGTGTAATCTAAAATACACAGATGTAAAAAAATACGTAATTCTATACAATTCGTCATTCTTTCTATAATTCAGATGTAGTCATCGATGTCTGTTGTAGAACATTAAAAGCAGAGTAGGATGTTTTCAAAATCTGCAAAGGGAAGGATTGTCGGTTATTATTGTGTTATATTACCGCTAGGATGTACAAAGCGCGCGCATCATCGTATCATTACAAATTTACCCGAGTAAAAGTGTCGAGGGATAAGCTGAAAATTCCGTAATAAGATAGCTTTATTCCCTTTTGACTGATATACATCACGAATAGCAGACTTCTCCGGTCTCGTGTAGTGGCGGTCGTCCAATCGCTCGAATAAATAGCGTCACCAATGCCCTTACTCTACACATAATAAACAAAATATGTTTTTGCCTAATTATAGCAAGTCTGTTGAGATAATCTGTAATTCGGTACAAAATTATAAATGGGCATTACAAGAGAAATAAAAATATATTTTATGATGTATGTGTTTTATTCTGAATTCAAATCATAATGTATTAAAATTTATATTTCTTTTTTGGATATAAAGGATATTTCATGATAAGTTACATTTAAATAAAAATTTTAGTATAAATTAAAATAATTTCTTAAAGTCATATGGAGTAAAAAGAACCGTTGGATATGGGGTAAAATGGATCAATTAAATATATACATTCTTTTATCTTATGTATTCTTAAAAAATAACTATTGATGTTTAATTATCATAAATAAAAAAATAATATATAAACCTGACTACAAACACAACTTACTCTTTTATCTTTAAAAAACTTTAAAAATTGTCTTCTTTTAATAACAAAAGATATATAATTATAAAATAAGAGAGATAAAAACTGATTATAATTAATATTATCATTGATATTAATTATATTGCTATATCTTTATTTTATGTATAATATAATGTTTCTATTTTGAACTAGTCGATTTATTTTTTTATCAATAAATTGATTTTTCCCCATGATGATTATTTTACCCCATAAAAAAGTGATTCATTTTATCTTATAAATAGGAAAAACATAAATAAATTTTGATAAAACTTTAATTACAATCTTTTGGAGTAAATTTTGAAAATTTAATATTTTTGAAATAAACATTCTAAAGTTTTATGTATAATTTCAACTATTTAGTCCAAATAATACAAGTGGTAGTCTTTAACTTGGTGGTAATCTTATTGGACGTGTCCTAACCAACTTTTTTTTAACTTTGCTACATACATTTCATATTTCACATTTCATATGCTATTCGAATTCCTTCACGAAATACAAATCAAAATTGATTTAATGAATTATTATTCATTTATCACCTTCAATTGCAGTTCGTTTCCATACCAGCAGTAGAAGAACACTTGAAACAGCATGCTGCCAAGGTACAAAATCAACGAGAGGAATCCGACGCTGAGAATCTTTTTCTGCGAGGAAAATTTAATTCAGTATATCCGTGCAGTATAACAACACACGTTGCTGAATTAGATATTGAATGACACTTTTGTCCAGTAATTTGTTATATATTTGCTCTATTAAAAAAATATTTAAAATAAAATTTAAAAAATTTACGACGACAGTTGTAATCGCAAGGAATTAATCGTAAGAATCATTGTAGAGATTTCAGTTTACGCGACCTTAGACATTTGGAAAATACTGGTGCACAGAGTGACCATGCTGAAAATGAATAAAATCGTCACGGTCCACACAAATAATGACTGTATCCTGCGCACGATGTCGTGTACGTATAAGTGATGTCTCACGCACTCGCTGATCATCATGCCTATGTCCGAATCGAATCGGTATTGCTCAGAATGAACCTTGAAGATCTTTGACAGACGATAACATAGCAGCTCGATCTGCCCACAAGCGTGAAGGATGAAACCGTAGACGAGGGAGTCGAACGAGACGTTCAGCAATACTCCATAAAATATTGCGCCTACATGCTGAAGGTAGGTCGCCAAATACGGAAATAAACCGGATATTGAGTACGGCAGATATGTCTTGAACGGCAGAGGTCTGTCACTATTTTGGGGCCCCACGATGGGAGCGAGTATAAGAGTTATGCAAGTAGCTTGGGATATACTCATGAAAGTTTTGACGCACCATTTCGCTGCGATAAACATAAATATATTAAAAACATATATTTTCAAGTTTGTACTCGAATACGTAATTTTTAAAAAAGTATATTGTAGAGTAGAATAAGAAAAATGAAGTTATAATCTGATATAATAAATACTGCGTTGGGACATGTTAATAAATAATTAATTTTAGATTTGATTTTAACATTTTTAAAATGATATCATGTGTATTCCGTTATTGCTTGTTAAAATCTTGATTGCATTGCTATATGCAAAAGTATTAAAAATTTATATTATCAATGAGACTTCAGCTTTAGATTATTCAAATTATTATTATTTATAAAAGTTATTGTTATTAGCAATGTTTTCGTCAGAATGACAATTACTGAATACCTTTACGATCGTATTTAAGGAGGATCGTCCTTTCTTCAGAATCTCTTGGCTGACACGTTTTGTTTCGAAAACATTTCAGCAACGTGAACACTTCGTTTTGTCGCGCTAAGAAATTTCCATATTTAAAACATAAAGCTACATAAGTTAATGCTAGGAAGAGTCCTTCAGTTATATCTTCTATATCGTCGTGCGTTCTTACAAGCTCAATTACTTCCGATATCGTAAACTGGTATATTAATGTAACAATAGCATACCTGGAAGTTTTATTTTATCTTAATGATTTTAATTACAATTGAGTAATCTAACAAATCTGAGCATAATTTTTAAATGAAACAAAATTAATTGATTAACAATAAGCCTAAGTAAAAATTAAATAAAAACAAGTTTTTTTATACAGTCAGATAATGTAATCAGATTACAATTTTTTTAAACATTATATATACATATATATATATATATATATATATATATATAATCACAAAATAATGCTAGTATTAAAAATCTCATTAACAAATTAATTTAATTAATTTTTCAAAAATAAGGAGGACGAAAAGAGAAAAATTAGCTGCACAGGTACATATCAAATGTATGATATCCACAATACATAGATTTATCTGCAATAGAGGCATGATATACATAGGAAATCATATCTAGTATCGTACCTGTAGCACAAACTTAAAAAACGAACGAAAAGATTATTAACCTTTCCTTCGCTCCATGCACCGCAGAACCAGAGAACCCGGAAATTCAATGACAATATATTCATAATTCTGAGACAATCGCTACAGTGGATGGTCTCCCTCTTGTCATGCCTCACTATGCTTCGAAAATATGAAGTTTGTATATAAGAAAAATATAACGAGACTTTCTACATTGTCAACGTCCGTTCTCGTGAATTAGTAATGATATCGCTGGAACGTTCTTTAAGTGTTCTTTAACATTTAATGTCGTCAGTGGAAGAATTCGCTGATTTTCTTTTTCCGCTACATTTTCTCCTGGTCTATATTCATTTTCATATTTTCATCTGCGATGACATAACCGGTCATTTTTAAAATTATGAACTTGTGTAATGTAACTTGTGCAATATCGAATGTATGAAGAAATACTGAGAGGGATCTTAAAATATTATTACTATTGATGTGTGTGACAGGTTTTCTTGCGAATATCGCTCGTCAAAATGACGAGCAGTTGGAAATTTTGTAAGGAGAATGTAATGGAGCGCGAAGAATAAACTACAAGTATATTTTCGGATTTATACATTATTTTGAATTACTCCGCAAAATATTCAACAGGAAATTTTTATATTTTATTTTGATTATGTATATTTTTTATTATGTATAAAACACAAAATTGAAGAACAACTTGATTTCTACAAAACAAGTTTCTGTATAGAAATATCTACAAAATTTTAGAAATAAATAAATGGTATAAATAAACGAAAATACGTTAGATGTTAATTTGATTAAAATGATAATACGATTGTTGAAGAATATATGCAAAGATATTAAGTCGAAGCTTGCTGTAACAAGTTGAAAGCAGAGTAGGATGTTTTCAAAATCTGTACAAAGAATAAAAATGTAATATTTTTATATAGAACGTTTTATTATATCTACACCATATATTTTTAAAATCATATATAATATATGACAGAATATTTTTGAGAGTCTTAATTTTCTTTACTATGTATTTTTAATATACTCACCCACGTGAAAGTGTCAAGGATTAATGAGCAAACTCCATAAAAAGAAATCATTCTACCTCTCTGACTGATCAACATTACAAACGACAAACTTTGGCGTTGTTTAATCGATATTACTGTCCAATTACTAGCATAAATAGCATACGCGATATTTTTGTTCTGATTAAAAAAATGATTATATATTTTTTAATTATAAAATTTATAACTTGAGGCGATTTTTGGCGATCGCTTGGTATATGTACCAAGGTTGCTATTGGTAGAGGCGGAGCATATTCTGGTAACATGTAATATGGTAATACCACACCAATAGGCTAAAATGCATTGGTTCTTTTCCATACGCGTGAATTAATATCTTGAACTTTTTATAAAATAAGTAATTAAAATATCAAATCTAACAATAACATAAATTTAATATGACATAAATATTATAAAATACATTACTTGCCTTTATCTTTGTGTTGATATTTCGCGCATATCAGAAACGACCAGCATATACCCTGCTTCGTTACTTGGTACAGCGTGGTATCAACCAAAAAGATACCAAAACGGTTAGCCACACCTCTACCACAAATTACCAATTACGCGAAAACATTCTGGTACAATTTGGTATATTTTGGTTCATATACCAGAGTGACGCCAAAAATCGCCTTTGATAACACAATTTAAAATATCGCTCAAAAGTGAAATAACAATTGAATTTAATATTACCTTTAAATCGAGCTCGTTGCCATACCAACAATATGCAAATATTTGAAACAAAATTGATCCTAAGTATAGTATAAAAGCAAAGAATTCAACGGTGAAGAGTTCTTTCTGCAATAGGTGCATCGATTGTAACATTATTTACGTTAGCTATATACCAATTCTATTGAGTCATATTTTAAATCGATTTTTATACATTAGACATCTGATAGATGCTGCAGCAAACAGTGATAAGGCTAAAGAAGAACAAAGCGGCGACATTCCACATAAACAGCGATTGTATCCTGTATGTGATGTTGTACACCAAAACATGATGCCTTACGCATTCCGCGATGGCAAAATTCTCGATAGCGCTGTATTTCTTCTCTTCATTATTCTCCTGAAGAAATCGAAACGTTTCCGATAATCGATAGCACAGAAGGTCGATCTGTCCGCAGGTTTGAATAATGAGACCGTAAACGAGGGAGTCAAGGGTGACATTCAATAATATCCCGTAAGATACAGCTGCAGCTTGCTCAAAATAGGTCAACAAGTAAGGAAGTAACTTGGTCATGGAGTACGGTACGTACATCTTCAGCGGCAACTGTCTTTTGTTCTGACTCATCAGAGGTGTTATGAGGATCAGTAAACCCGTCATTTGCGCAAAGAACATGAAGACACAGACGAGCCTCTTAGCTTCGTTCATCATGGTAGAACAGAGTTTGTAAAATAATTATGTATGTTCTATGAGATGTGTGTAGGAGCGATTATAATTATATTTATTCTAGAAGATTACTTTACCACAGTAATCTCTTATCATAAATAATTAAAGAGATAAGACTATACAAGCGATATGATTTAACTATTGCAGCAAAGTAAAACAATTTTATTTATTAAATTTGTTTAGAAACGTTAATCAGCTGTCAAAGCAAACAGTTCATTCGTAACAAGTCCATTTTGCTTTTGCAACAAAAATTTTTTGTCTGTGGTAGACAGTCGATATAAGAATAAACAAAATTAAAAAAAATAAAGAATGGAATAAATATGTTATCGGAACAACACACATAATTCGCAGATCTAACAAAACAAATAAAATTAATAAATAAAAATGTTTTTGTTATTTATATGATTTATATGATTTCCCAGATAGCACAACTGATCTTTTAATTTCAAAAA
The DNA here is from genome assembly GCA_901521435.1 of Crematogaster levior. Classification (NCBI taxonomy): domain Eukaryota; kingdom Metazoa; phylum Arthropoda; class Insecta; order Hymenoptera; family Formicidae; genus Crematogaster; species Crematogaster levior. The sequence goes on from CABEGB010000992.1 coordinate 49,954, forward strand.
GAATTCACTTTCTTGAGTTCTTTTCGAATTCGCGTAATCTGTTCGAAATGAACTAAAAAAGAATTCCTTTTCATTGCGAATTCTTATGGACTCGAAAAGGAATCCTTTTTGAATCTAAAAAAGAACTCACAAATGGTGACATAAAAGTGAAGTCTTTTGGAATGCTGAAAATACTTTTAGAACAGAAATAGGATGGAAAAAGAATTCATTTTGTAAATCGGGGACCAAAAAAGAATTCTTTTCGAATTCTCTGCTATCTGGGTTATGATAATTGAAGAAACTGAGGTCGAGTTAATATCTACACTACATCTATAACGGCAAATCTCTTTTTATCAGAGTATATACAAATAATTATTTTCATATTTGCAGGCATATAATTTTTTTTTAACAAAAGATTTTAATCATTAATATTTTATATTTTGACAGAAATTTTCGAATGTTCCTTGATGGGATTCATATTAGGAATGATAAAAGTACCTTTGAAATCGTATTGTCTCAGTATCAATTCCTCCGCTGAATCTTTTGGCTGACATAGCTTGACGCGAAAACAATCTAGCAAGGCACGTAATTCGCGCTGTCGCACCAAAATGTTGAAATACTTTAGACATAGACTCATGAAAGTTAAAACGATAAATAGACTTTCCGTTAAATCCTCTACGTCGTTTCTCATACGTATAAGCTCAACTATCTCAGATATCGTAAAGTGATATATTATAGCAGCGATTGTATACCTGTCAAAATTATATACGTAAAAGAGAAGAAGAATGTACATTGCAAATAATTATTTCCATATTTGCAAGCATATTATTTTTTTTAACAAAAGATTTTAATCATTAATATTTTATATTTTAACAAAAATTTTCGAATGTTCCTTGATGGGATCCATATTAGGAATAATAAAAGTACCTTGGAACATAGTTTCCAAAAATTTTTATCACTTAATTAACGAGTTACTACATTTACAAATAATTTCAATTATTATACAGGGGGTACCAAAAAGAACGAATGTCCTTTTAATGACAGATTCTGTGAAAAATTCTAAGACGGAAAACTCTTTACAAAAATGTCCAGACTATAATAGTTTTTAAATGGAAAGCATTTATAATTGTCCAATATGTTTGTGAAAATTTCGCGCGCTCAGGCATGGCACATTATACAAGAAAAGTATGAGAAAAGTCACGCGCCAGCTTATGACGCACTTCACTTAACAGACTTGATAGTTCGATTACGTCAATCAATGATATTCCACTGTATGCTGTATTTATGTATAGTAACTTTATGTATAGTAAATTAAACAATCAGATAAATAAGACATAAAGTAATTTTCTTGTACGCAGAATTATATCAGTATTTAAAAACTATCACCATATGTACGAGAGCACCTTCATTGTTGTATAATGTGCCATGCCTGAGCGCGCGAAATTTTCATAAACATATTGGACAACTATAAATGCTTCCCATTTAAAAATTATTATAGTCTGGACGTTTTTGCAAAGAGTTTTTTGTCTTAGAATTTTTCACAGAATCTATCATTAAAAGAACATCCGTTCTTTTTGGTACACCCTGTATATTAACGAGAAAATGTTTTTAACAGAATTACTGAATTTAGCTCATACGTTATAATTATTCTACCTGTAGCAGAAGCTGACAAAATCTACTATTAAGTTACCATCCTTACGTTCTTTCCATACACCACAGAAACGAAGAATGTAAAAGTTCACCGGTAATAAATCCATATTTTTATCGTGTCTAACGTAACAGCAAATCTTCCCTCGACAATGACAAAGTACAGTTTGTCATCTATTCAGAGCTGCGCTGAAACATCCCCGACGACAATGTTCTTGCATTAATAACGATGTCTAGATATAGGTATTGTGTAGGACGCATTATCTTTTAATACTATCCATTAGAACAAAACATATGGACTTCTCCCATTGCTGTTTTTAGTCTCGTCTTTATATTCTTATTAGATGATGTAACCTGATGGCAAAACGTCGTGCGAGTCTTCAATGTCAGCAAGTTATTATTTGTTTGAAAGATTTTCTCTTACATTATCTTATATATGGAACCATAAAGAAAATATAAAAAATATAAAATAAAGTCGTGAAAGAAGTTGATAAAATTATAGGTTTATTGCGAGGAGTATTTTATTCTGGAAATAAAACATACGGTTCAATTGTTTTGCTAAGAAACTAAAAGAAAATTTCTTCTCTAAAAATTTCTTCGAAGAATCTTTCTTAAAAAAAGTAAAAAAAAAAAAAACAAGCGCGTAAGAAGAATCTGAAAATTGAATAAGAATCAGAAAATTGAAGAAGAATCAGAAAATTGTTTGTAATAAAGTTTATAAAATAAAAAGCTATATTAAAACTCTTTAAAAATTAACTTTTCGAAGAGACAATTCAGTATATTTAGCTAATTGCTTGATTACGCGTTATCAATTTACATAAGTGACTTAAAACTTTTTCAATTCGTAAAATATTTTATAAAAATATATTTTAAAATATAAAATATATAACACGTGATAAGGTATTATTTGACAGGCAAACTGGCCACGTGAAGGCTTTTCAGCCAATCAATAAATGATCTGCGCGCCGAACATGGATTGTCAGCCTAACGCAGTCAAACAACGAATTAAAATCATCTTTCGATTTTAATCGTTTTGAATGTTTGGTAAATTGAATAAAGAATTTATTGCGAAAAATATTACCTCAGCCAGGATTCGAACCTGGAACTCCCCCATTCCGTGCGGGCGTCATACCAATTCGACCACCAAGGCATAAATATTATCACATGCCTTGGTGGTCGAATTGGTATGACGCCCGCACGGAATGGGGGAGTTCCAGGTTCGAATCCTGGCTGAGGTAATATTTTTCGCAATAAATTCTTTATTCAATTTACCAAACATTCAAAACGATTAAAATCGAAAGATGATTTTAATTCGTTGTTTGACTGCGTTAGGCTGACAATCCATGTTCGGCGCGCAGATCATTTATTGATTGGCTGAAAAGCCTTCACGTGGCCAGTTTGCCTGTCAAATAATACCTTATCACGTATAAAATATATGTTTCAGCTCATGCTGTCTTTCGGTCATCTGTAAACCCCGATACAACCCCGATGTTCTTCCGATAATGGACAACAGTTTCTAATCAGGTGAGTATAAAAAAACAAATTTCTACTCATTTATATATGAATGGAAACCTTTATCTTGTTTTTTATCATCAAGTTTATTTTCGTCTGTATTGTAAGATGGCCATTAGGTGTTCGAATTAGTTATGAAGACTAGATCGGTATTCATAGTCGGGTCTTATATTTAAGATCGTCTTAAGTTTATCTTTAGATGCTGTATGAATCAGTTCATTGGCTACGGAGTATTTAAAGTGAACTTAAGGCGGTCTTAATTATAAGACCTGACTATAAATACCGGCCTAGAACCAGGAGATCGAACTCCACAGATTTTGGTGAGGTTGAAATCTGTACATCCATTAGTACCAAGTGGCGGCGCTGACGACGATGATATACCGGAAGTATGTGCAACTCTCTAGGTGCAATCATAATTTACGTCCATAATCGGCCATATGTAGACATGTCCCGCCACAAAGCAACAGCACGTGCGTGCAGTGAACGTGTTCGGACATGCTGGCTGAATTATAATAAAATTAATATAATTATTACTTTTTTTAAATGCCACTACTTACAGATCACATTTTAAAGTTGCCGCTTTAAACTTCGCATATCGGTTCCGGCATTTCCAGTACATCATAGTACCCAGCGCTGCAAGTGAGCAAATTTGGAACTGTTGGCGTGTCACTTTTTCGGCACAGTTTTGATGGCTGAATCAGGCTTAGTTCGGTTTTCTGGTTCTAGTCTTCATAGAGTTGGGTTGCATTCCAAAATGTCTTATTTGAGGAAAATTTTACTCAATTTCTATAGTATATGTGACGTGAGCCATAGAGTATTGAGTAAAATTTTCCTCAAATAAGACGTTTTGGAATGCAACGATTCGCGCGCGGCGGTTACTTCGCTGCTTATTGGTCTTCCCCAAATCGTCGCCGTTGTCAGACGACGCGTTACCGAGCGCGCCGGTGATTCGCCAGCGAGGCCCGGTGTCACCGGAATGGACATGACAGCGACGTGCTCATTGGCCAGTATTCATAGTCGAGTCTTATAATTAAGACCGTCTTAAGTTTATCTTCAGCTACTCCATAGCCAATGAACTGATTCTTACAGCATCTAAAGATAAACTTAAAACGATCTTAAATAAAAGACCAAACTATGACCGGTATTGAATTGACGGCAATAATTTTTTATTCCTTGTTCCCTGTTCCTATTGCTTATACTTTTCATTGTGTTCTAGGCTTTAGCATCCGCTTCACCCGATTTGGCACGAAAATGGCGACGACTGTGACTCAGCAGGGGGTCGATTGTGTATCATGTTACTTGAATAAAAATTATAAAAGTGAGCAAGTTATGTGATACACAATCAACCTTCTGATTAACCAAATAATGTTAATTTAAATACAAATTAATTGCTTCTGTTTCATGTATAGGTCATGTTAGGACGTGTTTTATTCGCTCACACCATATATGTAATACTCCTATATTGCTAGCAGAGTGTCGACCTCAGCCCAAACATTACGGTACAGACGTATAATAGTCTCTCTCTCGCGCACGGTCCAACTGCTTTATGCGCATGCGCTAACAGTTAAGCCGACGCACAGTGGGACAGAATCCCAAAAAGCTGGCCAAAATGTCAAAAATGAACTTTTTAATTCTGTACTTTGAATGATAGAATTGGGTAGGGAAATAGTCTGAGCTCTCATTTTCAAAAGGGCAGGTCATTACCTGCTCCGACAACGTCTGTAGAGCAGTCTATAGTTGACCCTTGTGGCGAGCGCACGCAACGCGGATAAAACTTAAGGGAATTCCGTTTTGTTACATCTTCTGTAACTTTGGTGAAAAGTGTCCGATTTCAATATTTCGAGATGGTAGCTCTTCCAGGATGTATGTACTAAACGTTTCTATGTAATATAAACTTTAATTTTATGTTTATGTTTTTATAAAGCAATATTTATAAAGCTGTAACGAAAAGGCCGTATTTAACGGAACCTTGATTTTGTAAAAGACTTTCAAAAAAACTTTTGCTAGATCCTGCTTTCTTTCAACTTGGGATTTGTAGATTATGTTATCATTTACCATATATTCAAAGGCTAGCTGCCGTAGACTGCCTTGTGAATTGTAATATGAGTTTTAGTGCGAATACGGCTCGGCGTTTCTTCGAACACTCAACTATATCTGCTACAATAACAGGTGTCGACGAGTCTTTAATCCATCGCTTTCACGTGATTCTGCAGGTTCTTTCGAGTGGCTATAATATAAATTCTGATAATTTTAGAAAATATTCTTTAGAAACTGCGCGGAAATTTGTCGACTTATACCCGTGGTATTATATGCCAACTTCCATACACAAACTGTTAATTCACGGGCCAGAAATAATAGCCCATGCTTTATTACCAATTGGGCAACTTTCAGAGTCCCGCAAGCAAAATATTATAATACGGTATTTTAAAATACGGTATTGTAAAATACGGTATTGTGAAATACGGTAATTTAAAATACGGTATTATAAAATACGGTATTTAAAATACAGTATTGTGAAATACGGTATTTTAAAATACGGTATTATAAAATACGGTATTTTCAAATACGGTATTATAAAATACGGTATTGTAAAATACGGTATTATAAAATACGGTATTGTGAAATACGGTATTTTAAAATACGGTATTATAAAATACGGTATTATAAAATATTGAGTGAGTAAAGCACTGTATATAACTCTGTGTAAATTTCGCGTTTTATTGATTGTGACTTTTACTTTAAATACACTTTATTAAATTGTTCAAAAACTTGCGTGTGAGTTCATTTTGTGTGTGCGTGTTCGTGACTTTCGGAAGCCATCGACTTACTTACACCACCAGAAATTCCTGCTGCCTCAGAAATTTCTTATCATTATGATTCGGAATCAACAAATAACATAAAAATTTATGTTATTTGTTTTCTTAATCAACTCAAAATCTATCTCAAAAATTCTACTATCATTACACGAAATCTGACCGTTTTTTAATGTTCAAATTCAACATTTTGAGTCCGCCATTTTCAATTTTGAAAATCTGAATTTAGATTCGTAATCAGCGACCTCGAAAACCCCAGTATACTAAGTTTCATTAAAGTCTGATGCTTTTTGACATTTTGGCCAGCTTTTTGGGATTCTGTCCCACTGTGCGACGGCACACGGTACGAGTTTTCGTAGTAGATCGCATACGAGTTAGCCACTAAGCACGAGAGTGAGAGAGAGCGAAAGACGCTCGCTTTCTCTCGCTTTCATGCGTAGTGGCTAACTCGTATGCGATCTACTACGAAAAATCGTACCGTGTGTCGTCGGCTTTAGGCAGACGCGACCAGATAATGTTTTCTCTTTTCATGTTCTTTCCGTCTCATTTTCTAATGCTTAGTCTCTTGCTCACACTCACTCAATAGACGCGCCTGCGCATAATGAGGTTTGACCGTCTATGCCCATATTTGGAATTCGTGCGTCTCTCTTTTATGGGGCTCGACCTTCTCATTGTGAAGATACGAGACTAGCAATATAGGAGTATTACATATATGGCTCACACAACTAATAGCTATATACTACGTACAAACTCGCTGTCTCGTAAATGGCGGCCATGCCACCTTACCCTGTCCGTTCCTCTATCTACAGACCTTGATGAATACTGGCCACCGTGTGCCCAGTGATGGGAGATGTGGGATTTTCGTGCGCATCCTCCTGCGCACGTGCCTCAGATTGGCTAGCGACTTACCGCGCTTACTCGCACCGTTCAAAAACTTGCGCAGCTACGTTATATTTTATTATAAAATATTTTTGATTGTGTTGAAATAAAAAGCGATGAAAAATAATATTGGTGCAGAAGAATAATTTAAAAGCAGTCATTTAATAATGTTTTTTATTAATGAACAAATGATTAGATTTGTCACATTTTATTAATAATTATTATTATCGGATTTCCAGACCACCCACGAGGTACCGATTAGGGCGCGTTTCTTTTAGATTTAAGTGGGAAGATCGCCTATAGCCCTATGAACCCACAATTTTATTACGTAAAGGAAGTTAGAATTAATTTTATTAGACATTAAAATAAAAAAAATATATAAAAATCAATTTTGAAAACCGAGAAAATAAACCTAAATAATCTAGTCGTACATCGTACTATTAAATAATTCTAAATGTCTATCATTTACTTCAAAATCAAAACAATGCATATCTCGCGACTGAAAATAAGACCGCACGATGCAAAGTACATTTAAATTATCGGGCGACGTTTTATTTCTTTTCGGACACATAACATCCGTTACTATAGAAAATGTATCATTCTCCATTTTATATGGAATAAAAATTAATTAAAGAAGGAATTTGTTTCATAATTAAATTCTAACTTCCTTTACGTAACAAAATTGTAGGTTCATAGGGCTATAGGCGATCTTCCCACTTAAATCTAAAAGAAACGCGCCCTAATCGGTACCTCGTGGGTGGTGTGGAAATCCGATAATAATAATTATTAATAAAATGTGACAAATCTAATCATTTGTTCATTATTAAAAAACATTATTAAATGACTGCTTTTAAATTATTCTTCTGCACCAATATTATTTTTCATCGCTTTTTATTTCAACAGAATCAAAAATATTTTATAATAAAATATAACGTAGCTGCGCAAGTTTTTGAACGATGCGAATAAGCGCGGTAAGTCGCTAGCCAATCTGAGGCACGTGCGCAGAAGGATGCGCACGAAAATCCCACATCTCCCATCACTGCGTGTGCCGCGGGCTTTAGTCTATGGTCAAAAGTCACCAGTCACGCGACGTGATATATTTACGTGTGCACATGTGAGCTGCGTTTCTTACGTCCATGGGTCACACCGGATAGTGGAGTAATTATATGGGCAAGGTGGAACGGAAGTGTCCATGTGGTGACTTCAAAAAACTTAAGAAAATATACGAAAAATCATATGAGGAATCAAAGAAGATTTGTTTGCCATTTGCAATCAGAATAATGGATTCCCCTAAAGAGCAACGGTTGAAGGGTTTGCTGGGAGGTATGATTCCACGATTTTTTTTCTGTGATGTGGCACATTATCCTCCGTCACATGGTGGATAAATAACTTCGTTATCTTTGTTTCTTTCGTTGCTTAATCTCAACTCCTCTCCCTCTCTCGTTCCGTTTTTGTCTTCTTGATTATTCACGTGTGACAATAACAAAATGCAGGGACAAAATGAACTAAAAATTTGTCTTTTTCTTTCTTTTTGCGATATAGAATTCTGTCCTCATGGGCAAAAGAAGGTAACGGATTTCATGAAACAATGCGTGGCAATTCAGGCTTCTTTAAGACACGACGAGACCGAATTGGAAGAGTGTTACAGAGCCACAGACGTTGAGCCGATTGACCCAGTTCTTTTGCCTATTAGCAATAATCCCTTTGTATGCTCCCAACATAGTATCTACGATAAAGTACTTGTAAACTCGGCTGCACTTATAAGGCCAAAGATTTTATGCATGGGAACTAATACATCTGCAATCCAGAAGTCAAACGAAATATGTGGCGAAATGGACAAAACAACGGGACATGTGTTCACAACAAAAATAGAAAGGATTGAGGACCTGTGTACAAACTTTTCACATGAGGGTCTTTCAAATGTAAACAAGGACATAGGCCATAGGAAGATGATTGCAGGATTAGATTTAGAGAAGAAGCCTGAAATAGATAACAATGAAAGTATATTAAAATCTGAAGAAAGAGAAGAAAAAGAATGGATTAAAGTCTGTTCTAAATCTGCAAAGAAGAGATACGGAAAAAAAATGAATAAGCTAATAGGACAATTGAGCACTTGTAATTTAGAAGATAATAGCGTATTAGAAGATAATAGCGTAAAGCATGATCTGACTAATCTGAAGAATCTGAGTAAGAAGATACGCCAAAAGAGAAAGAAAACTAAGAAAAAAATAGATTCAAACAAACTGCTCGATCAAGCAATGTTTTTTTTTAAAGAAGCTAAAGAAGCTAAAAGAAGAGAAAAAGAATCAAGAAGAGATATAAATAAAGGCGACAGCGTTGAGTCTTTATCTAAAATAAAACTAAATCCAGAATTGAAAAATAGTACTGAAGAAAACAAAGTAACAGATAAGCTACATAAAGATCGGGTAGGAACTAAAGGAAAATTGATGAATTCGGGAACGAAGACACAACCTTGTGCCGATTGCGATTTTTGCAAGTTAGCAGATTATTTTCGATCAGAGGGATTAAAATCAAATAATGCTAAAGAGTCATTGAAGTCTCTCAGGATGGAATTGACAAAACGATATTTGCATAAAATAAACAATAAAATACAAAAAAAGATAGATCAGGCCTGTCATTTAAAATACGTGAAGAAAACTACTGAAAAGCTGAAGGGTGAAAATTTGACACATGAATTAAATTCTGTAATAAAAAACTTGATGGCGGTTGAGCTTACCCAAGAGGTAAATGCAAATACTATTAAAAAAAGACCCACTCAAACTCATCTTACACCTGTTTAAAAAGAAAAGACCAAAAATAAAATAAGGTGAATAATTAAGTAATTCGAATAATATTAAGTAATTTTTTAAATGTATGTTTCTGTTTTTATCATTTTAAGATACATATAAATTTAAAAAATGTTTAAAAATGTAACTTGACTGTCCCAAAAAATCTAATGGCCTGTACATGACTGAAAAAAAATGAGTATAACTATTTAACACTTACTCATTGAATTACTCATATAATTTTAATAAAAATTAATCCAATTTTTATTTTTATAGTACATTCCGCGCGCGTGTGCTTACGTGTATTTTTAATCTTCTATATTTATATATAATCATACTAGGTGTATCTTTTTTCTACTAAAAAATTGTAATAAATTTTTACAGAAATTTATTAAAATGTATTAATCATTGTTTTCGAGAATTATTTTAGATGCGCATTTAGTTATACAAATTTAATTTACAATTTATGTAAATTGTCCCATTGAAAAAAAAAAATTAATAGAACTACGATTGTTTCTTCAATAGTGAACTGTATTAAAGATCATGAGTGATTAACACATTATGGTCTCGAAATAATGCTGTATGATTTTCATTGATTAATGATTATACTATCTCACTTATAATGATTATATTTTGATTATAATTCTTGTATTTCCAATCTAAAAAAATTAATATTAGTTTTAAAATATCTGAAACAAATTTTGAACCATCTTGAGCAAAATCAATAGTAACATTTAAACGATATAAAAATATAAAATATAAAAATAAATAAAAAAGATATAAAAATTATATTAAAACAATTATTGCGCAATTGCCATTCATACGTTAAATCGTTATGTGTACTCGCGATGGCATGTCATATCTAATTGTAATTGTCAGTTGTAGAATTAGCATATAAAATTTCTTAATTTGTATTATTAAGATCAGCGTTTGTAAGCAAAGTTCCTATGTATCTAAAACGACAACGCACATATTGTATTTACTTAAAATTTACTCGATATAAGTATTTTTACTAAATAAATATTTGCGTTAAAGTTCTTTTGTTTTTTATTTGAAATGCAACAATATTTACAATCATCTTATGCAGCAATTTCTACTACAAACAAATATACAAATGTCCTTTTCTAAAAGAAAAATGTTCTTTGCTTTCACAGAGATGTAAATAAAGTACTGATAATATAATATGATACAAAATAATGTATGAATTTTCTAACTTATGGTTTATCGATCGAATTAATGTATCTCTAAAAGGCAATAGACATACTTTACGGCTGACTTTTATATTTCACGTGAAGAATGATGGAAGTTACAAAATGATAGTATATTGTATTACATTTGTATTTTCGTCACAATCATATCAATAATTATATTACAGCCCGTCAACATTCGCATTCAGATGTCATATAGCACCGAGTATTATAATGGCTTAGCAGAGACTAATGGTAAAAAATTCAACATTACAGATTTATTCTTATAAAATAAAATAAATTTTCTAAGGCCACTAGAGTATTCCATAGAACCATTTCAATCATTTTTACCCTAAGTTACAAACATCTCGTCGTCATGGATCATGGAATGTATCAATTTTGAAGCAGTAACATTTTATTATTCACAAACTCCTCGCTGTTCCAGGGTTTCTTAATCATCCTGATGTGACATAAAATTATATACGCAGTGTATTACAAATGTCGGATTATATTTAAACGCTAAATTATATACAACATGTTTCTACTAGAGTCCAAATCAAAATTTTAGCAAATGTTAGGCTATGTCAAGCTCTTAATAACTATCTTAATCGCTTATCACTATTTTTTTATTATATATATTTTTCTAATATCGCAGTGCGGCTTCAATAAATAAATTTTATCATGGCTTGCAAATATACTGCTATCTAGCATTTACAAATATTTATTTAAGAAATTCAAACAAAACTTTGTCGTAATACAATATTATTTAATGTTCGTTTATTTCATTGCCAATAACCACCGTAATTGTTGAAATTTACTGAAAACAATGAGATACATTTATATACATGCATCTAAAACTTTTACTTTTGAAAAGGAATCAAATCCACAAGTAATAAATATAAACAATTCCTGTTCTAAGGCAAGAATACTAAAAAGCACAAAATAGTTTGATTTAAATATGCCGAGTTGAATAAATGCTTTATAGAAGTTCATTTTTATCTTTCTACAAAATGCACATTTATATTCATATAACTTTATTAAATGTATGGATTTTAAATCTTGGACTCTCTTAGAAAATACATGAAATGAATATTTAATTATAAAATTTTTTTAATAACGTTATTCGTAATAAAGCGTTACTATGTTTTTGAAAATATGCAATGTAATGAATACGCTAGAGTTTTGCAAAAATAAAAAGTAAAAACATCTTAATTTTAGACTATGATTATATTCTTTCAAATCTGAAATAAAATCTAGAACGAACTAAAACAACTTCTATAAATATATAAATCATAAAACATTTTTTTTATTAATATAAATTGAAATACCAATGAATTTAAAATAAATTTTATTTGTGAATACGAATGAGATAAAATCGTTAGATTAAGTCTTTAGCACAAGTCATTATTTTGTCATTTAAATAGAAAATATTTACATCTTATATTATTAAATTGAGGAAGCAATTTGTTCGCGTATCTAATTTATATTATATATGTTTAAGAAACATAAGGCTATTTAGAAGATTCTGAAATGGATTAATATTATATAATGCTATTACGTTTCTAAATAATTTCGTATAAGTACGTAGAAGCAACAGCATTATTTGTATTATTAAAATAAAGAAAGTTTTGCTTACTCATGACTTTCGGTCACAGATATTCGAATAAGATATTTAACTATCAATTTTTTTGCAGATCATCATAACAAAATCATGCCTTTTGAAAACTTGTTTATGCTACATAAACAAGCATACTGTTTGAATATCACTAGGAAGTGACAATCGAGAAGTGTAAGACTTGAAAAATGTTACCGTTTATGACACAGTAACATTCTTCTACCTTGTAAATCGTATGTTTTAGATCTTGCTGTTTTCTTTGTCTCTTTTTCTTTTCTTATCTTACATAAAGAGGCAGAAAATAATGTAAATTATAATATGTAAAGGTCTAATTGACAGCGTGTCCTTAAATACTACTTTTGGTTTAAATAGAAAAATATACAAAACGTTCAGTGTCACGATCGCTCCAAGTATTGTACCAATTGCACCGATATTGTTAACGTTAATATACAATATATATACATATACTATTAATTTTCCGTTTCCATTTATACTACGCATAATTAAAATTTATATAAGAAAACAATGAACCAATGGTGGAGCGGTTAGACTATCGGTGCAAATTGGTTGTAGTCTTGTGAAACTTAATATTATAATATCGTAAACTAACAATTGGAGATTAGACACAGCCTGACAGAATCGAAGATTTGCGAAAATTGATTGATAATTTTGCCGCTTTAAAACCCAGATTACATATTTTTACAATGACATCCATAAGCTGCACAAGTAGTATAAATAGCATAATAGTGGAATGCAACCAACAATATTTCGATGTTTGCAAAAAGATTGGTAAATAAATAATTAGTTTCATAAGGAACCAAAAAAAAACCTTAAAGCTCTGAGAAATTGGAAAATCTATAGTTTCTGTATCATTCTCCTCACTTAATTTTACTCACACTCAGAAGGTCGTTAAAAAAATTAGTTTTATAATGTATGGAACCTATCAAAATATTATCAGAAGTATATTTAAACGCACTTTATAGTTTTTCTTTTAAAGACATAATAGCCGGCGTTCCTACCACTTCTGCTCAGAGTGACTGGTTTTCTATCGGTACGAGTATGATTGCTGCATGAAACATTCGTATTGTTTACTTTTACCCAAATCACATACATATTGGACGCATTAACTTTATGTGTAGTAATAGCATTCCTAAGCACACAGGGATCTATTTTGCGAGGTATATAACTGAATCCAGGATGGTTGACGGGTCGGACTTTCGCGCGTCTCGCGCATAAACCCGTGACATAAACGTCCTCCAAATGTAACAACGGTGTTACCAATGCTGCTTGATATAACTTAGACACCACACCCATACTCATAACATACCCCGTGCCTGATAAATAGTTTGGATATGTTTTCTCCGAGTACATATACTTGGGTGTATACCTATGTAATTGAAATCATTACAATGTTAAATTACTTTTTCATAACATCTTACTAAATAATATAAATAAATTACAGGATACTTGCCACTTATTTTTAGGATCAAGTATTGGTTTAGCGTTACAAATGAGAGAACCTAGGAGAGTCTCCGCTTGCATTCTTGAGTGCAGCGTTTGCAAAAGCAAAGGAATATTTACGAACATGTCGTCATCTGTTTTCATGAGATATTTAGCTTGATCACAATTTGACGTCACCCATTTCAGCATCATAACCGATTTCAATGTCAAATTGTTATATGTATCATAGAAGCGTTCTTGCACAATATCATTATACTGAGAACTTTCCTCAACAATTAAATTCTAAAACGCAACAAATGAATGTACTGCAAAAGTAATTCTCTATACAGGAATAAAATTGTAAAGGATACTTACGTTGAGAGTATCATTGTCACTTTTTCCTAGTAGAAATGCTATTTTCACTGTAGAATTGTACAAATTATCTAAGTTGTATTTATTGGCCCAAGTATTTCTAATAGCGATACGAGCCTCCTGGTTTGCGACTGCTGAGCATATAATTATTAGCAGATATGGTGGTAGTGAACAGATGCTGGTAGGACTGAGAATCGATGTGTTATTTTCTGGGTGAATATAAACATAGAGATCTCGTGACGTATTATATGACCATCCAGGCAATTGTGCTATAAATAAATTATTTGAATCAGTTTTTTTTAAATCATGTTAAATCTGTTTTAGTTTTTTTTAATATTATTGTATCATTAAAAAATATTGTTTCTCTTGTTATATTATGAATCGTAATTATATTAAATATTATATTAAATATTTTTTCCAGAGAAAGATGTTATAGTAAAATTACGAATTGTTTGTTATCTTCATTATTTGTAGTTTTTAAATTTAAAATATTTTTTTATTATGTTTTTTTATTATGTACACTATTTAATACACATTTATATAACTATGATGTTTAAAGCTCATCAAAATTATATTATTATAACTAAAGATGTTAAGTAATAGATGCATACCAACGGATGCTATCATTCGGTAACTACCAAGAGGTTCTGCGGAGGATGGTGTTTCACTTAAGCTTGAAAATGGGCTCTGAGCGGAGTGATACGCTGGTACATATAAGAGGCCTAGTACGGCTAGAATTACAAATCCTATTGCTAATCGCCGAACAAAAGATGCTTTGCCTTTGACACTGCCATTATTACTGACAGTGATCGCAGGTAAATCCATGGGCGGTAGTCGCGATCTGTCCATCTATATGGAAAAAGAACAAATACTCATATTAATTCTCCAAGAACTAGCAAATATTGTTAGAAAATATCGTTAATAACTAACAAATATTGTTAAAAATTGGAATATATGGACCAGTTTAAATAACTGAAAACAATCTAAATTAAAAATGTAAAAATATAAATTATAAGAAACCTTTCTATATGCAAGGTACATTTGGTTACAACTGCATATGAACTAATAAGAGTCATGAGACTGCTATCAGCTTTAAAACACTATATTTGCAATAATTATGATTTACCTTGAGTCTTAATATGCCCTTCATTTGATAGTAAATTGGTAACAAATTTCATAGAATTCATTACTCCTCAAGGTGTATATAAGTGACGTATGTATGTTGATATTTTGCAATATCTCTCTCGTTTAAATTCCAATTTACTCGTAAAGAAATAATAGTTTTGTGCAAGATATATGCAAGGAGTGCCACACTAAGTGCCTGATATCACTTGCACAGCTGCCATAAAAGCCATAAAAAAAACTGTGTTGGTTTACACTGGTGAACGTCATTGGTCAGCAATACCTTACCATATCCTTATCAACAACCAGTTACGTTTGCGAAGGCAATAAAAATACATCACCCATCTTGCCGGTTCTGATTTCAAATGTTTAAAAAGATTTGGTAAATTGTAGTACAACCGGGGAACGGCCATAAAGCCATTCGCCTTCAATTTCATTAACCCTTCCCTCTGCATCACAAGCATCCTTAACCATTGCTATAATATACATTTGCATAATTATTCATGCTCATAATTGCGGAAAAGTACTGACATCAGAGATATTACCCTCGCATTTTCTCGCCGAGAAACAACAAGAGACTCGGCTTCCCGGTGCACCGAAGAGTGGACACGATGTAGTTAATAATTTCGCTGATCAAGCGTACATTATCGCAACGTCAGAAATATGCGTAGCCGCGAGAACGTGTACAAGGCAATCGTGCTTCTCGGCACCTTGAGAACTCGACTCGTCCATGTGTCTACGACATCGCCGGGGGGGCGGGGGGAAGGGCAACAAACGCACGGGGCTAAACAAAGCGCTCACCTTTCGGCCGCGATGACTGCGTGGTCACGCCGCATTTGACGCCTCTCCATTTACCTCGTCCGCGTAAAATGACAGCTCGGCTCACCGGAACATCACGCGCCGCGGAAGATGTGCGGACGCGTACCACGGATACGTGGTAAGCAGAAGGAAAAGATCCATTTGACTCGATGTCTTTCTTCCTCCCTCCCTCCTTCTCTCTCTCTCGTTCCTTCGCCGTCGCTATCACACGACAGGAAGTCCTGTGCGTGTTACCGCCGCGTGCGCTTGCGCGCCGGCTTCTTTCGCGCGAGGTTCTCTTTCGCAATCTCGCGGTGGCAACAGCGGGAGAGTAATCGTGCGATAATCACCGTGTTTTCGTTGTCGTTTCGAGAGTCATTATCGATTTATCTCGCTGATAAAAAGTTAGGTTAGATCTTCAAGAGTTACCTCGGCGGAACCGTCCATCAGCTCTCGACAAGTTCTACCCTCCTCTTTTTTTTCTTCTAAATCGCAATATCAGTAAGTAATAAATGATGAAATTAGGCGGAATTGCAGTAACATCGACGTTACGTTAATAGAATTAACCATCGATGCACAATCGTTCGATCGAAGTCCGATCAATCATCTCATTTCTCTTTTTCCCGCTTGTACGCGGTACGCTTCTCACTTCACTCTGAACGCGGAAAGTGCAAGGGAGTGCAGATGAGACCAGACACGTCCTGGCGAACGATCCATCGGGTCTTGTCGATTCTCGCCTCGTTTTTCTCGTCACGAGAATTTCTCTCTCTTCTATAATGCTTTATTTCATAACACTTGAACGCACGTCACTTATCCGCGCGAAGCAACAACGGTCGTGAATGTGGCTGGAACCGAACGCCAGGCATCTACACACATCTACATCGAACGATTATCGTACTGCACTACACTGCACTACTGACTAGGGGTAATCAGTGTGAGAGACGGACCGGATTTTTTCACGCATGCGCGGCGAACATAGCACCAATGAAGTAGTACTACGGGTGAAATGGGGTACCACTAATCCCCTTACATTATTTTGCAAAAGTTTTATAATTTAAGGAAAAATTTCCTCAATTTCGTTTTGCGATAACATTTTCAATAATTTTTACACACTTATTTCGAGCAAGTGAAAGATCTTGCACAACTTCAGGATCTATGCAAACATCTTTTATTAAAGGAATTAGATGATCCGCGGTATAAAAAGCTATATTATGTTCTACAAAAAAGCTGCTAATTTAATTTCCGTATGTTTAACTTTATCTTTATGCAATAAATTATTATTAACATTATCGGTGGCTTTATAATTTGAAGAATTAATGTTTTTAATATGTTTGGCCGTCTGTGAGTGCTGAACTAAATCTGTTTTGCAACATCTGATGTCTTACGTATTTTTTTAAATAAATAATATCAGAGTGATCTGACATTATTTATAAAAAATGTTAGTGTTCATAATCTGTCAGTCGGACAATTACCACAATTGACACTCTCGCTGCTCTTCTACGCCCCTGAACGCCTATGTGCGCCTTCGTTTTCAAGTACAGAAAGTGCTGAAGAACGCAGGCTTTGATACCCGTCTGGAGAATGAGTTTTTCAATGCTTGTTCACTGACAGACACGTTGACAGCTGTTGACAGATAACCTTGTCGGAATTTCTTCCCGTGCGTTGTTAGTTATCAATTGGTAGATATCATATGGAGAATTTCCGATTCACCAGAGAGAAATAATGAGGATTAAACCGATCGGAGGACAGTCCCGGTCGTAGAACATAACCTCTCGCGCACCAATGACCGCTCGGAGTGTGACGACAGAATTATCGTAAAGTCGACCAACTGACTCCATCCAGACATGATTAAGGCGATCCTGGTCTTTAATAATCATGGGAAACCTCGTCTTTCCAAGTTTTATCAGTACTTTGTAAGTATATGTCGAATATCACTCGTTCGGATCTATTTTGCTTATCACTCGTAGATTCTGCAAGTTAAATTTGTTTATTTACCGAGATTATATTTAAGTAAAGAAATTTGTGCACTCTGGAGGCGTAAATTCGGTGTCGAGAGCTCCACCGAACGAATCGCAACCGTGTGGACCACAGGAAGACGAGAGCTTATGGATTGTTGCAATAAGAGATGAATTTTCTGCTTTAGAACGAAGATATGCAGCAGCAGATAATAAAAGAAACGTTTCAGCTCGTTTCGAAGAGAGATGACAACGTGTGCAATTTCTTGGAAGGTGGTAGCCTGATCGGCGGATCTGACTACAAACTGATCTATAGGCATTATGCAACCCTGTACTTTGTGTTCTGCGTCGACAGTTCGGAGTCGGAGCTGGGAATTCTAGATTTGATACAAGTCTTCGTTGAGACCCTAGATAAATGCTTTGAAAACGTATGCGAGTTAGATCTCATTTTTCATGTGGACAAAGTTCATTATATACTCAATGAGTTGGTGATGGGTGGTATGGTCCTTGAGACCAATATGACTGAGATTCTCACGAGGATCGAGGATCAGAACAAGTTAGAGAAACAAGAGGTAAGTACAGCTTATTATCATTCCGATATTATCTTGACTGTGATCTTATTTCAAATTGTATCCTTGAGATATATTGAATGTTTGACGGTACGAGTGTAATAAATTTGTAACAAGATCACAGTCAGAATTCGAATATCTCGATTCGTCGCGACACACAAGTAATTTCCTTAACGTTTTACACCCAAATTCTCATTACCCATTTCATCAAATAGAATGTTAACTTTATATGTTTCAATACAGCCAATTTTGCAATATGTGTTTATTTTCTCTCACTGAGCTGAAAACGTTAATTGCCTAAGCAGTCCGTTAAGCGCTCTAGCTATGCATGCATACTGGTAAAGTGATGTGTAGAAATTATCTGATGGTGACAGGTAGGACTGATTGACGTAACATCAATTTTAGGGGACTTACAAATCTAGGCGGTCTTGCTCACCCCGTCCGTTTGTCCTCCTGGGGCCCCCTCCTTGAGTAAATCAGGCCACTTTGTATAATCTCACACTCCTGCGTGTGTTTGTGATAGTTTTTTTTTCTTTTCTTCGTTTGTTTATTTTGTCCAAGACTGTCAAAAGCGCAAGATTTCTCGTAGCTTCATAGAGTGTAAGCATTTGCGTAACACGCATGGTGGTGCAATTCTGTTTTGTAATCGTCCACTGCATAACTGAGTGCCTTCATAATGTAAATATCATAATATTGCTTTATAAGAATAATAAATATCATCGACACCATGTAGCTATCTGTCATTTGTCTTCGCTCCCAACTAAAGTTTCATTTGCAACCTTGCATTTACTAAGTCCTTCTGAAACATGTCCGTTATCCACACTTCTTCCATCCATATGGTGTGTGCAGGCGGGAATCGCAGCAGCGCCCGCGCGTGCTGTCTCGGCCGTGAAGAACATGAATATACCGCAACAAATAAAGGATATGAAGCTGCCTGACTTGCCGCAAGCCATAAAAGACCTCAAATTCTGACCAGCCGTCACCTCGTTAGCACCCAGCTGACTGGTCTCTTCTGTCATCCCGAACGTAACCGACACCACCGTCGCACCGAGGACACTTTTCCTCTCCCTTCAAGCAAACGAGAACGCACCAATGCTGCCTGCTACCTCCACATGTATCCCGTCTCAACGATACCAGAGTTAAAGACCACGGATAAACCACTATCTCTCTCGAATTACGGTTCTTCTGACAAGAAAGTACGAACTACAAGGAAAACTAGTTTCGAGAAATGTCTAAATAAAAAAAAAATTGGATAAAACGAATGTTTCTTAGATTTTTTACATGTGTATGATGGGAGATATTAAAACGATATTAGGTTTACGAATTCTGCTATGGTGGCAACTTTATGATTGTCCAATCTAATAATCTAGCTCTGCGTTCCATTATGTGTAAGATGTCACTGGAAATACAAAACATTAATGTTATATTGTAATGAAGATATATTTAATAAATAAGAGAACATTATTGTAAATGTGTATTGTTTTCTGCAAAATTATTTCTATATCATACAGCAATATGTATTCATATCTTTGTCATGTCAAATCTTACGACTTCTATGCACTCCCATAATTCAACAATCTAAACATTCTTAATTGAAATAATACAGGAAGGAATTTTAAAAAAAGTGTTAAAAGATTGTAAAAAGTTATTTGTTTATAGAAATTATTTTACTATTTTAAGAGAGTATTATTTTACTATGTAAGAGTACTATTTTAGAGTGATACTAACAACATATTATCGATGAAGAATTTCTATTACTTTTTAGATATAGCCAGTTCGTTTCTAAGAGTTGTCCATATGTAGCCTACTCCTTTCTCCGTGAGCGAAGGTGGATAGGGACTGTTTTTTAACTTGAAATAGTCAGATGGAGCATGCATTACGAATTCCATGCACTCTAATTTACGAGGTAAATCTTCCTCTGGCCCAATTATGTATGTTTCAGGAATAAAGCCTTCTTCTGGTGGAGGGCTAAAAGATGTATCGGTTAACATTGTAAAAGTATTTTGTAATATAAAATAAAGCCCGAATGAAATTAATGAAACAAAGAATCTCACCTTGCTGTAGTGGGCAATAGCCACGTAACAGCGGCGCTCTTTTCACAATATTGGTCCGTCAATAAGCCACGTATCTGAGCATAATAAATACCACCGTCCATGTCCTGCATAGAGACCACGTCTCCAACTTGAAAATATGTGCCCTTGTAAAATACAAAGTTGCTGGTGACCGGAGTCGCTGTGGCTGTAGGTGCTTTGACCGGCTGCGAGTAAACAATGAAATATAAATCGATTGATCTCCCACACGTTTCTACATTGCCAGACCTTGTTGCTGTGCCATCTTTCACTCACCGTTTTTTTAAACAGGTTCCTGCGACCCTTGCCCTTGGGTACAATTCTATGCGGCCCGGTCGTCCTTGAGTTGCAATATTTCGTGATCCGCGTGCTCCTTCTGGGCCTCAACGACCCACTCTTGTCCTCCTCGTCCGGCTTGGAGGACCCGCTCGCCTCAGCATTCCGCTCGTCCTCCAGACAGGCATTACACAGATTACCAGCGTCGGTCGAGTGCCACAGAGGGGTCTCGCGAGTCCCGCACTTGACGCATGCCGGTTTGTTACCGAGCGGCATCAAATCTCTCGGAGAGTCCGTAAACAACCGTGAGCCTCCCCAGCGATCCCGATTCTCACATCGTGTTTACAGTCTCACACGTGCATCACGTGTTTTAGAGCGCATGCGCCTCGCCCGGTAAGGGACAACTTGAGCGACGCTCCTGAGCTTCCGCCGCCAATCACGCGGCGAGTAGTCTAGTGAGTTTTCACCAGGAAGGATTTGAAGACTACCCAGCGTGCGATTTGATGACTACCCAGCGTGCGATTTGATGAATCTTATGAGGCGCACAGCTCGGTGAAGCCGGATTAATTATCGCGAAATGGATGCGACGTATGAGAAATATATTTCGCAATCATCAGTTTCAAATTGTTCAAAATTTTTTTTCAGGTTTAAATTAACGTCACTCAATTCTTCGCCAACAGGTTCCAGGTGAGAGATAACTAAAGGAAACAAGAATTAGAATTTACGCCTCGATTAGAATTTTCGCCTCACAATTTCTGCCTCGCTCAATACTCAATACAATGTAAATATTTTGACTATATATATATATATATATATATATATATATATATATAAACAATATATATATTTCGCAGACATATATATGTAACTAAATGAAGGCGCAAGCGGATGGCAAAGTGTCGCGCTTCGTCAAACAACAGAACAATTTGCTTAATTTGAGGGATTACGCAACACCGGACAGGCGTAAAATTATCTCAAGGCTGCGGAAGAATAGAGAGAGAGGGACAGAAAACGAAGAAACGAGATGGTTACAAGTCGACGTTACATTTTGCGGCGTGCAAACACCGCGGCTTGCATCTCGCGTTACGTCTCTGTAATATCGATCTGAGCGGTCAGTGGACATGCGTTTAGCGCTTTTAACTTCATTGTGACAGGTGCCCTGTCCGGGGTATCCTGTTTGAAGTGTTTCGTCGGCAGGAGCGTTATGTTGATCGCGACAAAATAATGTGACACCGCCTGGTGACGCGTTAACTGGGGAATCACGAACGCGAAACGTCATGTGCCGCGTGCTGCGTGCTCGTTGACAGGGCGACGAGGCACCGCTGAGGACTAGTGTCTGGAACATGTGCCTTTGCTACGAGTGAGTACGAGAGTAATGATGATTTGTCTTGTTGTCGAGAGATGCGAAGGAAAGGATCTCGTGAAACCGAGAAGCGAATGTGACGGTCTGCTTGTCCGATGTATAGTAGACTTTTGTGAGAGAGAAGATAACCAGATGTTAATTATTCTAGCGAATGTATATTTAGGGAGGGATCCCTCTCGGAGAGCGTCGATTTGTTTTCCGCTTGATTGACTCCTGACTTACTGTTGGTCAATAATTTAATTGAGAGGTTCACTGGCTTGATAATGGATTAAATAACGGCTCGCCACCCACGCGAGCTGGGATGGATGAATTATTATTAAATAGCTATTTTTGCGTTCAGACAACTAATACTGGCGGTATTAATATATGTTTTGAAGTCGTTTAACTCTTCAGTAAACGGCGGCGTTTTTGAACGTGGCAGGTGAAGTTTAATTTCAGTTTGACGTGGTAACAGACGCTCGGTAATGCATTTGTAAGATTTCTAATATTCCATTATATGTATATATATATCTTCTTCTCATACACACACACACACACATATATATATATATATATGTATATGTATATATAATATAATAATATATAATAATATACATATGTACATATTTATCTGTTATTTATATTCTTTGTAACATGATGAAATTTACGGTAACATAATTTCACATTCTATAAAATTTCTAATTTCTCCCTTATATACTTATTTTTATAACATGATGAAGTTTACAACTGATATAATTTCATATAGAAACTTTTTAATGTCCCCCTTATTTATATTTTCATACCGTGATGAAGTTTACGGTCAATATAATTTTGTATTCTATAAAATTTCTAATTTTCCTCTTATAAACTTATTTATATATTTTCATAACGTGATGAAATTTACGATCAATATAATTTCGTATTCTATAAAATTTCTAATTTCTTCCTTATATTATTTATATTTTTATAATGTGATGAACCCAGATAGCACAGAGAATTCGAAAAGAATTCTTTTTTGGTCCCCGATTTACAAAATGAATTCTTTTTCCATCCCATTTCTGTTCTAAAAGTATTTTCAGCATTCCAAAAGACTTCACTTTTATGTCACCATTTGTGAGTTCTTTTTTAGATTCAAAAAGGATTCCTTTTCGAGTCCATAAGAATTCGCAATGAAAAGGAATTCTTTTTTAGTTCATTTCGAACAGATTACGCGAATTCGAAAAGAACTCAAGAAAGTGAATTCTTTTTGAAATCAAAAGGATCAGTTGTGCTATCTGGGAAGTATACAGCTAATATAACTTTGAATTCTATAAGATTTCTAATCTCCCCTTTATATATACATTTCTATTTTCATAACGTTATGAAGTTTACGGTAATTTCACGTTTTACAAAATTTCTAATTTCCCTTTCGTGCGCTTAAATTTATGTTTTTTAATGTATAACGAAGTTTACATGAGTAATTTCGTACATTACAGAATTAGAACATCTGCACCATTAATGGTATTCCGTATATTATTATTATAGATTTCGCGTGATACGAGGAAAACGGCGTTTAGTCGCAATAATTCGACCTTTTTTTTCTAATAAGTATAATGCATTTCACTGCAGGCATTAAGGTATTTGCGCGCAAAATAGATAAATAACACCGTGTGTTGTCCGCCGTGTGTGCACAAACAATATATTTTTATTTATCGTTACAGTTCCATCTCAAACGTATCATTTGCTGCGCCGAGACACGTGCTGTGTCCTTATCTGATTATTAATTATACAACCAACAACGGATGTTTTATATATAGCGAGCTATTTTTTTAAACCGCGATATATCTATTGCGGCTATAATGATGCAGTAATGTTTGTGTTCATTCGTAGATGGAACAGATAAGTGTAATCGATGGCTTCTATGTACACGTCAGCGTTGGTGATAGAGCTCTCGTCATTATCCGATGCTTCTGCCTCTACATTGTGAAAAATTGTCTTTTCGCCCGTAATAGAAGTAGTATGAGAAACAAAATAGCCGATGTGGTGAAGATTATGGTTGACATAATTTCTTAAGATTTCTAATTTTCCCTTCATGTGTGGCGAAATTATTATTAATCATGCGATTTTTAGAATTTCCCTGAAAGTTAGACGACTCTATCTTCTTTGAGATCGAACAAGTTTTATTTTAATGAGGAAATTGCAGGCGATTAATCCTCAGGCAAATATGAAGTATAGATGACCCGTCCTTGGTTGAATGGTAATGAAACTAATGTACATGGTGGATCAATTGCGATGGAATGTCCTTAACCCGCGACGGTCAATGCCAAGGACTATTCCAACTTTCAGAAACTTCAGACACCCTTTGCCTTTATACATATGGCACCTGTTAGAACAGTTAGTCGATTCAAGACAAATATATTATTAAGGAACAGTATGTACAGCTGATTCGTAAACGTTTAAAAGGCGAAGGTTAAAGGTCTTCCCATCATATTACCTCGCCTCATTACCCCTCACATTTCTTCATACCTCCTAAGGACGGAATATATGTCTAAGAATACGTGAGGAATACATCAATTCTAAAGATACCTATGACAAATCATCTTATCATAATTATTTGATATTATCGAAGCAACTTATTGTATAACGATATGATATCGCGCGTGTCGATATCTTGACGTTCAGTATCTGCCGTGGAAGCCTATAACTTCGTGTTGTATATACTTAACTCCGTTTTTAATCGATAGACAGTTTCACCTGCAACGATATTAATTCATCATTCGTCGTTCTTTCTTTAATAGCGTCGACAAGAGGAGACAACATATTCGAGCTGAGTGTATCGTTTCCCGTTGAAACATTGAAGATTAAGTTACACGCGCTCTTACGTTAAAGTAGATAATATCAGCTTGACTTTGAGAAGTGACACACAACTGATTAACATTTCATACGTCTTTACAGCTAAGAACCCCGTTAATCTGAAAAAAATGACTGCCATAGGCGACGTGCAAGCCTTGCAAACTCTGACAGTTTACACCAGTGATGTAAACAGCGTCGATTTCGCCGGTGATTGCGTTCTGGTAACGGGATCCGGGTAAATATCGGTTATCGATATGCACACAATTCCGCGATGTTGAACGTGCTATGTATTAAACGGTCGCATCACTCCTCTCTTTTAACACGCAGAGACAAACGTGTCCGGGTTTGGGAATGGCAGCCCGGCACCGGCTACGTGGAGGCTTACTTCTCACCTCTGATGGGGCACAAGTACGGCGTGACCTCGGTCAAGGTCAGCCCCCAGTCTACTATGTTGGCCACCTCCAGCATAGACGGTACCACGCTGCTCTGGAACTTGCGTGTAGGTTTAAAAATGTGGAAAGATACAAACAGAAGTGACGAACGAGCTTCTCTCTTCGCGATTTCAGAAATTAATGATATAATAAATTATAAGTTGTTGCGCAATCTAAGATAAAAAAAAGAGTCGTTTAAAAAGTCACGTAAATAGTCTGAAATCATAAATCATGTTCTAACGATTATTATCTTCGATTAATGTAAATTTATATCGTTTCGAAGACGGGGACGAAGATACACACTATGGTGCAAGTAGGCGGCGAGGCGGTGAGGGTCTGCAGATTTTCGCCGGATTCGACGTTACTCGCAACTGCTGGAGATAACGGCCAAGTCTGTATTTGGGATTTGATTCACCGCAATTTAATCAGGCAAGACTTTTTAGAGGATATGTCCTCTTTTTTAAACAGATCAATGGAAATGTTCTAGGTAGAAAGGCTTTTTGTAAATTAACATTAGGTCTTTCTTAGCTGCTTTGCGTTTCGTTTAAGTTATCACGAGGCATCGATTTATAGGTGTTTTCAAAAGCACGAGGGTGCTGTGCAAAGTCTATCCTTTTCGCCGGATTCGAGCTGGCTGATCACCGCGTGTACGTTGGGTGTCCTAAAGCTGTTCTCCACTGCCGAACTGATCGACACTTGTACCTCTAGCAATCAGGATATTGCCGAACTTGTCTCGCTCGATGATACTCACGACATGGGAGTGGTTTGCTGCGACTTCTCAACTTTTCAAGAAGTCACATGTACGGAAACATTGCAGACATGCTATTTTGAACAAGTAGAAAAGATGAGACACGATGTCCTACATGCACGCACAATAACACACTTATTATCACAGGTAACGAGCCGTATACCAAACTTTATCAATTGGTCTCGTGCGGCAACGATCACGACGTAAAATTGTGGGAAGTCACGGTGAGCCAAAATAAGTGCGAGGCCCAACCCTCTACTGCCACTGTACAGCTTTGCAGAGTGATGGAAAAGCACAGCAGTGCCTTAACTTGCGTCCGTTTCAGCAGCAACGGATTATACATTGCCAGTTGTGGCCTCGATAAAACGGCAGTAATTTGGGAGACGGTAAAATACTTCTTGTCTTGAAAGAAAAATCAGCTATTCAAATATGGCAATTTTTTTGTTAATTTGTTAATCCAATTATAGAGTTCAGGAAAAGTCATAACGATGATCTCCGGTCATAATAGATACATAGCTTGCTGCGCCTTTTCACGTGATGGAAGCTTATTAGCGACAGGTAATATCTCTCTCTAATTTGTGAAAACCGTTAATGATTTATTTTGTTGCAGTTGACATTTAATATAATTACAGGCTCTAACGATAAATCAGTAATCGCGTGGGACTTGATGGGAAACTTGACTCTTGATTCTGAACTCTCAAGAAACGTTGGAACGAAGTGGTTCGTAAATGATCCTGAAAAGGTAAATTAGTAGCGAAATAATTTATACGTATAGTATTAACAATAATAATAATTTACAAATGATTCTCTATTTTAGAGCACCATGCATGAACATGATCTAATGAGAAATGTTGAGACATATGCCAACGAAGTAAGATTGATTCAAAGATTGGAGGAACACAATGGTGCGGTGAACAGTGTTGCCTTCTATGGAAATAATCTTCTAGCCTCGGCATCAGGGTAAGTTTGAAACTAAAACCAGCGATTCAATTACGCATTCAATTCTTTTTCACTTGTAGTGATAAACTAGTACGTATTTGGAGCGTTGAAACGGAAGACGAAGATGGGGAGGAAGTAATTAAAATACAAGAAAAACCCTTCAGTCCACTCGACGCTCATACCTACAGCGTCAATTATGTGGAATTTAGCCCGTGCGGTTCAATGCTTGCCTCCTGTTCCCTCGATGGGACGACTGTAGTTTGGAACACAGAAGTAACGATTTATTTCTTAATGCAAATAACATCGTATTTTTAGTTTCTTGTTTTATTTCTTATTGATGTCAATTTTTTTATGGACAGAGTGGAGATCAAGCGAAATCCTCTTTTGTTAATTCCGGAACTGGAATCCGTGTGTGTCGGTGGTCGCCTGATGGCACAAAGATTGCTACTGCTGGTGACGACGAAAAGACAACGTTATGGGACGTGGAAACTATGGATCAGTTACAGTACGTACGTTTTAATAGAATTAAACAAGTCAATATTATAATATAATATATAGAATATATTACTAATTTGTAATTAAAAAATAAAATTTCTGAATAAGAATTTCAAATAAGAATGCGGATTTCGAAAATACCCTAAAATTATAAATTTTGAGTCACAAACATAATCTAAATAAAAAAAATCAATGAAAAGTGTTTTGTACAGTAATTTTATACACGCGCGCGCGCGTGTGTGTATGTGTGTAATTTGATACGACCTTCGTAAGTAATTATTTTTCTACTTGTTGACAGTACAATAACAATAATCGGTAGGCAACTTTACAGTGTTTTCGAGGGTCATGCTGACGCGATAACGGCCATTGCATTTACGCACGATTCCCGATACTTAGTAACTGCATGCAACGAGGGTACTTGGCGTCTCTTCGATACTCTAGACGAAAAGAACGGTTCCGAAGCATTGATGGTTTGCGACGCGAGTCACGATCTAGGTGTTCAAGGATGCGACTTCAGCCCCACTCCAGGCTCTTTGATGTGTAGTGCGTGTAGGAAAAAAAACTATTTTGATTATCACTACTTTCAATGTCGAAATTAATAAATTAATATAAAAGAATTTGTATCTTTTAAAAAAAATTTTATTAATGTACAAAGATAAATATCGAATGTTTACAGCAAGGGACACAGATGTGAATCAGCAGATATATCTACTGGCAACGTGTGGCAACGATTCGTTAGTTAAACTATGGCATGTAATTATTTCAAACGATCCATTACCCGATTCGGACAGCATCAGACCGAGCAACATCGGAACGCGTTACAAGGAGAAGAAATCTTTGACCGGGCATGGTGGAAACGTAATGTGTGTCCGTTTTTCGCCCGTCCACGGAGAAGTTTTAGGTAGTGTCGCAACAGATAGAACAGCTCGTATATGGAGCGTGGTAAGCAATCAAGACACTTGTACTTGATAAAAAAATACACGAAGACATATTATGAGAATCGATGTGCTTTCAGTTTTCCGGAAGCTGTTTGTACGTCCTGGAGGATCATGATAGTCTTGTTACATCATGTGCATTTTCTGAAGATACGTCATTTTTCGCTACAGGTCTTGAAACTGATATAACTCATATTTATTAACATTACAAATCATAACATTACAAATTTATATACATAACTCGACTATCGAATTGTGCACTGCTTGTTCAAAATTTATTTATTGTCACATGTTTCATATAAAAGATATAATCAGTATGAGTAAGTGAAAATATTACCGTAACAATAATTATTTTTAGGCGCATTGGATAAGACTGTTTTGGTTTGGAAGGTGCCTCAGCAATTGGTGTCGCAAAGTAATTTGATGGATAGCTTGAGAAACAAGAAAAAAAGGGTAATTCAGTCAAATGAATCAGTTTTAAATTATGCGAAATAAACGAAACACACGAGTTGAATTAAAATTTTGTTGTTTAGGTCGCGGATTGGAAACTATATGATACTTTGAAATGGTTAAACGACATTGAATTATCCAGACTGTCCAGGAAAGTACTAGCTTTGGGATTGACAGGACGACATTTGCTATCTGTGTCAGAGAATGAACTGATAACCCGGCTGGAAATAGAAGATGACGAAGAGGTATAGTACACATTATGATGATTTTATTAAACTCATTGTATCAAATTTATTATATCATAATCTTTATAGGCGGTGGAAATATTGAAGAAACAATTATATTGGTTGAAGCGTGAGGATTGCAATGTTATGGAAAATATAGACGAGTCTGAAATTCCACATGAATTTTTGTGTCCTATAACACACGAGATAATGAAAGAACCTGTGCAGTGCTCAGGTAAAAATATCACACAAAGAAGCGTTATTTTATTAGAAAAGTATTTCGTAGGTACTTCGAAATACTTATTTTGATAAATTTAAAAATCGTGCACGATATATATTATTATTTCTAGATGGATTTACCTATGAAAGGGCAGCCATAAACGAATGGTTCCTGTGCGGAAAATACACCAGTCCGATGACAAACGAACCATTGCACGATACTTCCTTTACTCCGAATTTCGCTCTCAGAAATGCTATACTTACTCTACTTCATGGAGAAGGACCACAATAGTAATGGTATTTTACCTTGTGGAAGAAAAAGAAAAAACAACACGTGTTGATAATTTATGATATACAATAAGCAATTTTATTCTACGGTACGTTAGATATTCATGATTCGGTGGTTTTAACGCAATAAGATTCGTTCTCTTTACAAGAATCGAAAGAAATTCGAACATTGATCGGTATCTGCGGACAATTAAACACGTATAAAGATTACGGAAGACTTATAGTAGATTTCGTAATTAAAGATTACCGCAAAAGGATACCGTGAGGACTGAAGCAAGAATTTATAATTCTTGATTTTTTTATTTCGAGGAGTATTGAAATTGGGATTATTGGAGATATACTTAGAGAAAACATGTTTTAACAATCACTAAGGAGCATTGTAACTAACCGAAAGAAGCGGTACGTATTTAAGAACCGTCGATCGATACGTTTTCGATATTGAGAAGCAATGTCTAGGAATGAATATTGTCGAAAGATTTCCGAACATTCGATGATATAGCACGTGTACAGCACACGTAACGATCCAGATACCTGATGCAAAGCAACAAGTACAAGTTTACAAAAAATTTATGGACAATCTTCGAGTACGGATATAGTGGAAGCACTGGTCTAAATATCAGATATTACAGAGTAGTCGAACGTACATACATGTAATTAGAAACATATCGAGAATACACAGATTTTATATCGGTTCTAGACATAAATGAGATTTACAGATTTTCGAATTGAATCGAACGTGGTGTGTGTTTTGTCACTCTCTTTTGCATCTCAATTCCAAATTTTTTTATAACTTAGATAACTCGCATTTTCTCGGTCAAAAATTCTGTGTCATGGGACGAAGGATTTATGATTTTATGTAAAGCATTCTTGATATCAATATTAAATACAGCTAATTCCGAATTTAAGATTGTATTCACAGGGTTACTTTGCACCAGAAAAAGGATTTAGGATTATTTAGTATCGGAGAAAATTTCCATAACTTTTAGACTATTTCTTTATGCTGAATAATCCTAAAATTCTATTGCAAAGTTGCAAATCTTTATCTTACAATTGTTGCGATTTTTAAGTACTGAAAACAATTGAAAACCAAGTTTTCAATTTAGTAAATAATGAAAATTTTTGCGCATTATATAACACGTTTTAAAATGAATATGCTACTTAGTAGTATAGAAATATTTGTGCCTAACATAATGATGAGGAGGTATCGTATTTCTCGCGATATTAAGGAAACGTTTCGATTTTTTATAATCTATGGTATTATATCAAATCGCATTTTATCAAATATTTATTTTTTGAAATTTAACTTTGTAATATGTATTAAGAGATATGTTATATACGTATATGTATGTGACTTTCGTGTGATAATAATTATTTTGTATTTACAAATATTAAGCTATATTAATTGTTGATATTCATTTTATTTATTCGTTGCACTAATGTCTAACAGAAAACTTTCTTTTTTTGATATGTCAATTGTTATCGATAACAAACACAGCATGCTCTTGCTCGTTATTAATTATTATCATAAATGCTGTGGTCTTTGTTATACATTTTTTAGATCGATGATATTGATCGATGATGGATATAAATAACTGTAATCATTTTATAATAACACTGTATTAACTATTATAGTAGGTTTTAAATGTTGTAAACAATTACGAAAACTGTATATAAAATTATAACAGACGACAAGATATACGTGTGTGTCGCTTAGAGGAACGTAAACCGTCGATCTATTTCTCTTTTTGAGAAATCAATCAAAGATGATTAAAAAAACTACTCGATCTAATTAGCGTTCATGCACAGACTTTTACATGATTTCTACGAATTTTTCGACCACTCATTATAAACACGGTTTTGTAATTGTATGTCTTCAAATTGTCACTCGAATTCAAAGTCTGTATTTCTGTGATAATTGAGAAATCGTTTGAAACTTGTATATCGGAAGAATGTATGGCAACGCGATCGAGAATAATACGTTTAAAATCGCGTCCTCGAGGAAAATCCGACGCAATCGAGCTTGAATGTTAAACGATTTTACAATTGTAAGCGTGATTTTTCTGTATAGCTATATACAAATAATAAAACAACTATAATACTATCAGTAGCGACAGATGATCACACAACATTTCCAACTGTCATCCAGTCATCGGACAAAAAAGTAAAATAGTAACTGCTTTTTGACAGAAAAAGTAATAAAAAATAATTTTTTAAGTATTAAAATATAAATAGTAACCAAAAGAGATTTTTTTTCAAATTTTCAGTGTGATTAAGTAAAAAAAAAAACATTTACTCTTTATTTTCTCAGACTATTTATCTCGGATCTATTTTTAGATAGTCTAACATATAGCAAATTCTCTTCATAGCATGATTTGAAAGTTTATAATAAGAAAAGAACAAGAACTTGAATGATACAAGATAAAAAAGTGACTTAAAAGACATTACACGATTCGAATGATAGCAAAAATATGGAAAGTATCGTAAACAACAGTTGTTAAACATTTACATGCTTGTGATTACGTTAGTTGCTCAATATTTGGGTGCCGCATAAATTGTCGAAAAAATATTTGATGAATGAAATTATTTCTACGTGCGTTCATTAAACAAACGCAATGAAAACAGCCACTTTTAAAACGAATTGTTATCGAAAATGAAAAGTGTAGTTCTTTATAACAATGTGGGGTGCAAGAGATCGTAGGGTAAGTAAAGTGAACAGCCATTATCAACTCGAAAACAGATCTTCAGCCGAAAAAGGTGATACTTTATATCCAAGATTGAATAGAAATCTTATATTAAGAGCTTCTACCATACGATCAAATGATTAATTCGAATGTGTATTGCTCACAATTGAACCGATTGAAAGCAGCAATCGAACAGAAACATCCGAAATAAATCAAACGTAAGGGCATCGTCTTTTTTGTTTAACAAGAATAGAAATTCTTTAATCGATAAAGGATTGCTTTGTAATTACTGTCACAATATATATCTATCACTAACTTATCACACATTAATACACATATTAATTTTTTAATAAAAAAATACGTATTTTTAAATATAATCTAACAGATGCAATATGTTTTTCCAACAACTTAATTAATTTCAAAATTCGTTACTTAAGAAATAAAAACTTTATTTGATTCAACATT
This sequence comes from Crematogaster levior, assembly GCA_901521435.1. Lineage (NCBI taxonomy): Eukaryota > Metazoa > Arthropoda > Insecta > Hymenoptera > Formicidae > Crematogaster > Crematogaster levior. The sequence goes on from CABEGB010000992.1 coordinate 83,022, forward strand.
GTCTCCAAAAAATAAAAAAATTTCCCATTTATAAATAGTTCACACCATGATTTTAACTTAAAACGACTTGTATATAAGAGTTTTGTGTAAAACTTAATAAAAATTTACTTAGTCCGCTTTATTTATATACATATATGTAGAATTTTATATACACATATACAGGGTGTCCCATGTAACCTGACAAATCGAAATAATTAAAAAAATACGCATTGGACGACATAATATCCAAAATAAAAGTTGTTCCTGTCGAGAGCGTCGTCGAATGATACCAAAATTGACCCTGCCCCCGCTCCCCTGGGGGTAGGGTGGGGGGCAACTTTTAAATCTCAAACGGGAACCCCCATTTTTTATTGCAGATTCGGATTCTCCATAAAAAAATAAGTAAGTTTTATTCGAAACATTTTTTTTGATTCGTGACAGATGGCGCTGTAAACGATGAAATAGAAAGATAGTGGGGGTAACGAAAGATTGAGACTGGGCATTGGATAACAATTTTTAAGAAAATTTTAGTAATTTTTATAACAATTTTTGAGGAAAGTACCTAACGAATCAAACTCCTCTCGCCTCTCACCTTCGGGGTGCTTGTTTTCGGTGAGTCCCCTCGCCTCTCACTTTTGGGGTGCTTGTTTTCGGTGAGTCCCCTTGCCTCTCACCTTCGGGGTGCAAGGGGACTCACCGAAAACAAGTACCCCGAAGGTGAGAGGCGAGAGGACTCACCGAAAACAAGCACCCCGAAGGTGAGAGGCGAGGGGACTCACCGAAAACAAGCACCCCGAAGGTGAGAGGCGAGAGGAGTTTGATTCGTTAGGTACTTTCCTCAAAAATTGTTATAAAAATTACTAAAATTTTCTTAAAAATTGTTATCCAATGCCCAGTCTCAATCTTTCGTTACCCCCACTATCTTTCTATTTCATCGTTTACAGCGCCATCTGTCACGAATCAAAAAAAATGTTTCGAATAAAACTTACTTATTTTTTTATGGAGAATCCGAATCTGCAATAAAAAATGGGGGTTCCCGTTTGAGATTTAAAAGTTGCCCCCCACCCTACCCCCAGGGGAGCGGGGGCAGGGTCAATTTTGGTATCATTCGACGACGCTCTTCGACAGGAACAACTTTTATTTTGGATATTATGTCGTCCAATGCGTATTTTTTTAGTTATTTCGATTTGTCAGGTTACATGGGACACCCTGTATATATATATATATATATATATATACTTATATATGTAGAATAAAAAATCTATCTGATTTGCAGTTAAGTTGTGTTTCGATGATATTGCAGGATATTGATTACGCCTAGCACAAAGTATATTATAGCCAAGACCATAAAATATCCGCCGTAGACGCAGAACTAAACAGAAGACTCTCATTGAGATATATGTATATAAAATTGACACATTATAAGCATATAATTCTTACCTGCTGTCTGATATCCAGCATGATTGTATTGACAACTATAAATGTCAGCAAGCTTTGCATCAATAATGCAAGAAATATGTTGATGCCAAATATTAAGCCATGACTATCCTCGGATATACATTTAGCAACTTCAAAGCTATAAATAATAAGTAAACACAAAGTAAATAAAAATAAATTATAAATAAACAAAGTACCTTTCTTCTCTTATAAATTTATTAAAAATTTATTAAATTTATTTAAAAAATTCGACAGATTCCGTGAAGTTCATACTTTAAATAGCATAGACAACTTTGTGTTAAAATAAAATATAAAAAATAAAAACTATTTAAGTCCTCGTTTTATTTTTTTAAATTATTATTATACATATAATTTTTCAAAACGGAAATGATAAATTCATATATATGTATACCTGTATGTATATAAAACGTATGATATCAACGTTTTAATAAAATTTATCTACTGTTTTTTTTATCTTTTGGGAAAATTTTTTAACAAGTCACTTTTGTTATAAATCCTTTAATAACGATTGTATTAATTAAGAAATTCACCTTGCAACAGTTACCATGGTGTGATAAATGACACCAAATATGATGTATCCGGCATATAAAAGCCAAATATTATAACTGCAAGAGGATCCCAATAGTATAGAGCCTTCTAAGAATGCAAATACAGAACATATTATGTCTCCTAATAGAATCCAGTTTAACCGTTTAATCTTTCCTACAGAAAATACGCTTATTGAACCTAATAAAGAAAAGTTCATAAAAAATTACTGTTCAGAAGTTTACCTGACATACATATAATTTAATTTAATTTTAATTACGCTCTTTGATAACCTTATTATTTAATTCACTTTAAGTTTTATTCCAAAATTTATAAATAAAAAGATCTAATTTTGTATCTTATATTAAATTCTACTTTATTTGCATTTTTTAATTAATGCATGAATTTTTCTATCAAAATATTTTAAACAGATTGATAATTTGAAAAAATTTTTTATCTATAGTACAATAGATCGAGGGAAATATAATCTATCGAGGTTATTAACACAAATTGATACTATTCATTTACTTGTCTTAAAAATATGATATCTATAATAAAATAGATAAAATAGATAAAAAGCGATTAGAAATCAAGATTAATCACGTAAGACAATCAAAATAATTAAATAATTAAAGACAAATAATAATTAAAGACAAATTAATAAAAGAATGTAATGATAATGGATGTGACTTATATTATGTTTCAACACAATCGTGTTTTGATTATATGTGTGTGGATGTTATAATTATTTTATTATTTTAAATACTTCTCTTATTATATTTAGATCAATGCAAATTCATGTTGAATAATTTAATGTAAAAGATTAACATACTTATTGATTTTGTTATACATTTCCTGGTACTTATTTTTATCAATTATCTGCTTTTAAATAAAACTTTACAATTATTCTCTTTGTTTACTTTGTAATAAGTATTAATGCATATTTAGCAGGCATATAAGAAACTCATCTCTAAAAAATTTGTCTTTATGCCTTATTGCAAATAGCAAAAGATCTTATTTAAAAATCTTATTTAAAAAGAAAACTGCATTATATAAAAATTTTATATTAGCTCAGCAAACGATAAAAGTATTCAAGGTAGTCGGAAAGATAACTATAGATTCGTATATTGTTACAAAGCACGGAGAACAAGTATGCATAAACGGATACTAACTTCCTCATGTATCGAACGTGATTGTTGATTACGTTTGATATGCTATCATACGTATATAGACTGGTATCCGTTTACGCATACTTTAATTAATTATGTCCGTGCTTTGTAACCATATACGAGTTTACTGTCTTCATCAAAAAGTTATCTATCTTATTTTATTCCTATCTTATATGTACACATATTTCAATTGTTATTTTGTCAGTAAAATCTTTTTGCATAAATTTTTTCATAATTTGCGGTTTTTTAATGACTACCTAATTTTAATTAAAATTTATAGCTTATCATACGCATTCACGTGTTTATATAATTATAATAGTTAATTTACTTAATTTACATTATATGATTTGGAAAAATTTAAAATAAAAGATTAGAACATTCCTATCTTGTATGTATAAAAGATTATCTTGTTATTAAATTCTATCGTTTAAATAGTTGTGCTTTGACTTGAGATGTCGCGTTTCACATTCTTAAGCCATTTATTCCAATCTCATATGTTTTAATTTTAATTTAAATAACATATGAGAGTGAGTATCTCATTAAGAGCGTTTATTCCCTTACCTACGATCGCATATGCAAAATCCACAGCACCATTGTAAATTCTATCGCCCGGCTTCACTGCAGTTTGCCAAAGCAATTGCGAATAAGTGGCGACCAAAAGATATCCGCAAGTAGATAAAGCCCACCAGGCTGACCATTTTATCACGCGATAATTAGTGTAGGCTAGCAAAAAGTGTTTCCACAACAGTGCATATGCGTTCTTTATCTTGTGAAGCAATGTGCTTGATTTTGTTTTATTTTTGTCGTATAATTTTCGTGGATTACTCGATTGTTGTACTTGATTGATAGCTGGTTGTACAGTAATCTCTTCATTATCGGAAACATTAACGCGATGGAAATAAATTGATTGACCTACAGCAGGTAGGAAGAGTGACCAGACTGTCGCAATACTAATAGCTGAAAATTATATCCCGTATTGCAATATACTATAAAATATATACATGTGTATGTTTTACATTTTTAATGTGGATGTATGTATAAGATTGTTACACACACACACATACACACAAAAGATATTTTACACACACACATGTATGAGGCGTTCCATGTGAAAGGGAAACATCAAATCACCGATTTTGTTTATAATTGGTTATTATGCAGTCTTTGGGCCACTAAATACTGTTGTCAAACAATTTTGCAAAATATTTATTTTTTTCTTAGTTATATGCATTTGAAAATTTTAGTAACTTTTTTTTCGATTTATCATTTATATGTCTGTTATTATTACTCCTACTAAAAAATATCCGAATGCAATGTTACGTAAAAAATGCTGAATTTTAAGAAAACAATGTCAAAAATTAAAAAATTTTAATTTTTTAATTGTTTATTTAAAAAACAATGTGTAATTTCAATTTTTCAAGGCGTAGAAGGTGACAGATTTAAACAAACCAATTTTTTTTATGTAATTGAAAGATATTTTAATTGGTGAAAAAAATTTCAGAGTGGTGTTTTGCTTTGTTATCAAATAATAAATTTTTAAAGATGGAAGTTGCAGCTGCGCCCGTAGCAACTTTTGACATTTGTTTTCCTAAAATTCAGTATTTTTTACATAACATTGCATTCGGATATTTTTTAGTATAGTAGAATAGTAGGAGTATTTAGGATAGTAGGAGTAAAATAATAACAGACATATAAATGTTCGAAAAAAAGTTACTAAAATTTTCAAATGCATATAACTAAGAAAAAAATGAATATTTTGCAAAATTGTTTGACAACAGTATTTAGTGGTCCAAAGACTGCATAATAACCAATTATAAACAAAATCGGTGATTTTACGTTTTTTTTTTCACATGGAACGCCTCGTATATAAATTTAAATAAAAATATTTTTCCATTAATTAAATAATTAATTATCTAGAAATATTTTATATAATTATTTATATATAAAATATATAAAATTTTATGTAAATTTGTGTGTGTGTGTGATAATATATACTTAATATACTTATAATACCTAAAATTTACATATGTAATTTATATTTTAAATCAACTTATCTTACATACCTGAAAGAGTTAAATAATTGAGTTGATGATAGTTCAGCAAATCGAAGGAAGCTGTTAACTGAGCTACGATGCCAGACATGCTGCGCCCGAATAAAGAAGCTGCTTTAGTGTGACTTGTAACCTCTTGGTAGTGCTTTTTATCTACCTTAGCATATATGTATGTATAATAAGCTACTTCGGCAGACATAAACAAGCCGAAAAAAAACTTAGCAATTTGTAAAACCAGCACAATCTTCCCGAGTATTATTAAAAGAAAAGTTATCATGCCAGAGAGACCACAGATTATTATAATAGGTTTATATCTAATAAAATCTGTGATCAGAAACATAAGTATTAACGTCGTTAAGTAACTATATGTGGTCACAGGGTAGATTTCATGATTCACCTAAAAAATCAACATTCTCAATATCATTTAAAAACGCACATTTATCTTTTTAAAAACGCACATTTATCTATTTAATCATTTCACTGAACTAACTTCACTCGCTGTAAAATTTTTCCACGGTCCAGTCAAGTAATCGGTTATAAACGATTCAGAAGGACGAAAATCTTTAAAACACCCAAACATGCACAAAATACATGAGATCTTGATCCAACGCATGATGTTAAATATTTATTTAAACTTTATTCAACAAATTATACGTCTTATGTCAGCGAGTTTAAAAGTATTTTTAATGTATAACTGCAAGAAAAGAACATTAATTTATTTAATACACAACCATAAATAAGTGATTTTAATCAAATTTCTATTTAAATACTATTATAAAGTATATATATATATATATATATATATATATATATATACATACATACAATATATATTTAGTTATTCAATATTAATTAAATATTGTTTTAATAATTAATTTTTCATTATAAATGTAATATTTTATGCATTACCTGATCCGTTTATGACAAATAATGTCACATGCTTATAAACGATGTCACATGCTTATAGTCTTGTCCATTACTGTTCCTTGCCTCAATACTGTGCTCTGTCACAATGTACTTTTATCAGAATACTATATCTACGCCATCTGTACGAAGAATAAAATTAAACAAAGAATTAGTAAAAAGATATAACAACTGTTATATCTTTATATGTTATAACAACTGTTCCTGCGTCTGCATAAATGAATTTTAAATGCTACAAGTTGTTTTTTTATCTTCTTAAATTAATCATACATATTTTTTGTTACAAAAAATATTTTTATACACTGGATATTAAATTATTCAATAAATAATAATTAATTTTATATTTTAATTTTAATAAAACATACATTTTTTTAAACCGTAAGAAATAGATATGTAAAGTAAATGAAAGTAATAAAAGATACAAGTAAATTATATATAAAAAAACTTAAAACACAATCTTACCTAATACTCCATATTTCATTTTATGTTGCATTATAGAAAAATATTTTCACAATAGGTGGCATTATAAGGCACAGCTAGCTTCAGTTTTCAGCCATTTGCAGACCAAGCAGCACTTAACTATTTAAAAATATTTAATTTTAATTCTGAATGGAATTTTAAGTATTTTCTCAAGCATGCCAAACTTGTCTGTTAATAAATTGTTTTAAATAGATATATAGATTTAAAAATCTTATTACCAGTAACTCTATCAACTTCTTCTGCATCATTAAACTTATAAGTGAATGAGATCAATTTCTTCATTAACTGTCATTAAATATATAAGGCTCTACAAAGATATAAAAGGGTTAATGAGTTGAATAATTTAAATATAACGTATGTAAAATTAATTAAAACTTACATAGACGAGGCAAGCGCTGCAAACTAATCAATTTTAATTTTAATTTAAAATGTCTATCGCAAACGAATTGTCTGCCAAATAGATATAACTGGTTTGTATTTTCGGAGATGTTCATCCACAATTTTTTTTCATCTTCTCCTGATAGGAATACATCATATAATTTGAGATCCATTAATTCGAATGTATATGTCATGTAAGATCTATTACCTACAAGAAAAAATTAATTAATTCTAAGATACAAAAATTTTTATTTATAACAGATACAAAAAACAACGTGCTTTTACATAAAATAAAATCTTACCAAAATATACAGTCAAAATAATTAGTGGTGCAAAAAGATTCATAACATAATCACTTAATTGCGATAAAAACTTACTCGATAAAAATGAATTCAATTTTCTTCCAAATTATGCAACCTGCTGCAACAAAAAAAGCAGTTAAATAAAGCAATGAGTACGGAAAACAATGGAAAAAAGAGTTAAAATATTATACCGTATAGATTATATTTGCACACAGATATCTAGATAAAAAATGCAGTGATAAGATCAGATAAAATACGAACTGAAGCTTTGAAGCTTTCGAACCTTCTATCTCTCTTCCTTTTCACGCTAACGTTTAATTCCATTTATTTCACTTTGGGTGCAAAAAGTGCAGCATGACGAAGAAAAGACGATTTTGGAACCACATGGATTAAAATCGAATTAATTTTAATTAGCGAGCAACTTATCAAGTAATAGCATTTTGTTTGTATAGACGGAATAATTAACTTTTTGTTGTTCAATGGACCGAAAGAAAGATTAGATTAGAGATAATGAAATACAATTCGAAATTTCGCAAGCAATTTCTCTGCTGATTTGAAGTTAATCGACTGGTATTAAAGTTAATCGGCGATTAACTTATTAAATAATATTCATTTCTACCAATACAGATTAACTTTTATTTTGTTTAACATACGGAAAAAATTAGGGATGATGAATTATATAGTTAGAAATTTTTTTAACAATGAGAGTTATTGCGTCGGTTTTATTAACCGGGATTAACTTATCAAACGAATTACCTGCATTATAATATTTTTCACAAGGAAATAAAATTATCTATACTGTTTTCACATCAATAGAATTTTTTTTCAATTTTCTAATTTTTGTTTAATAGTTGAGGAAAAAAATTTATAATAATTAAATTTTTATATATTAATAATTAAATTTTCATATATTATATTCGCGCGAAATATGTAAATATGATTATACGTATATAGACTAGTATAATTTAATCACAATTTTACTTTTTGTAAAAAATGCAGAAATATGCAAATTATTTTTTTTGTTATTTACGCACAAATTTTAAGTATCTAACGTAATTCGTTAACGTTTCTAAATGTTTCTAATTCAAATTCTGTCTCTTTCCCGCTCTCGATCTCTTTCTCTCTCCTTCTCCCCCCTTCTCTCTCATTGTAGCTTAATATTTTTGTTTTATTAATAAAATGATCTCAGGAATGTATTCTTAAGCATTATTATACGATTTTTAGGGGACATTCTGCATATAAAAAACTTGTTCCAAAAATCTTGTCGGAAAAAAATTAGATGACGGATGATAAATTATACACCTGGTAAACAATTTCACGTTAAGCAGACCTGCCGAAATTTTCCCTTAAAGCAAATCGATTAAATCGATCGCCGATTAAGTTAATCAGCGAATTTCGAAGATACATTCAAAAATCGTGCGCCAAGCTGCAAGCGAAAATCGTTTCAAGACGTTGCCGACAGGTGGCATTGAACCTCGTTGTCAGTCACGCTCGTTCAATACGCCCTTCTTATGATCGTGCGGTCCGCGCCAATAGCGATTATGGCGCTTGCCAGATGAGAGAGGAGCAGTTTCGCGCTGAGGACGGTCGTTTGCGGCGGACGGTGATTTTCACGAGGTAAGGAGACACAACGTCGCGGGCTCTCGATCTTCCTGCCGATCTCCCGCCTCGATGTCCCCGGATTCCTCGGCGCTACCGAGCTGCCGCCGCGAGCTGTCGCGAGTCGCGGGACGCGACGACCCCGTCCTTTTCCTCCAGCCATACCTGAGTACAATAATAGATTTGGCTGGAACCTGCACAGAGCCTGATTAAATAAATAGTATTGTGTCCCTCTGTGTCTCTCGAACTGGCGCCACCTCCCTCACGTCCGCGACGTAGACTTCCATATCTCTCGAATCGAGCAGGAGAGAATCCCCTTTCAGTCTCTCTGCGATTTCGTGGCTCTTGTTGTTAACCCTTCACCCCGTACGGCGAGAGGATCGAATTGTGTGATTGCCTGATTATGCGGGCAATGTTAGGTGCGTATGAATAAGTACAGACATGACTTGAGTATCGTGGTAAGATATCCTTCGCTGCAATGTCCTTTTGTTCCTCTGCGACAGAACGATTTTTGGGCAAACTGAAAAATCGCATGTCTCTTAAGCTCAATCACATATATTTTCTTGTCCTGCTCTTTTTTTTTCTTCTGCAGTTATCAAGACTCAATCTTGATAACTTTTCCCTTTGTGAAACACGGTGTGTCTTAATGCAGGATTTTTTCTTTCTACAGCAGGCAGCGATATGGAAGGTCAACAGTTCTGTTTACGGTGGCATAATTTTCAAAATACTCTCTTGAGCTCGCTACCAAAGTTGCTCGATGGAGGTCACCTGACAGACGTTACACTCAGTGCCGGCGGTAGACATATTCATGCTCACAGAATCATACTCTCGGCTTGTAGTTATTACTTTAAAGAACTCTTTAAGGTATATATACATATAAAAGTCTCAATTATGTTATACATAGATATATATATAGTTATTATATATATATAATAACATAGATTGATTAACGATCGTAACAGACATGAATTTTTTAAGTATTTTTAATGAATTTCCATAAATTCGAAAGATATCATATTAAATAAATATTAAATATTGTATTATTTTTGTTGCTTCTCTGTATGTTCTTTTTTTTACAAATAGTAATATCTAGTAATGTTACAATGGAAATATTTGAGATTGTTAATTTTATTGCTTAAGTAATCTAAATGATTTTTTATACATTGTAATACTTATTGTGATTAAATCGTAGCTTAACTTATACTGAGAATAAGATGAGAACGAATTTTTAGGACTTGAGCTCCTTGCAACATCCGGTCATTGTGCTGCCAGGCATGGAATATGCAAATCTGTGCGCTCTGGTCAAGTTTATGTATAATGGAGAAGTGAATATTTATCAAGAGCAATTACCTGCACTCTTAGCTATGGCTGACACATTGCACATTTGTGGATTAGCTGATATGGCTGGGGTAAGTGTTTTCTTTTGGTATTATTAAACAACATTAAAAAAATATAGGAACCATTTTGAAGTATTAAAAAAGTTTTGTATTGTGTAGAGAAAGAAATTATGCAATTGTATTTATATTATGTTTTCTGAATTGTTATATACTTTTTTATTTTCTAGTCTGTAATTTGTTTTTTTATATTAGCACTTCTGGCGTCATATAAAATAGTTTATTAAAGTTATTGTACATTTAATTTTTCATCTTTATATCTAATGTAAAATGAATGATGATATACAAAATAATGATATATCTTATTCATTTGTTTATTGTAGGTGCATTATTACATACTAATTTTCATTTTTTACATATTAATTTTTTCAAAATATAGTAATATGATCTGTATTTGAAACATACAATTCATGAAAATTATTTGCATTGTTATTACTAGATTTTAAAGTCAGCTTGAGATTTGCAGACTTAATCATGTATAGGAAATAGATAATATTAGTAGCTAAATATATAACAATTTTTACATTATAATATATTCAGAATTGAAGATTGCGATTTTTGTTGCTATTATATCAATGGCGTATTTTTTTAGTACTTAAGGTAATTAGCATGAATAATATATAATCTTTTGAATATATTTGTTTTTAAACGAAAATTTTTGATTGCTTATAACAAAGCATGTGTTTCTTAAGCGCCGTTATCTAAAAATATGATTCCTGTTAATAGTTCTTACTATTCCTTACAAATACTAAACATTATCTTTCACAAAAATATATAAATGTTGTAAATTTGTACAAAATAACTGTATTGTTGATGCATTCAACAATATAGCCAATATATAATATATAGCGTACGAAATTTATGTAACCTTTTTTTTTTATTAATATGCACCATTTTAAACCACAATGCATTTTCCTTTCACATTCTTTTCCTTTTTTCATTAATATTGATATACAACTGTTTATGCATTGTAATATTTAATAGTATCTTATTAATAGTACCGTATTAATAGTACACTCAGTAGCTAATAATAATATTGCTTCTTAATGGAATTTGTCAATATATTATTTTCCAATTTTTTTAAATTATAACACATTGCATATGAAAGATATATTTATAATCCAATGCGATAGCAGTAAGTGTTTTAAGCATTTATTAGAGTTGTAAGCAAATCTATTAAGTAAAATTTGTCTTATTTGTAAATCGTGATACTATATTCTACCACAGCATATTATGTATATATTATTGTAAATGCTACCCTTGTAACATGCATGCTTGATACCAATATACATACTTAAAAGAATTACAGAATTGCCGCGATACTGTCTTAAATATACTTTTTTACAAAGGTCGCAGATAATTTCTTTCGTATTTATTCTACAGAACGAAGCAAAATTCACGTTCGCTTGTTCCTCTCACTTAATCTTTATATTACCCTGATCGTGTTGTTTTGTTCAGGTTACTTAAACACATTCACTGTCGTTCCTCAAGAAGTACTTCACGAAGGAATTATACCGCTACACATATTATGTTCGTACATGCATCGAAGGAACGATAATGAATAAAAACGATATCCACGAGATCAAGATCGTTGTGTGTGTTGCAACTAAATGCAAGTGGATGCATCCCATGGAACCTTACCCCATAGAATGACTTTACAGGTATATCTAAAATAGCTTCTTCCATGAATCTCTAAATTACTAAAACTATATATTACCGAAGTTAGAACGGCGATTTTATATACAACACACTTATGTTTTTCTTCGCAGTACAATAATGCTTAACAGTTTAGTCAAGTGTGATGATAACAAACGTTTAGCACTAATTGTCAATTTTAAAGACCTCTATTAGTTAAAGGAAAAAAAGAAAAAGAGCATGAAAAGATAAAGTAATTTTTGTAAATAGATTTCAAATGTATTTAATGAATCTTGAATTTTTATGTGCTAAACTGTTAGAATTCAATAACAACTCTTGACTAAATATTTTTTATAAAAGAAATTTTGTCAGGAACAATTATTACTGTTTAACAAATATATATATGTAGGACTATTAATATAAACTGAAAGAATGTTTTAAAAATTATCATGCTAAATATCCTTAAGTAATATGTCCAATATTGATTTTAAATAGATGTGACTAAATTACACAAAAATGGACAATTAATGCGCAATGCATAATCTGTTGTATAATATATGTAGAATATGTTTTAGCTTATTTTCTTGAATTTTGAAGAATACATTCATCGTGATGTCATAAATATCTGCACTCTGCAAGGTTAGAGAATACGTTCGTTATAATTATTGAAAACGATTTGCACTTTTGTATAAATCTTTACAATAGTATATAGTATTTTTACTAATATTATTGTAAAACCTAATTTTATATAAATGTTAAGTTAATAAAGCATATGACGCCGCATTTTTTAAAATACATTTTTAGATCATTTTTTAAAATGGTTGTCTTTACTGATGTTTGTAATGGATAAATATAATTTTTTAATGTAATTTACATGATTATGCATATTTTCTTATTTCAGAAAAATCCGAGGCAGGATGTGCAATCATCAGTAGTGCATCCTCAAGAAAGACTGTCGAACGAAGAGATAATAATGACGGAGTCAAAGGACAATGTAACGGCTACTGGGTCGTCAGAGTCGATATCAGTACCGTTGTCTAAAGTAATGGATAATTTAGAAGATGAGGAACCTAGCAACGATCAAGAAAGTATACCATATTGCGTTAAGACGAAACCTTATTACTCTATAAACGCGAAATTAAACCAAAGGGAGAAAACGTCTGTTCCTGTTAACATATCTGCTAATAAGTATATCGATAGAGGCTACTCAGAAAATATAGCGGACGAAGCAGCGTCGAGCGTAGAGGATCAAGTCACACCTGTAGAAGATGTAAAGCCACCGCCTGCCGTGTGGGATGCTAGTTTCAAGTTGCTTGCAACGCCTGCACCCAGTAGAACTTCTCAGACTTACAACAAATCCAGTGTCACTTGTCTTATTTGTGGTAAACAATTGAGTAATCAGTACAACTTGCGAGTACACATGGAGACGCATAGCAATAGCTCGTACAGTTGCACATCGTGTTCGCATGTGTCGCGATCGCGGGACGCCCTCAGGAAACACGTATCCTACAGACATCCGGTAGCTTCTTCTCAAAAACGTCCACGGTATAGTACGTCAAAACCATCAATACTGTGATGGTAGAGTCACTACAGTGTCTGTATTCTATATGGACATTTTAACCCTCGTTAGGAAACCTTTCTATTATAGATATTAAAGATATGAACTATATCTTTTTGTTAAGAATTTAAAATTTTCGTTAAATTACTGAAAGAGAAAGAAAAAGAGATTAAAAACATATTTTATTAAATGTTAAAGTTAATAAAGCGTTGTTCTCTAAAAATTTGGATAATTAGAAAATAATTTAGTGAGTAAAGTTCACATATTATGTGAACATGCCTATGAATGGATGAACGTAGTTGAATTTGTAAAAACAACACTGGACTGATTAATAATAAGACAAGTCATAATAACATTTTCGTTAAGTGTACAAAGTGTGATCATGTTCCTAAAGATCTTTAGTGTTCAAATTGTTATCGCTTTCTTGTTATTGTTACATCATTTTAATAAAGACAAGTTAGATAAATTGTGTGATTCTCTAGTGCAAATGCAACATCTTTATTTGTGTAAAAATAAAACTGCAATGCGAGAGCCACAGTCTTATAGTTACATGGGATGTAAATTATTCTACTAATAAAGCGCTAAAAAAGGTGCAAAAGAGATTGTAATATAATTTTTTAATCATATATCAAGAATTGTATTAAAAAATAATATACAATATTCATAGACTACGAAATAAATAAAATGCTTCCAAAATTGAGTTTCCTTAGAAGTGGCAATAAATTCTTCCAAAAAGTTAATTATATCTTTTCTATACGCCATATTTTAGTATTGCAGTCTTGTCCGACGGAGATTAAGGTTTCTTCATCCAGCCAGACCAAGCGCGTTATTTGACTCTGAGGATGAGCATCTAAAACACGTGAATATTTATTAATTGCAGTTAATTTGCAATTAAGAATTTGTTATTCTTACTTTTGATGATGGTATGTTTTGCTGGATTTGTTACACTCCAGATGATGATAGTGGTATCAAGACTACCACTCGCAACCATGTCAGAACTTGGAGACCATGCTACAGAGTTTACTCTTGCATTGTGGAAACCCCATTCTCTATTATGCGCAAGCTGCAAATCAAATTAATATCTTTTACATTATATCTTAAAATCATGTTCTTTTGAAATTATTGTATGAGTATACAGATATTTAATTCCTTTATGTGCTACTCACCCTCTGTTAATCCAATAAGCACAATAACAAGCCATTAATAGCAATTAATTCATTAAAGGAAGCATGATTACTTTATGCATTGCAAATATTGCCAATAATATAGTGCATCGCAATTATATTTAGTAAAGAAATACTATAAGCGCTTTATATAAACAGAATTATCTGCTAAGAGATTATTGATTTATTACAATTTATATTCAATTAGAAACAAAAAAATCTGAATCTTTTTGGAAAAGAGTTAGGAGCCTTAAATGTTCTTACTATATAGTATTTCTATTACAATATTATACCAATAGCGCGCGCGCATGTAAAATACTCAATCGTACAAAACACAACTTACAGCTACATTTTTTAGCTGTGCATAGTTGAATCTATATGATTCTAAATTATCCTTTATATAAAGTATATTACCTTGTATTCTGGTACGGCATATAGTATAACTTTTCTGTTTGCATCACAGGCAACTAAATATTTATTATCAGGACTATACGAAGCATCCGTCACTGGACCTAGGTGTTCTAGCTCAGTCTTTTGAGTTAATGTAGTATCTGATAACTCGTAAATATAAACCTGTATATAAATTATACAAAGATTGATAATAGCACACATGAATCAATTTTTACATTTCTCATACTACATAAAAAAAAGGAAACGAACTTTATTATCAGATGTTGATCCAACAGCTACGTCTCCGGTTTCTTGATTAATTGACACACATGATGGCTCGTAATCGACTGATAAACTTGACAGCTTTTTACCATCCTGCGTAACTGCGATCTGCAAAGCGTATTACTAGTCATAACATTGTTATGTGAAATTTACATGTGTAAAGTGTCCACAAAGATAATTGTCGCTTTTTCGAATATATTTAGCAAGTAATAGTATAAAAAATATTTTTTTATGTTTACAACAGTATTAAGTTAAGCTTGCTAAGTATCTTGTTAGATTTTTAAATAAATCTGTTGTATATATTGTTAAATAAATTGTGAAAATCGAGAATATCTTTGTGGACATTTATTATTCGACCTACCTGTCGAACTGAAGCCACTACAACTATATCGTTATATATATCCAGACCTCGTGGTTGTGAATCCAATTTTACCACAGTGGTTTCCGCGTATGCATTCGTTGCAATATCGACTGACCTTAAAGTGTCGTCGATGCCAGCAGTATAGAGCAAATTACCCGTGGCCTTCATCCCGTTAATTTGATTACCGTGACCATGCCCTTGCACACGATCATTTTCCCCTGTCTCCGCATTCCAATTGGTGATGTAGCCATCGTGAGAACCGGTATAAATCGTACCTCTATCAGGACTTAATGTTAGCACCGTTATTGGTTTATTATGACCCTGAAGAAAGAGGAAGAGAGAGTATTGAATCAACATTGGTAAATTGAAAAGAATATTACGAGCAATTTTCATCAATTTGAAAGAGATTAATAGAAGGATTACTTTTATTATCTTTATAGGTTTCTGAGGATTGTCGACGTCAAGATAATTGATGAAGCCGCTAAGTGACACAGATAATAAATGTTTTCCTTGCCATAGACAGCTCACCTGGAAACACGGATTATTTTAATTTATTGCCTTTTCCTAGTATATCCTTTAAACTGATTATATGAGTTACGAACTTGTTGATCGTCGACCGTCGTTCCCATGTTGAACTCGGTAATTAAAGAACGTGTTTCTACATCCCATAGTTTACAAGTTTTATCTCCGGAGGCAGTTAATAATTGTTTACCATCAGGCTTCCACGCAACCTGTAAATATAAATACGTTGTTTAATTACATTTATTATAAATAATTTGTCATATTCTTATGTCACATAACATATTAAAGTTAGATTACGTACTCCGTAGACTCCACCTTGGTGTGCAGGGGATCCTATTTCCCCAACAAAATCAGAAGTCGTTCCGTTATATATAAATACTTTCCCGTCGAATCCACCGGAGGCAAACAGATTTCCGTCAGGTGAATAACGTACAGTTTGAACGAAACGAGTATGTTCTTGCTTTGTCATCCTACATGTAATTACACGGTATGTAATAAATCGCGTAAAGAATTCTTATCCTTGACATGGAATATAAACTGAAGATTGAATTTTGTGTACATACTTAAATTTGAATGGAGGGCCTTCAAATATACCGATAGTATTATCTTCACTTCCAGTTATTAATCTAAATGGTCTAGCAGGTCTAAAATCGCACGAGTTGATAGATTTACTTTGGCCAGAGATCTCGCCCACTGACGTTCCTGTTTCTGCCATAAAGACATGCCCAAATCTAAACATAATTATTAACATGTTAATATTACTTCTTCAATAGTCTGGTTTTATCCTAATCCTTTTTCTTTGGCACATCTTACTTCTAACATTCTAGTGAGCAAAGTATACCTTTCTCTTCCTTCTCCGACCACGACCATGCGCTGACTATCCGGTGACCAAGCAATGTCTTTAATGGGTCCGCCAATAGGATGAAATTCATTTTTTAATATATGCTCCTTGTTAACTGTATCCCAAATACGTACTTTACCCGACTGATCTGAAATAAGATCACATGCCATTGATTTCTTCATAAATATAAAAACAAATTAGTTGACAAACAAGTTCAGTTGCTGTGAAACATCTTATGTGTCACAAAACTTTCGAAAAAATGATAATCCATAATTATTGAAAATAATAAAAAATATCATGGACTATATTATTATTATGGATGATAATTTCGTAAAGGTCTTGTCTACGTATACATATATAATCTTTAAACAATTAAAAATTTTTGTAACGGGTATAAATATTACAAATAAAATACTACATACCTCCCGAAGCTATGTAAAAACCGCTAGGAGAATATTTGGCGACGTTCACAGGACAAGAATGTTCCGTATAAACGTCTGCAATTGCTGGATTCTGCAATGTTCAAAGATACGCAAATTGGTATGTCTTTATTGAACAATAATAAACATTTATTGCAGTATGGAAACTCACATCAATATTTCTAATGATAACACTGTTACCATTGGTATATAAAAAGTTTTTTCCTTTAGGATCGCCACCTAATACAAGAGGTTGTCCTCTTTGAGTCCTCGGTAATGCAGCAAATATGTATTCTGTAATATGAAAAAATCAGAAACTATAAAGTAAAAAACAGTAGGAAAGTATCTGGAAACAAAAATAAATTGGATATTCAAATAATACATGAAATAATTGAACAATCAATTAATTATTATTATATTAATAATTATTATAAATATTTGGGTAACTGAATATTGATAGCATTATTTCATATTGATATGATATACATATATATAAAGTATAAACATAATTTAGATTCTCTAAAAAATTACAGCAGATAAAAGTTTCTCAATATAGTCATTTTAATAACATCACGTTATTATTTTATACTTTATATTATTTATGTAAAAAAAATTACGTATAAAAACTGTGTGTGTTATTTATTTATTTATATTATTGTATGTTATTTATTTATTTATTTATTTATATTATATTATATTTATCTTTAATAATATAAATAATGAGTAAGTAAAAACGACCAAATTTTATCAGGAAAATGTTGTCATACAAGCGCGAAAGAGATCAAATATCACGCTAACAACGCATAATACATCCAGGTGCTGGAACCAAAATACTCTTCCTTGATACATTGGCATGGATCCAGCTCCTAATATTTCAAATTATTTTGAGCGCTAACAAACTACAGTTTATTCTGCATCATGCTATAGTTCCAGATGTGTGATATTGTGAAAGAATTTTATAAACATTAATAAGTCAATTACAAAAAAGTAATTTTAAGCAATATACATTGTATATTGTATGTACATAGCCTGTATATAATAGAAATAAATTTTTCTTTCTCTCTTTCCCTCCTTCTTTCTACAAGAAAAGCAGCTACTACTTAGAATCATCTTCAACTGAATTGGATATTTAAATATATAATACATGAAATAATTGAATAGCTGATTAATATTCTAAATGCCCAAATTTTTGTTAATAGCATTATCTCATAATATTTCTCTTAACAAAAAAAATATATATGAACTTTTTATTATAATTTTTTTATACATACTTAATATATAATTACTGCAAAATAATTTTTCTTTCTTTATATCTTATTTTAACTTGATAAGAGTAAAATATCGAGTGTATCTTATCTAAGGTCTTATCTGAGATCCAACTAGTTGTAAGCTTTGATATTTAGTATTCGTGACTCATTTTTTTTTATTTGTATGACTATACAGATACAGGGTGTATCAAAAGTCTTTACATACTCTTTTTACGAGAAAAAATTCAATTAAAATCAACTTCCCATCATTTTTAATAAAAAAAATCTCCATAATGAACATTCAAAAATCAAAGATAAATAAAAAAAAATAACATAAATAAAAACCAGATTCGAGATTAAGAGATAAACTTATTATTCCTTTGCACCGCATTTACATTTTCTTTCCGCGAAGGAAAGGAAGACCTTCGGATCTCGATATTCCTTAACAGAGCAAATCCTAGGTTGCATTCCAAAACGTCTTATTTGAGGAAAATTTTACTCAATACTCTATAGCTCACGTCACATGTACTATAGAAATTGAGTAAAATTTTCCTCAAATAAGACGTTTTGGAATGCAACCCTAGAACGAATCCTTAGAGTGGGAACGTCAATAACTTTCAAACACCCTGTATGTTGCACACTGACATCAACCGTGCGTCCGGCGTATCGTGTCACACACGGAACATGTATGACAACTCGCAACGCTTCGGACGAAGGACGCAAATGAAATCACGGAAGAATTTTTTTCCGTCGTTCCGGCGCGTTGCAAGGCCTCGCCTCGCCTCCATCCGGAGATAAGCAAAGCCGGAAAGAGCCGAGAAGAGAATATACCTCGCGCGGCTTCAAAATCAGTACAGCACTCGGCGAGCCGGTGCACGAAAACACGCGCATTTTCCTGCACTGCGACTTACTCGTTTCGTATGACATCTCGCCGGTGCACCCTGCGTGTGTGTCTGCGCGCTCAACGATATCCAACGACACCGAGCGAGGGAATCCAGTGCGTGACGCGAGGATGCGACGTTCACGGCAAGCCTACGTGTGATAGCCTCGCGACAGCACCTTCCGCACACACACACACACACACACACACACACACATATACACGCGCACACGCGTAAAACACACACACACGTACACATATGCACGCATGCACTCACATTCACGTGCGGGATACTTGTTCCACCCTTCGCCTTATTTGGTTGAAACATGAACGAAAGTGTAGCTAGATGTGCGCGCGAACAGATGCGCCTTGGAATACGCGTTTCCATGAGACACACATACGAATCTGTCATACGAATCACCTCTCTAGAATTGTACTTTATGCATTTCGAACGGCTTTTAGCGTCTTGGATCGAAAAGCTTGGATCAAAAAGTTTCTTTTATGTCCATTTCTACCAATGTAGATTAACTTTAATCTCGGTTTAACTTACTTATTATCTTTTTCTAACTCTTAGAACTAGAAAAAGATGAAAAGTAAGTTAAACTAAGATTGAAATTAATCTACATTGGTAGAAATGGACATTAATAAAGAAAAAAAGAGAAGAAGAACGCTTCGAAACATTTGTAGCACCAAGTGGACCGCAAGAGAGAAAGAAACACATAAAAATGTGGGAAAGTTTAAAAAGAGATACACGAAGTCTATTTGTTTTAAACGTTTTGTCTTCTGCACATCGTCTGTTATAAGCTTAAAGGATTTTTGTAAAAAGATCTCAAAAATGTTTGAAAAGTAATTTAAAAATGTTAAAAAAATTAATAAGTCCCATTTTTAATCATTAAAAAACGTTTATTTAGCGTTCATGTAAAATAAATATTTAATACATTTTTTAATAATAAAAAGAAACTAAATTTATTAAGTTTATCATTTTAAAAATATTTTTTCAAAATTTTGTTAAATCTTTTTACAAACATTGATGATTGAGAGATGATCCGTAAGCAACGTATTCTTGCTATTAAATGTACGTATACATTTAAATATAAAATATAATATAAGCACACATTTGTAATAATACAAGATTGGTGTCGTATATGTAAATACATATAAATAATTGTTTTTATATCTTGTTTCTTTATATATTAAAACAAATAATCATAAAGTCTATTATTTAACAACCATGATAAAAATATGTAACTGCAAAAAACTTTAATTAATGATTAATAATAAATAAATTAATAATAAATAATTAATAATAAATAAATAATAATAATTAATGAGAAATTAATTTAAAAAGATAGACAATCGCTACAGCGAACGCGGATCTTTATCCGGATAGGGTTTGACGCGAGGATCCGCGTTCATCCTTTGTAGAACGCTCCTCCCGTCGCTTCACCGCGCGGCAGGCCGGCTCATATCATCTTACAATGGGGAAGTCTCTTCTCGTCGCGTGCTTCTACTCGTGCGGATTGGCCTATTTTTTAAACTTAATTTCTCGTTAATTATTGTGTCACTCTTTTACGATTATAAGCAAATTTTAAATTATATAAAATAAACTTAAAATTGTAATAAAAACTTGACGTGATTGCATTGTAATATATACATGTAATAATTTGCATAATTTGGCTATAAATGTGACATGTAATAATATCAACAATATAATTTTTTACAGAATGGGAATATTATATGGGAATTTAATATTTAAATTGGGAGTTATACATTCAAATTAGAATCTTTATTTCCATTTTGATATTTGAGTTTTTATTACTAACTAATATTTGTTAATAGTTAGTGAGTTGTGATATTAACTAATATAATAGTTAGCATTAATATTAATATCCATTAATATTAAATCCATTAATATTAAAAAATGTGTAAATAAAAGAAATATAAATTCTTCAACAGTAATCCAATATTAAATAATTTTAAAATTGTAGTGAAGAAACATTGCGGTAAGAAAACAAAGTATAAAACAGTGTGAGTGACTTTGACAATAACACATTTTTCTGATAAATGGCCAAAAAATAAATAATTAGAAATAAGAATTTTCGTCTTTTACAAGTCAAGTTAGCATTTACATATTGCCTATCATATAAATAAGACGTACAGACCAGCAGATTTCTGACTAAATGGTAAGATAAACGAATTTTTATACTGTTTCATATACATAATAATTAATTAAAATTATACAATTTCCATGTTGTATTTCCATGTTTTGATATTATTTTAAAAAGTATTATTTGATGTTAATTTTTTAAAATATAAAAAGGCATAAGGACTGTAATCTGTCCATCAAAGATGATAAAATCGTAAATCCTGCCGAAAATAGTAATCAATATCAGACATTATAAAAACATTAATATTAGTAATATTAGTAATATATTGTTCTATAAATTTCAATATCACGCTAATACAATTTTAAATTTTTGCATGTTAATAAATTAGTAAATACATACGAAAATTTATAATAGAATCCATTATTTATATTGTTACGTTGCCGCTCCTCTGCGGAGTAGCAGCGTAACAAAGGCCACCCGTCACAAAGGCGTAGCCTTGCGTAAAAGACCGAGCAGGCCGCGATCCCCGGGGCAGATGTAGGGTATTAGCGTTATTTTTAATTAAGTTTATTGTATTATATGGCATCTCACCCGGCGACACCTACCACTCAACCCGGAAGAGACCAGTGAGAAAGGCTGCCGACGAGGAAGAGACGGACGAGAGGTTGCGACCGACGATTCGAGGCACGGCGGCCGGGGGCCGGAGGAAATTTGGAACTGAACGCCCGCGCGAGAGCGCGCACCATATGGAGACGTCGAAAGGAGTGGCGGAGGTCGTCGGCACCTTGCTCACGCCAGGATTGCTGGATGTGGAGGAGGCCACCTCAAGCTAAGGGCGAAGGGACGTATGAAGTCCCGCGAGCCCCGAGCAGGGAGGCGAGCGCCGGGAGACTGAAGGCCCGATCACCAGGACAGCGCCAGGAAATCGCCCTCCGGAGAACGTTAGCGGCATGGCGAAGCGACCCGCGAGAAAGCGCGACCGCTATCGCATTTAAAACCCCCGCGCCCCTAGATCACACCACCCCGAGCCAATAGGGAAGGGGATGGGCGCGATCGCGCCACGATCGCGGATCGATAGGAATCAATAGCGTCGCAAGAATCGCTCTCTTGTGTCTAGACTGTCCTCGAGTGTGGAAGCAAGACTGTGTCCTATTAAGTTATCGCGACCAAGGTGGAGAAATGAGCGGTGGAGAGCGGATCCTCGTCCGGAGAGGCCAACCAGGGGAAGCTAGCGAGTACCGGTGAGTTTGCCCAAAATTCGTTTTATGTAAAGCCACGTGTCCGCGAAGGGGGATGACGCTCGCGCTCTGATGTCGGCGCGATCCTTAGTGTTGGTGAGCCGTTCTTTAAGACGTGTGGATTTCGTTTTGCGGTAGCGACCGACATCAAGTGTGAGGGGTCCTCTTTTCGGCGGCCGGAAGCTTCGCGACGGTATTGTTTTGTGTACGAGATACGAACTCTGGGGAAACGCGACTGGGCGACGCGATTCGTCCGGATTTCCGCGGATATTGCATGTGATCGGCGTTGTTTGATCGCTATTGAGTCTGATCGACATTGTTTCGCGATTATTGTTTGTACGGTGTGTTCTTTCGCGTTATCTCTGAGTTATCGCGCCGTTATTGTGAACACTGAGCGTGACTGTGCGGCACCGCCCTGTCTCTCTACTGACGTAGAAATTAGCCGGTCCTTCTCGTGCGACCGGCGATTGCATTGTTATCGCGTGTTGAGTGAATTCGCGTTTGATGTGTAAGTTTGACGCGTGTGCGACGCGTCTAGCGCCCAACGAGTTGGTGTGTTGAGATCGCCGGAAGTGCGAGAAGCTTTCGCGAGAAAGACGCGTGTTCCTCCGCCGTTTCTATCCTTTTGATCCGCGTCGCGTCATTCGCGCGCGCATCCCGCGACGTCACGTCGCGACGTGACAATATATATAAAGACTGTAATTATATAAAATATTAGAATATTGAAGAATAATTATTTTCAAATTTTGTTACTCGGTTATTCTTTTACAAGCACCATTTAAATTGTATCATTAAATATAGGTAAAACATGAAAAGATGTTCACGGATATGGGACAAATATGAAGGAGAAAAGAACAATTACGTCAACACATAAATCATTGTCAGTAAGTACACATTCGAGAAACATTAAAGAGTATTATATATACAATAATAAACATAATGTTAAAATAATTGTTTAAGAAAAATGTGAATGATAATGACAATATACCATTATCGAAAAAAAAAAAAAATTAATTTTACACCTTGTTGCATTTATTCTTTCAGCAGGCAAAAAACTGGTTTCTCATTTAAAAAAAGATTACGCATGTGGGATCACATCGTAAAAGAAAATGAAAATGACCGTGCACCATGCTTACATTGCAAAAAACATATTACAATAAATAAAAAAATAGAACGACAAATCTACGTAGTCATTTCAAACGTTGTCCGTAAGTACACATTCCAAAAACATTTGAAATATATGATAAATATTTTCCACTTGATTAAACGTATATGCAGATTTTTGACAACTTCAAACGCAATAGGAGACGACTTTTATGGAAATGAGCCGCAAATGCAACAACTCAAGAAGAAAAGAAGAAGAAAAGAAAAAGAGGAAATTTATAGTTATATTACATTCAAAATAATAAGTGTGGATTTCTTGCCTTTTGAGCCCAATTATAAGATAACAAAGAAAACTTACAAAAAATAAATACACATTTCAAATTTGTGTCTATATAATTAATAATATAAAACCAATAAATTACAAATAAATTAAATTAACACAAAAATAAAATAAAATTAAAATTAAAAATAAATATAAAATTAATCCCGGACGCGTTTCAGACTCACAGAGTCCTCTTCAGCGGGAGTTAAATAATAAAACACCTACTTATATCTAAACGGAATAAAATACAAAATGCTCATGACAGTGAGCATGTCGCAGTCAATAATATAAAATTAGGTATCGTAAGGTCCTTCGGGTTGTTGAATCACAGTGAAGTAATGACCGTAAGATAATCCCTCAACGAAAAATTTAAATAATGCATTGTCAGAAGTTGACTGTTAAATAATAATCATAAGATTATCAAGTCTCTAGTGAGAATATAACCGTCATTAGGGATTATTAAATAAAAATTTGGAAATACCTTATTGTTATTCATCGTAGATATAATTAATGTTGCCTACTGTCACCGTGCTTAAATGTCTGGTTTATTGTTACCAAGAGGCAATGACTAATGGAAAAGACTATATGCCGGTCATCACTACACAGTTCACATTGTTATGATAAGTAAATCGCAAGGATTAGGACAATATTATTTATTTCGATAATCGAAAGTTAAGCGAACCGATACTAACTGGTAAGCTTCGATACGATTTCTGTATAAGCCTTATTCAAACATTCCGTATCTCGTTGTAAATTAATGCTTTCTGTCTGTGCTTTAATGTATAGCATTTCTGATATCAATCTTTTATTATAATTTGCTTCCGTATCTAATACCCTTATGTTATCCCAATCAAATGTATGGTTGTATTGTAACATATGCTCTGTAACTACTGTTTGCATGAGTCAAGTCTTATATTATTCTTGTGTTCTTTTAATCTGGTAGCTAATTGTCTCTTAGTTTGCCCCACGTATGAGGCCTCACAATCTTTACATTGTATCCTATATATAACGTTGTTTTTCTCTAGTAATTTGGTTCTGTCTTTTGGGACCCTGATAAATTTGTTAAGTTTATTAATACATCTAAGTCCTAGGTTCAAATTGGATTTTTTTAGTTTGGGTGATATTTTGTTAGTTACACCCCTAATGTGAGACAAGACAAGAAACTTCAGTTGTCGGTCATCTGTATTACCGTCCCTTATTTTATCCGTTTCTTTATGTAAACTTAATTTGTGTTTTCTGATTCTTTTGTTTATATGGTTGAAAATAAATTCCAAAGGATATCCGTTATCTAATAATAATTTTATGCAAATGTTTATGTTGTTATGGTGGAATTTTGGATGTGATAAAAACAAAGCTCTATCTATCAAATTATATAAAATGCCTATTTTATGATTGACAGGGTGCTCAGACAGAAATGAAAGAAATCTTCCTGAGAATGTGCTTTTCTGGAACCAACTTAGATTCCACCATTATAAAAACAAAAACAAGTTTTTTCTTTTCTTTCTACTTCACTATAAAATTATACACAACATATGTTATGTGATTTATTTTGTACAGTACACCTTAATTCAATTAGAAATTTTACGATGTGTATATTTATATGTGCGATGCAAATATAAATATGTACATTATACTAAAAATGTAAATATTAAATTTAAGTATGACGATACTGCCAACAATAATTTAAAAAAAAGTTTTCATCAAATAATTCAGTAAAACCCTCAACAATATGTACAATGCTTAAAATATTAGTTATTTTCTCGCATTTTCTATATTGTTAATTATTCCTTATATAAATGCAGTTTCGATTCGAGTTCTGATTTTATTCAGTATCTGATAAGGATTTCTAAGGCTCTGACAAAAATCTAAAGCAGAAATGCAAATATTATACTTGAGAAAAAAAGAGTACCTGTTGTTGACGGGTAACGTATGATTATATTGTATTATTACGAGTATTAAATCTCTATTGGTTTTTTATTCTGTTAATCCTTTTTTATACAATATAAATTTATAAATGCACCGAAAACTCCGACATCACTGAAAATTTTCACAAAACTGTACAATTTTTAAAGATATATCAATTAGACAAAGCAGAAAGTAGCTTCAAGAAGAAACAGAAAAAGAATGTTTAGTGTAAGAATGTTTAATGTAAAGCAGTAATTATAGAATAAGATATGCCCTGGGAGACAACGTAGATCAATGTTGATTAGATTGACTTTCAGCAATCTTGCTTTATTATGCATTATAGAAAAAAAATGTCAGGACTTCTTTTACTTCTTTTACTTCTTTTACTAATTTTTTTAAGAAGTAGCGCTATGTAAGTAGAGAGCAGTTCCTTTAAAAACCTGTATATGATTAATTAATAGTCATGTGATCTTAAACAAAATTGAAAATATCATAATAATACTAGATACCTAAAAATTAAATGTTTTTTAAAGATCATAATTAATATAAGTTAATTTCAAAGTTTTGTTATTAATATCTTCACTCATCTTCAATAAATAATTTATGCGTAAAAGTCACAAGATGATATATATATGTGTAAATATTACATAGGGATATAAATTACATTTAACTACGAGTAGCATAATAATTGATTACATTTCTAGAAATCTTTCGCTTGATCAGGATGAAATTAGTCGACTTCAACAGTTTGTTCAAATGAACGTTTAACCAGGAATGCGGGTTGCCAGAAGACGTTTTCTATCGGATCAATAACCAGAATACTTTATATAAATTTATGTAAAATGTAAATATTCGAATTTGTTCTACTAAACGTAATAATGTGTTTTTAAGAGTATTGTTTAATATAAACTTATAAAAACATTCTTTAAAACCTCAAATGACAAATTTAAAAGTCAAATTGTTTCTTCGATTTCCTAATTATAATTATAATTATAATTAAATGCTGTTAAGAAAGAGAGAGAAAGAAAGAGAGAGAGAAAGATATCTATCAAGTATTGTGAATTATTAATTGTTTTAAAAACAAAATAATATTTCTAACATCGATTTTTATCAATTGAAGATTTCTATTAAGATTTCATGTCAATTTCCGTGATATTTTATATTATTATTAGAATAATTACACTTTACAAATTAAGAAATTAATAATAATCTTTAATTATCTATATTTTTACAGCGGCTGCGTCGTATCAAAGATGAGATTTTTATTAATTTTTTGAATATCGAGACAACTCACTAAATCATCGTACGGTGATAACAACTGACAGATAGGATTTCAAGTATAGGAAATGCTAATATTACTTTTTAATGACAGCGCATTAACTACATGACTTATCTTTCGTATATAAATCTTCGACTTTAATTTAACAAATGTAAAAGCATATTGTCATTAACTTTAAAACTTTTTTTTATCGTAAATAAATCTTTAATTTGTTACATATCTGATTACATAAATTATAAATATAAATTACATAAAATATAAAAATAAATAATAATTATTAACTATTTATGATTTATATGTAATAGGCTCATTAAAGCAAATCATAGATTTTATTTCTGTGAATATTCACTTAGTGTATATAATTTTTAATTAGCAATCGTGATTTGAAAAATTACATTATATTATAACAAAAAAATTTTAAATTAATATTCTTGTCAATACTAAAAATTTATAGTCTAAAAACACATAGTCTAAGATTTATATATACAGAGTGTCTGAAAAATTTTTGAAAAGCCGAAGTGTGCAGGTAGAACAGGTAAAATCAAGTAGAAAAGTCCTTTACTACTTTGTTGTTTTCGCAATAATTAACGAAAAATTAATTTAAAAAGATAGACTAATCCGCGCGAGTAAAAGCGCGCGACGAAGAGACCTCCCCATTGCAAGATGATAGAAGCCGGTCGGCCGTGCGGCGAAGCGATGAGAGGCGCGATCTACAAAGGACAATCGCCACAGCGAATGCGGATCTTTATCCGAATAGGGTTTGACGCGAGGATCCGCGTTCGTCCTTTGTAGAGCACTCTTTCCATCGCTTCACCGCGCGGCAGGTAGGCTTCTATCATCTTACAATGGGGAAGTCTCTTCTCGTCGCGCTTCTACTCGCGTAGATTGGCCTATCTTTTTAAATTAATTTCTCGTTAATTATTGCGAAAACAATAAAGTGGTAAAGGACTTTTCTACTTGATTTACCTTTCTACCTACACACTTCAGCTTTTTCAAAATTTTTTGGACACTGTATATATAAGTAGGGATAAATCATATAAAATATTTATATTAAATTATGCTTAGATTTTATTCGCTTTTAATAAAAAATTGACTATACAACTAACAAATTAACATCGTAATCTTAAAACAATCTAAATACTTTGCATCTGCATGAGAAATAAGTTTTAATCCTTTTTATACGCTTTTATCTTTTATATATTATCTAAATATTAGAATATATAGTCTCATACGCACACACATATATATGTGTATATATATATATATATGTGTGTGTGTCTGTCTGTCTGTCTGTCTGTCTCTGTGTGTGTGTGTGTGTGTGTGTGTGTGTGTGTGTGTTCATATCACTTATTCTATTTTCGATATCACTACTTTTTTTAAACATTAAGTTAAATCTATATCCGCAGTGTATTCGTATACATGCGTCTTCACTTATTCATATACAATATATGCAATCGTATAATGACATACACGCCATACACACATTTGTCATAAAAATATAATGCACGTGTTTGTATATTATATGTATATAGTCTATCTTAATAAAAAATAGGAATTGTGGAAAAGATAAGATAATAGACATTTAATCATTTGACTTATTTATTATATATGAAATTCATCTGAAAAATTTATCTGAAAATGTGAGAAGTAAAAAAAGAGTTTTCCCATCATATTAAATATCTTGCAATGAGGAGTTTGTGAATAAATGTACGTGTGTGTATGTGCGTATTGTTTGTGTATATTTATTGTGAATATTTATACATGTATTATACGCATTGCATTAATTTTAATTTATCACATTGTCTTATAATCATAATCTTGTTAATTCCGCCTTTCGATTATATATTTACACATTTTATATTTTATCACACTTTTAGTTCTATCTTATTGACATGTATTTAAAATTAATAGTGGCAGATATTTCAAGTATTTACAAAAATAAGTATAGTATGTAATAAAAAATCAATCGTATATACTATGTTATGTAAATATATAATGTAGATTTTTTAAACATGTTATTCGTTTACGCGAACAACGATTTGCGTGAATAGTCAACAGATTTGCTTCATTAAGTATTACAATTATCATAACATACAAACTACTTAGCTGTAGAAATTTTCAAAAGCAACAGTTTTTTGCAAATTAGTTATTTAAGCGAGTGATTTATGTAATATTCAATGATTATTGAGATGATAAGATATTCTATATGCAAAACATGGTATTTTTCAGCGAGGTACACTAGTTCCTTTATGTGACGTGATGACGCACATATACCAAAGAAAAGTAATGCATGATACATGTTAAATTTATAAAAATAAAATATAGGAGAGCTATGATAAATTACTGTTTTGCTGAAGAATAGAAATATAAATCTTAATTATAATATGTGAACATTATGTAAACATTTTTGAAGATTTAAATTTTTAATTATGCGTATTCATACAATAGTATTCAGGATAATTAATATTCTTTCATCGATGTTTTCTGCCGAAGTTTTCTGCACGAGTCATGACAATCACATTGAGTATTAAATAAATACTATAACAAATGAATTAAATTAAATAAATGGATTATTCAAGTGATATTCATGGTCGGATTATGCGTGTTATTGAGACAGCGTACGAATATGTACATGTATTCTTTTCTTAAGACGCTCTTAAGAATCTAATTACCGACCAATCGTCAAGCTTCCGAATTACGCGATTTACATAAATCGCACACTCTTCAACGTTTTTCACTCCAATACTCGACAGCGTGAAGATTTTGAAAAATAGCGTACGACGATTCCCCTTTCGCATTTACCGCAACAACGATATCAGATAAATTAGAATGCGCAATGAATTAGTAATTACAGCTGATTATTATTACGTCGTCGTCTACAACCGTGACCGCGACTGGTACCGCTTGTACCTTTAACTTTCCCTGCATGTTTTTCACGTATCTGCGACCGCAGCATGCACGATTGCTGTCATCTGTCTCTTCGCAAGATCTCGGCAACAATTTATTTTCCTCCCCCCCCCCCCCCCAAAAAAATCTCATTATTACGAGACGGTGTAGTCGAGCTACTCCATGTATGAGTTACTTCAGAAGCTACTGCAGGAAATTATTTCGTATCAGGTAGAAGAAACAAAAGATCTCCTCAGTAGTAAATTCTGCGTTCGTTCAACGCGCCTCGAAACACCGTCCTTTCGTAGGGCAATGAATGACCGCGAAGGCGCACCACTTCCGGTCGCCGATAGTTCTTATCGTCAACCGCAATGGACGTCCTCTTCTTGGCGATCGACGGCTCATTCGCGCCTTTCCCGTAGAACATGCTGCCGCTCTTAGCTTCGATCTCCTCGATGGACGGCAAACGGGAATATCTGAGCTCGTCCGCGTCCTCGTCCTTCGGCAACGGGCGTTTCTGGTCTTCCGGAACCGGTCGGCCGTCCGGATAGACCCGTATCACCATCGGTCCCGCCAGATACGGTCCGCTCGGCTCCGATGGAACGTAATCTCCGCTCGCCACGGTCTCCTCAGCGAGGCCGTTCGTCTCGCTGCCGCTGCTCGCTGCAAGAAGAGAAAGAAAGAGATGGAATTAAACAAATGCACCAGCGTGACTTGACTTCGAAAATGACGTTGACTTATAGTTGTTGAAGATTAAGTAACAGACCTATTACACAGACGGAAGTGTTTGCGCCCCCAATGCGAAATCCTTGTTTGTACTTCATTAAGATTCACTCATTAAAGCCGCGCGCCGTGTACCACAAATTTCTTAGTCATGATGACTTTAAAAGATGAATTGCGTGGTTAGAGAGTAAGAATCGGAATGCCTGGGATCAATTACGATAATTTCGAATAAATTACTTTTTTAAGGCCACATTAAACTTCTGATGAGATGAAACTTCTCACGGCTTATTTTTTCATTGCGTTTTATCATATTATTATTATATTTAATTATATTATTATTATATTCTATTATAGTATTATAATCTTTAATCTTTACATCACATATAATGTTATAATTGATGATACGTGATGTGATTATAATGTTATAATTATCTCTTATTGTATTTGCAATAAGCAATTATTTCGATTAATTCTCCGAGAGTAGACTTTCTTAGATTTTATCTTCGCAATCGATTTAGACTCGTGGATGCTCTTATTTTGGTATGGCAGAAGATGATCGGTACCGCGTGTCCCGAAAGAGCTCCATGAAAGGAGATACGCTCGCGATTCTTACGGGCAAAGATCACTTTGGATCAACGGCCCCTATTTTATCGTCCCGCGCGTTATTTTTAGATGTGGAGCTCCTCCGCATTATGATAATGTAAAATCCAATATTTTTGCATGTCAAAGATCTCGTGCCGTCCTCTCTTCAGCTTGTCGAATATCCGTCAATTTGTAAGCTACAAGAACTCCACGAGATAGACGTGCAGGAATTTGCCCTCGCAATGGATGAGTGCCGTACGTGTGTATTTGCGTGTGTATTTATTCCGACCGGTGAAAGAGGCTGTACGAGTTATACAGTTATAAATTTCTCTGCCATGAAATGTATAGTATAATTGCCATTGATTTTATGAAAAACTGATGTGTAACGGAAAGAACATCGCGTTTTCTTGCTGTTCCCTCCCATCGAGCGGGGTCAATAGCGTATAGAGTTTCTTTTCTTTTTCGCTAGATTTCTAGATGCACAATAATTGATCGATAAATGCCTGAAATTACGGGCGTACAACGCTCGCGGTTTTCATCGCGTGTCGATTCATCATTAGTATGCATATATATATATATGGGCCAACAGAGAAAATGTGAAAGCCACTGTAATGCGCCCCCGCGCCGAGACCCTCATCTTGGATATTGAGAAAAGTGACCTCCTTTCGCGATCTGTCCACTGTCTATCAAATGTTATTCCGAGGACTGTCAGACATATTAATAGATCGTCAAGTAAAGAATATACTTATGACAGAATTCTCTACAGAGACGCAAGTCTCTATCTTTCTATCATGTGAATTAGATATATTTGTAAGATATTTAAGATATTGATCGAAATATTAGAAAACAATAAAATATGTAAAACTTTCATTCAACTATCCAAGACTGTCTTAGATCCAAGAGACTCCAAAAGTTAAAATTTGTCTGTTTTTTAATTATTTCTATTGGAAAAGAAGTTTAAGCTTGACAAACGATAGATTGCTGTGTTTACCATTTATCAAATGTTTGTTACGTGCGAGAATTATCAGATATAGAATGCTAATAGATTAATAGATTGTCAAGTAAAGAATTAATAGAATTCTCTAAAGATATTTTTCAAAAGCTTCCATTTTCCTCTCATATTAGATATAAGAATTAGATATAAGATATTTAACAAATATTTCTGTTACATAACAATACAAAATGTCGTAATCTTTTTCAGTTATTAAAATCAAAGAACTCCAAGAGTTAAAAATGGTCTGTTTCTTAATTATTTTTATTGGAGAAAAAGTTTAAGCTTCACTAACGACGAGTACTATCTGCTCGACGAGTTAGATCTGACACATCTAACTGGTCTGTAATCAAATGACGAGCGTTATAAAACCAATGATGTCTCTAATGATGTCAAAAACGGAGTTCTGATTAGTTCGGATCGGTGCGACAAAACGTATAAATCTTTCCTCTTTTTTTTTCAAAAAAAGGGAGAAAGCGTGCGTGGTTGAAGGCAAGGATTCACCACTTATCGGGCGCAATCAAAGGAGAAAAAAAGACTTTCTAGGAGCACGCGCGAGCGCGAGCAAGAGCGGAATCGAAACCGCGGTTGAAACTTTCTCGTGGTACGATGTTGTTTCCGTTCGCAATCGCGGGGAGATCCCCGAAATAAGGAACAAGTAATTCCGCAAAATATCATTTTCTTTTTGAACAGGCCAATGCGGAGGGAAGAATGTGTTTCTCTTCATCGCCCGATTTTCTTATTATCTTACAATACATGTACACTACTTTGCATATAAGACTGTAAGGATGTTACGTGAGACATCAATTTTTATTCGAAACAATAAATTCTACAATTCTTGAGATAATGATATTCGTCACGTTACAGAAAATAAAGAAATCGAATGTAAATTTAAATTTTACACTTCCTCCAGATCAATAATAGATTGCTTTCCATTTATAGATTGGGGGTTTTGATTCCAATATAAACGTTAGATAAAGCAATAAATATGGAGATATTAATTATATTTAGGTTATTTCCTATAAAATTTTGAATAAATTCATCAAGGAAGATTTTTATTTTTTATGTCTTAGCTTAAACTTCTCAGGTTTTATTTATCCTTCTCCTTCTTTTAATACCTTTTTATTTTCTATTAATTTTGCCCTTTTCTGTACCACACAGTCTCCATTTCGTGTCACAGATATTTCTATTTAGACTGTGGTAACAAATAATATTTTATATCGTCATATCTGAACTTTTCTCGATTGATTGTTATCGATAACCAAAGAGCGATCGTTTCTGATAGACTTACCTAATAAGTCGGCTCCGGTTGTGAAGTAAGAGTCATCGGTTTCGTGGCTGATTCTCGATGCGAATCTGTTGCTTCCCACCATGGCGTGCCAAACTGAAAACAGAACATTACATGTAACTTGAGTGGGAAGTGTCGCATAAAGTCAAGGTCGAAACTCGCGATTTATTTGTATGTTTAATCAGTAAACACGAAATCCGTGATATACAGCCGATAAATCTCTTTTCGACATTGCAGGAACGCTTCCTTACTCATTTCCTTCGCGCCGCGTTGATAGGGATCCAGCTTGTCGAGGACGTTGTCGTCCATGCTGGCGAGACTGCGTATGCCGGTTACTAGCAGGTTCTTAGTGCAGTCCGGCCTCGAGGAATCGGCGCAAAACCGTGCCACTTGCTTGCTGAATAATCCGTAAAGGTGACTCATCTGAAACGAGAAAGGAAGCGCGGGTCTATTTAGAACTTGCGATGGTCATTGATCTCATGTGTTCGCGAATGCGCGTCGATTTATTTATGAGAAGAATGAAGTAAAAGAACGAAAGCAGGCGGAACGTGCGGAGCTTCCTCAAGCGATAGATTATCTTTGAGACAAAATTTTTTTTTCTGAATTTCCTCTGGGTCAGAAATGACGAACTGTATCGTGCAACGCATTCCGACCGCGTCCGGTGAAACTCCGCAATGTGTAACGCCGGCGACGGAACTGACAGTTAAAACCGATAAATATAATATGTATGCGCGATGCGGCGTCCCGTATATCACGTATCGGGTTGCGCGATACGATCGCCTTTACTCCGGTCACGAGAAACGGTGGTGTTCGCCGTTCTCGCGGCGGTGACGATAACAAAAACGATGTGCACACAGACGGTCTCCTTCTGCGGTTCGCTCCGATGACGCGCGCATCCGATCTTAGAATTTCTAATGACACTTCTGCGATGTTCTTCTCGTCCTTTTACGACTTCGACTGCATTTCGTTATTCACTGCCAATCTATAGTTTATGCCACGTATACTATAAATTTTCAGTATTGGCAGAGTGAATATCGGCAGCCTTTGTCGGTCTATTATTCTCGCGTGCGTGTTTCGAAACTTCTTGGCAAGCCCAGACATGCTTCTCGCGGATTTTACAGATTAAACGATCCCTAACTTTTATATAATCAAAAGAAATCTAGAAGCTTTTTAAAATTTTTAATGAAGAGTTTGAAATTTTTTTTTATCTCGACAGCATTTGATAACGAATAAAACAAAAATTGTGGTAATCAATACTAGTATTGTTTACCACAATTTTTTGTCTTATGCTTACGTATTTTTTATATTTTTTATTTGTTATGACTACGTATCATTAACTTTTCAATTTTTTTTATATCCGTGACGTAGATTACACTTGAAAAGGACCTAAACCAAGGATCGAAACGTTGTGAATATATCAAAGTTTAAACCTTGAATTTGAAATTTTTATAAGAGATGATAAGTTTTTAAAGATGTCGCACATTTTAAAAACATCTCTTAGTTTTTTTTAAATATTTTTATCGTCAAGTGTGACTGTGTATACTTCCTCTATGTAATTATTAAATATTTAAGAAAGTAAACTGAAAGTCATAGGAAGAAGGATAAGACGGTTTTTATCTCATATCTTTCAGTGCAATTACTATTGCTGACTAATGTACCTTAGGTGTGTGGTCAGTTGATGGATTACCGTCCCGTTTCCGCTGCGATTCCGGAAACTGGGAGAAAGCGGAGATGAGTGGGATTCTCGACTACAGGCGAATTAGCGCGGAAAGACAATGACTACGTATGTAGTTACGCTAGAGATACGCTCTTATATTTGGGAACAGCGATATTTGTGCATTTCACGTCTATCCGTAAAATTTAGCTAATTGTAAAACACATTTAAATTACGTACAATTTCATAAACTGTTTAGAATTAAAATACCTAAACATCTAAAGTCTAAATAATGAAAAGAGGAGTTTTAAAAAATTGTAGCCTTGAAAAAATTGTTGCCTATTGTAGTCTTGAATAGTATTCCTGATTTACGCACAATTATTTGAAGTTAGAAAAGATAATTTAAGACATACAAAGAGAAAAATATATACTTTAATTGTGAAGAGATTAAAAAAAATTGCTTTTTAAAAATTTGCAAGTCTGTTTTAAACCTCTTTGAATCCTATTTATCTCTTTAAATTATTTTAATCTTATAATTTAATCTTATTCTTAATCTTATAAAGATGTTTATTGTTGGCACAATTGTTTAAAAAATAATACACTAAATTATTTTTGTATTGCAACATGTTTTTATTAATTCCGTCAGTGAAATTAATTTTTAATTCGTACATTGACCCAAACTCTATCGAGAAACTGATAGAGTTCCTAGATACCTGCACTGCTCTTGAACTTCAACTCGGCACTTACTCGTGCGATCACTTTTACTTGCTTCAAGAGTATTACATGCACACATTTAATCCGGTACATATAGCCGCGAAATACCGTGTGTATAGCCTTGGTCAAGAGTACGAAGCACTTTCAATGACGGTAATTCAACCTTAGTTCGCCAATTAAGGTTCTACACACACCGCATTCTATTTTTAACTTTAGAACATTGCAACTTGCGATAAACATCATTGAATAAAAATAAATCTAACAAAGTTCACACGTTCTTTACGCTAATTTAATTAGAAGATTATTTATATTCTCCAATTTGATAAATATCAAAAATAAATGTTAATTTCTAATCATTGAGAGCTTTTATCTATGATCTCCTATACATTCATTGCCTTGTAAAAATTACCACGCAATTACCGTGTCACGGCGACGGTTAATAGTCAGCGTAATTATCTCCCCGGTAGCCGATCGTTATAATCGCGGTAATCTTCAGATTTTTTACAACCGTCGTATAACGCTTCGTGAATACTAAAGACATTCCATGGGAAACTTGAGGGTTTTGAGGTAAAAAAAAGGATCCGAGCGTAAAATCGCAAGACATCCGGCTATTGATTGATAACATCGAGCAGTTTAAGATTAAAATGAAACTCCTGATTTCCACAACTTCACAATACCGAACGTGTCATTCGCACAAAACTACTCGCACTCGGAAGATTTACGATGGTAATAAATAAGTGGTTGCAATAATCTGTTTGGTGAGATTGACAACATGAATTACATGATTTCGAAATGACTTTTATCAATTAAAGTAGTTTAGTCTTTAAAAGATTTTCTTTAAAAAAGAAATTTTTTTTTTCCTTAAGAATCTTACATTTTATAATATTTGAAACGTATATCGCATTGATAATAAATTCGAAACGATATACATATATGACCTATTTATGAAGAATGTTCAAAATAATTGAAATATGTTTGAAGGTGAGAAGTCTCGTCATTTAATTAATTAGGAAAAGTGTAAACTTTATCGTTCACAAATTTGTAGCATAAAAAATTTATAATACTAAGACAATGAAAGTAGAAATGGGCTCAGAGAAATTTAAATAATTTCTACTGCGATATAAGTAATTTCATCAAATTTTGGAACAGGAGAATTTGGGATAATTACAAGTATTGTGATCAAGATAAAGTGCGAAGTCCATCTTGATTATTTCTAATGCAAAAGCTAAGAAAGCAATAAGTATAAAACTATGAAGTCAATTATCTTTGTAAATCAAATTATTAAAAGTACTTTCAATTCGAGTATTTAAAATTCGAAAATGTTCATCATAAACTGTCTTAAATCGTTAAATAAACCTGGCTTATTAACTGCGTCGCTGAGAAATTCGCGCAAGTATAATAATTATAAATGCAATAACAGCAACCGAGTACGCCCAGCACGTGGTTCAGATGCAACGCGCTTGCATCGGATACCCTCGATTGTTCGGTGAAAGTCCATTGAATAGCTGATATCACGAAGAGATGTTTGCAACATCTCTCGTTCGCGGTTTCATGCGAGACTAATAAAAGTTTAACATTATATCGGCAAAAGTGAAAAAAAAAATTGGATGGCATGGAAACGAGAAGTTACAGCAAATGGAATAATAAGTACTTGTATACTTTATCTTTCTTGGAATAAAAGAGAAACGTTATTATTGCATGTTTTATTCGATATATCAATACAAATGAGAACGCAATGTGTTGTCTGAACGGGAATGGTGGTAGTATCTTTCTCTTTCGAGCAGAATTATTTCCAAGAGGATAAAATCCTTTTTTTTACACAACACAAAGTTCATTTCTTATATCTTTCATACTTTTATGTACAGAATCTGTCACTCTGAATAGTCGATAAATTTAGAGTGACTTTTTATTGTACTGGATGTACTCCTTAGACATGTATCATGTATGTATTGACAATGCAAATGATTTTTTACATCTGTAAATAAAATTAGAAACAAAATTGCATAATTCCACAAAGATTGGATTTCAAAATGATGACGTGGTATCCGAATGGTTTGCGTTTTCAGTGTGTCTTACATCTACAAATAGTTAAGACACATCCTAATATTAACTTCCCTGGAATAGCATTTAGTTTGCAGAATAACAACTCTATCAGTAAGAACCACATTATTTCAAAAAAATTACAATGAATAGTTAGGATTGTATTTGTTACGTTATCTTTACAAAAAGACGATTTATGATTAGCGACAGTTAATTATGCCGAACATCACTTCACAGACATTTCCAATCCGGAGGAGGCGGGCAACATAATTCAGTTTGAGAAAGTAACTTGTGACTACGGAGAAAAAGGGAATTTCAGTAAAAAGAAAATGTGGTTTGTCGAATTAGTGTCTCGTTATTAATTGTTACTGAAGAAGACTTTGTAAATCGAAACGCGTTTAACCTTTGACATTTACGTATGATTTCTAATATATTTGTTTTGTTTTATTTATGATATGTATTGTTTTTAATCTCTCGCTTGTATAAGGCTTAACTGTTATATTATTTATTTGAATTTCAACGAGCTCAACCAATACTGTTAAAATTGCATAATTTCGAATATCCAATAGCAAAAGTAGCCAGAACTGTCAATGCGTTCAATTTAATCCAATAAGCTTTTCTTATCTAAGAAAGAATGTTTTCAATTCATTACTTAAAGCAGCACTTTTAAAAGAACAGCTTCACTTAAAACAATATTTTGAAAAGCCCAGTAGCTTCATTTAAAGAAATTAATAGAACCGATGAATCTCTCGCACCAGATTATAATTATTGCCATAATTGGCAGAATTGATAGGTGATCACGTTGGTCAAGATTGGTACTCACTTTCTCATCTCTCGAGAGAAATTCCCACATCGGAATTGCCGAGCCGGTGACTCGCATCGTCATGCAGCATCCAAGTAGAATGCAGGTAGTGACCTTCGTGATGGAAGTCCCGCTGATCATCATTATGCTTACTCTCCTTTTCCGTTCTTCACGACACTCGCTTCACGCCGGCAGGTGCGATTACACGTGCAGTCACAAGTGCAATTGCCGCCGTCACGATCGTTGTCAA
The DNA here is from genome assembly GCA_901521435.1 of Crematogaster levior. Lineage (NCBI taxonomy): Eukaryota > Metazoa > Arthropoda > Insecta > Hymenoptera > Formicidae > Crematogaster > Crematogaster levior. The sequence goes on from CABEGB010000992.1 coordinate 122,465, forward strand.
ACAATCAATAACAAGCTCAAAAGTTCTCGTCACAGGATCGTCGTCTCGTGTATACTGAGTCCCGATCTCGTTTACCGCTTCGTTTTATGTTGCCTCGCGCGTCCAGTGGCGACCACGCACCTCCGAGTGCCCCCACTTTGTCCATCTATCCGGGTTTCGTACGCACGTCACAGTAGGTACGAGGAGAGGCAGAGTCCAAAATCCGGAACGTATTTACGCGCTCTAGGAAATCACGCTGACGCGACGCAAGTATGCGAAGAGCGCGAGGAAAAAAAAAGGAGGAGACATTCCTTAATTTAATTTCATTCGACGCGTCGAAATTCCCGCGCGCAACGCTCTAAAACCGGTATCAAACTATGCATTGAAGATTGAGATTAGCAATTTAAAAAATTGAAGATTGTTCAATCACACTATAAGATTGCGATTTATTGCGATCTGCATTGAAATTAATAATATGTGGTGGTCAAGATAAAGATAATTTACTAAATTGTTTATAATTTATATGTGTATTATATCAATTACCTTGTCAATAATGTTAATTGCTTTGTCAATATTGCTTTATTGATATTACACTAATCTCTTTTTCTTTGTTTTTGCCCAATGTCTATCATCACATGACCAAAAAAATTATTAAGCTCATCTTTAGAATAATTAAATTCTTTCTCCCCATTCAACCACTCATATAATGAAATCCCCGTAATCTTTTAATGGCAGAATAGTGCAAAGAATTTAAAATCCCTTCATAAAGATAAACAATTTTTATTAAAAATTAACACCTGACTCTTATCTCTTCAAAATTCTAATTCCCTACATATGATATAATAATCTTAAAAAGTTATTAGCTAATATTGAGATTGGAGATTAGAAAAATAGACTGAGTTCTAATTTCAATTTGTAATTTTAATCTTTGCCTTCTTTGTTCTGATTAGTCAAAATCCAATATCCAATATGTAATCTCAATGCAATCTCAGTTTTCAATGTATTGTCTGAGACCGGCTTAAATCGAAGAAAGCTGAAGTAGAGATGAGACGGAGATTTATTTAGTGTCGTAAAGAAGTTTACCAGATACGTTGATCTAACGATTCGTAGATATACATATCTTTTTCTCTAGCATCAGTTTGAAAATTCGACAGAATGTATGAAAGAATGTTATTTTTTATTACTCCTATGTTTCGTATGGAATGTACAGAATGTAGAATAACATCGGAAAATGTCTGTAAAGGATTGATAGAGCGTACGCAGCAGCACTAAAAAGTTTATAAATGTTCGCCAGATCGAAGATTTCAAACGGCAGCCCGACTCGTATTTCGGTCGACGAAGTCTTTTAACAGTGGAAAACTACACGGCGAGGAGAAAAGGATTCTACATATTTTAAAAGGAATAACGTTAATTTTTTGACAGATATGTTGCATTAACATTTAAATAAGTTTTATATGAGCTTGATCGCGAAATGTATAATTTATCATGCATAGCAATTTATCGCGCTCTAGGAAATCCCTGATCGAGGATGTAAAAAAGTAGCGTAAAAAAAGCGTTCCTTAATTTTATTCGACGCCACGCCGAAATTCCTGCGCGTGAAGAAAGTTTACGGTTCCGGTCGACATAGAGTGAAATGAACGAGAGGTTCAAGAGGATTTATTAATGTCATAATTAAATACACCTGCTCATTAAATATACCTAAATCATTTTTATATATTATTTTATATCGGTATTTACTGACACTCTACAAACTCATGCCGACGCGACACAGGTATGCAAAGAGCACAAAAAGGCACCTCATAATTTTATTCGGCGCCGCGTCGACATTTCTGCCTGAGCTACACCACGTCGAAGCAATCATTTTTCGTAGCAGAAAAAAATACCCCTCCTCTGTCACAATTTTAATTAATTAATTAAAAAATATTGCAATACACAGAATTAGAAAATATGAGGTGACTTGTAGATATTACTTAAAATTTTCATCAATTTCACGATTTTCAGGAAAATACCACAGATGATTCCTGTGAAACGCTGAACCCTTGGATGAAATTTGCTGATCAGCCGAGATAAGTAATTGAACTTAGTTTTAAGGTAGTGAAGCGACTGCTTCGAGAAGACCCTTTTGAAAAGGGGTTCGATCTCGTCTGTCCGGTTTTTCTGCCTCAACATCCTTAGAACCAAATCCTTGGGATTTAACCGAGGCCCTAAGAGAAATTCTTCTTTTCTTCGAGTCTACGCAATCGTGTGTTCGGCTCTAAAAACTATTTAGAATTTCGAATATCTTTACGTCATTTCACACGCGATGTGGAAATTTTCGATAAATCTAATAAAACGTATCGCACGTAATAATGTATTTTAACGACTCGCAGTGCGTTACCTCACAAAAACAAACCGGTCAAGATTTTGTCGGTTCTATTTAACCCTTGGCTACCGCACTCTTTGCTCTCCGTGAATTAAAATAAACACGAAGTTGAATAACAAGAAGCAATTATCAACGATAAAATTAACATATTCACTAAACAAAGTTAAACTATTGATCTTCTATCAGCAGACGATCTCTGTGTTTCGCGAGTTCATAAAATCTGAACGTAAACAAGAAAAATTTACGACAGTAATAAACAAATAGAATTCAATTCTCTAATGAGGTACTGGATAGTTCATATGGAATGTATGGAATATCCACATTCTACGAGTTTTTTTTTACGAGAAGTCAATTTTTCCTCAATGAAAATCTTATGAGGAATCATTGTTTACTGTAAAATTTTATTTTTGTTCAAATATTCAAATATTTCAATCAAATAATTCAATCAAATTTAAAATAACAATTCTGCCAATTCAAAATCGATTGAAAGTCGATTCAAAATTCATTTAAAAATAAAACATTTTTCAATAATTTTTTTATGATAATATAAATTGATTTTTATTCAGTCTTTAAAATATGTTGCAACAATAAATCGCATTTGCTAAAGATAAATTATTTTCTTTAAACTGGTGGACAAAATAATTTGCATTTTTACGAATAAATTTAATCAAAAAAATTGTTCGCTTTAGAAAAGGAAGACGTTATGTCATCGAGCAAATGATTATGCTGACGACGTAGGGTCGCTTTCGCATCGTACGTGCAAACAAAATCTTGGAGAAAGTAGTGACAGTTCTGCTACAAAAATAAAATTTTTTTTTTTTAATATACTTGTGATATTTCGAGCAGCGGTTAAGGGTAAGTGAACGACACGAGTGCGTATTGCGACGGCTGATCGCGAACGAACATCACATCCAGCACGATGAAATGCGTGAGTAGAGTGTCAATTAAGAACGACACCGATTGTGTTGCCCGTATGCGATCGTATCGGTTTGTCAGGAAGGTAAAGCGGGCAGGTAAAGTGTAATTCGTAACAGCAGTGCGCGGTATACATAACGCCTGGCGCGTTATTTATTCACCGCGCGCCCGCGCATACAAGAATAAAATTTGTACATCATTTCCCAATTTCACTTTCACATTCGTCTGTTTTTGTGCGAACGCCCGGCAAACGTACGTCTTTGTCCAGATAATTTATGCCAAGTACTTCGAACGGTTAAAGAGCTGTCGACCAAAAGCTGCCAGGATGTCGCATGTCCGCGCGAAAAACAATTTTCATTGTGCTCTTATTTACGTTTTGAAAATAATTATCAATTTATTTTAACGTTGTTTATTTTAACGTTTTTCCGGAGATAGGAAATCGTTTGGAAAAGAAGACTTTCCTTCTTCAAAATGCAGTTTTTTTTGTCTCATAAGGAATTTTATTTAGAAAAACTGTTTGTAATAACTTTATAAGTTTTATTTCTTTAACATGATGTACTTTATGAATTTTTGAAGTCTTATATCACAGCTTTCATGTATATATATATATATATATATATATATATATATATATATAAATTTGTGTATATAATTTATATATATATATATATTTGTATAATTTTATATATATATATATATATATATATATATATATTAATTTGTAAATTATTTTTCAATTTTACTTTTTGATGTTCCATGTTAGATTGGTTTTTCTTTTATTTCATCACGGTTTTTAAATTTTACTTCGTAATTTTTACCAATGGAGCATAATTTGCGTTTTATTCGAGTTCGTATAGATTCATGTAGATATGCGTTTTTTAACATTACATACTCGTAATTATAGTCTTTTACACTGAAGATGGTCTAGTGACAGATCTAAAGGTCGTTCAACTTTTTATTCCTAATAAAAGAATACTGTTACGACACGAACTCTGTTGTGGCTCTGAGGTTTCTATCATTTTATCGATTTACAAAAATGGAACACATTCTCTAATCTGCGAGATTAGAGAATCTTGATTTTACAATCGCGTTATTGAAAATGTGCGGTCCGTTATAATTTTCCTCTCGCTTCGCGCTGCGCTTTGGAACTACTACATTCGTCGGAATGCGCGTGCGGCTCGGGAAAATTTACGCATAGGAAATCGAACAATAGCATTACGATGCTTTTCCGCGGCGATGACCAACGTGAGAATGCAAACGCCGCCACTCGAGCGTGCTCACGTGCGTATTCTGCGTACCATCTCGAAGCGCGTGTGGTGGAATAACACACTTCTCATTATACGTGCAGTTATGCGGTGCGAATGTGCATCTGCTTTTACCGCAACGGGTGCCGTTCCTAGTAATCTTTCAGATTAATCTCATCCGTTCATTTAACAGCAAGCTTTGCGCTTGCAGCCGTGAATATAACGAGAATCAAACTTGATGTCCATCTTTTGCATAATTTTGTTTAGAGGAACGATGTGAATTTTAATTGATATTTTAATTATATCGATATCCTGGATCTTAATAGTGATAACTGATTTTTGATTATTATTTATGTTATGTTAATTATTGACGGGGTTTATAAAAAATCGAAAAACAAATATACTTAGCTATCTCTTTGTGTCTCATAAATTAGTGAATTCTGTAAGATAAATTATTAAGCAACAAATCATTACTTTAATATTGAAAATTTATAATTTTGTTAATTTTATTAATTTTTATTTAAATATTTAAACATTAAATTTTAATATTATTAATTTTAATAATAATTTTTATTTAAAAGATGTTTTATTGGTAATAAAACAAAATTTTTACATAAAAGAACGATACATTTTTGGCTGGATTAACATCTGTCAGATGACAAACAAAACGATTCGATATTGGACTATTAAAAGAGAAAACGAGAAATAATTATTATAATTTAATTAAATAACAACTTTAAGTAGTTTCAAAAAATTCAACAGGAACAATAAAATATTCTCATCTTAAATTGTCATCATTAAATCCATTTAATATATGTATCTTACGTTACTTAATGTCTGTTTTTAGTGGTTGTTAAAAGATAAGTTTGATGTCTATAAAGACAGACTGTATTGTAATAAAATAGTAAAATATAAAATATTACAGTAGTATAGATAGAATTAAAATATTATAGTAGATAAGAAAAATGTAGATAAGAACAAACTAGAATTATATGTTACTACATAGAAAAAAATATAACTTATGAAAAATGTGTTTCAAAATAGATCCGCAATATTAAATTAGTAAAACATTTGCATCTAATAGAAATATTCAAGGTGGTCAAGTCTCATTCTGCAGAACAATAGTGTACTATGTTGCACTTATGACTTCTGCTTTACATATCCTGCATTTTATATACGTGTGACTAATAAATTTATTGTGTAACTAAAGACGGAATTAATTCGCTCTAGCACGTAACGCGGTTCTTTAATTGGTAAGAGAAGTATCATCGCGATGGAATCATCATGGGATTCAAATCGTCTGGAAACTAAGGAAGGTATCCCGTTACCACAAGTGAAATTTGAATTGAATTGAATTGGCCGTACCTCTAATTATATTTCTAGGATAAATCCTATCTCCGTGTAATTAAACGAATGTACAAAGTATACGGCGCGTACGTCGGGACTTCTTCACTTTAAAAATCTTCAGAGCCTTAAAAGTTAGAAAAAACAAACAAATCAGTCAACGCCAATGACGGATTTGAAATCGCAGGATGCTGTCATCGCTCGGCCGTAAAACTTGGTTACTCAGACTAATTAATGCGTGCCGTCACCGGTATCCCTTGACCTCCTACGGTGATCTTCACGCTTTTAACCGGGTAAGGCGTAAGAATCGACGTACTCTTCAGTCACCATGACGGATATCCTTCCATGCCGATGATGTCGAACGGATGACTACGCTAGTACGCAGTCGCATCGAGGTCGGCTTGTACACGGTTAATTGAATTGGAAAGCAGAATGACACAATCTAAACGGCTGGTGTGAAACGCAGTATATGTATATTTGTCACGATGGCAAATAATTTGCAATTGGAAATCATTTTTATCTTACACGCAGCGATTATAAAAAATTATGTATTTATAACTTCAAAATGCTCCAAAATCACGAGACGTACTTTTTACTGCAGATTTACTCTTTGGCTGATTTTGCTAGTTGTTTCACACCGAAAATATCAGGTACTCGTAATTCTCGAATAATTGAAAACGACGAACGTTCTCATATAAACTAACGAGTTAACCTACCCAAGTGTTACACTCCGATTTTGACGAGCTTTTAATATGTTTTTGTCGAATAAAAAAAAATACGTGTCCCTTCTTTTGAGCTAGAATATAACATATTAAAAGTTCGTCAAAATCGGAGTGTAACACTTGGGTAGATCTACTTGTAAGTCTTAAAAACAGACAGCAAATTGTGTTTCTTAATTTTTCAGAAACTTGTGTGTGTGTGCGTTTCAATAGAATTTTAAAAGATTTTAAATTCTCAATGCTGTACGTTTCTAGATAAATTTAAATAAAATTTGTTATTAAAACAACCTTGGTTAAGCAATAAAATTATCGATTTCTGTCGGATTATTTAATCGAGCGAGTTTTTAATGTGATTTTCAGAAATTAATACCCCAAAAAATATCATAAATGAAAAGGTCAAGCCATGTTCAAAAATAGACCCTCAAGAATTTGAATTTTTAAAATTTAAATGATTATTTAATAATATATTACCATGAAAAGTAACTGATATATTATACTGATATATTATTCCAGTTCAAAGTGAACATACATAAAGTGTATATTATCTAAATAAATTAATAAAATAAATAATATAATAAATTTAATAACATATTACCACGATAAATAACTGATATGTTAGAAAGAACATGTTCTTTTTCCGAGTAATTAACAAATTAGTACTCTGGAATTACAAGCAACTATTTTTCATTGTCCAGGTTTGTATAAATTTCAAATCAAACTTCAATAAACGACTTTTATATTTTGTGCACTAAGAATAACATATCACTTATGTACTTTCACTTAGAGTCAAATTTTAATCAATTTTACTTATATACACCTTATGTATGTATGTTCATTTTGAATTTGCACCTTGAATAACATATCAGTTATTTATCGTGGTAATATGTTATTAAATTTATTATATTATTTATTTTATTAATTTATTTAGATAATATACACTTTATGTATGTTCACTTTGAACTGGCATAATATATCAGTATAATATATCAGTTACTTTTCATGGTAATATATTATTAAATAATCATTTAAATTTGTAAAAATTCAAATTCTTGAGGGTCTATTTTTGAACATGGCTTGACCTTTTCATTTATGATATTTTTTGGGATATCACCTACTTTTTAGAGTACAGATATATGAATCAATTGGTGCAAAAAAAACGCAAAGTTTAAAAAAAGTTATGCTATTTGCAATATGCAATTGCGTATTTTTCTTTAAGGATAACTATAAATCTACCCCATAAGAAACCTTAATTAATAACACAGGCCCCGTATTTTTGCGATGCACCGTTTCCGAAATATTAAATTTCACGCCCAAGGGATGGTTTTTGAACATTTTTATTGTCAGTAATAATAATAAATAATAATAATAAATAATTATAATAATTATTATAATAATAATAAATAAAATATAAATAATTAGAATATAATATTTCAAAAGTCTACGACCCATCTGTGTAATTTTCCTTCAATTGATGATCCTACGTAATGATTTATTACCGATAATTAACCATGTTTATCTTCTTACACCTGGCTTGAGAAATCTATAATAGACATAATATATCATATATCTTTAAGATTGTTCTTATTATCTAATAACTGCATATGCTTACTATAAAAATATAATTAAACTCTTGATCACATGTTGCGTAATATCTATCAAAGTGATAAATAGTTTAAAAAATAGTAGATGTAATAAATAGTAAAAAATGTGCTTTAAATAGAATAGAATCTTTTTGCATATTTAAATAGAATAATTTATATGTATAATTAATTGAATTCTATTAATTTTCAATAAGAAATACTGATCTCTTAAATAATGTTAATAAATGAAAACACAGAACTTCTTGATTGTAGCGATGTATTACATATACTGAAGCTCATGTAGAACACAGAAGAGCTAGTAACGGAAGCCTGTCCAGCTTATCGAAAGTTATTTATGTCGTGTTTGGCTACTACTTCTTTTATACGAGATTTTGCATGCGTTTATATTCGCACATTGAGAGCTGTCAAAAATTCGTCGAATATCCACGCATCATCCATAACACAACTGAACAATATAAACCGGTACAATATAAAAAAATGCATGTGTATGATTATTGCAAAATATGACGATTAGATTGTGATAAACAAAAAATTGCCATTGATATTGTACGAATTTACAATTAACAACTGATAAATCTGCACGCAGCAATCATAACTGTGTGTAAAATTTTCGCATATTTGTGACACTCATATATGGCATACACAATATTCTTATCACTTATCACTTATTTCTTTAATATTTTTATATTTTCCTACGCGTACTCAGCACATACATTTTGAATTAAGATTAAACGAGTGAACACGCGATAATATCTTCTCTTTCATTTTGAAATAAAATTGGAGTATAGAATACAAAAAAAGGTGCATTTGCAATAATCATGTGTTTGCCGAACACATGATTATTGCAAAATGATGTAATAACAGAAATCTTTTCTAAAACTTGAAAAGAATTCTTTCACATGATTTTGTAGCAAGTAAATTTAATATTGTCTGCTGTCAGCGGTACATATGACAGTTCATAATTGTCGATATACTTTCTTTCTTCGTATCATGATTTCGATTTACTGTGATGCAATTGTGATCGTATGAGCTCAATGAGAAATTTCAGCTTTGACTTATATTTTTCTCATGTACAATCAAAGAACAACGTATTTATTTTATGCAATAATGCAATAGAATCAAATATTTTTTTAATTCAATGATATATTTTATTTCCTGAAATAAATATATGCAATTTTTTACATCAAACTGGAACGAAAAAAATATGTGCTACAATTAAATGATTTAATTACAGCACTTTTCAAATCAAGAAAAGTAACACAATCAAACTCTGTCTGCAAAGTGCATTTGTTTCAATTACAATGTGCAGATTAATCATTTACATAATTTCAATAATAGAATAAATTTTTGTTACTAAATAAGGTTTTGTTAATTAAGGTTTCTTATTGAAGTTAATTTACTGTTTAATAAAAAACGGTTTTTCAACACTTATTAAAAATTTTCAAAAACCACCCTTCAGTGGTGAAATTTAATATCTCAAAAACGGTGCATTATAAAAATATGAGACATGTGCCGTTAATTAAGGTTTCTTATAGGGTCAATTTACCATTTATTAGAAATTTTCAAAAACCACCCCTTGGGCATGAAATTTAATGCTGGATTTTTACAGAAATTCAGCAGATCAGTCAACAGCGTGATCAACAGATTACATAATTTTCAGTTTAACAGAAAAAAATATTGCCAGCACAGACGCACGCGAGCAATCCAGCAGATAAAATAGCATCGTGTGCCGCTAGCTTAATATATTGTACACATATAACACGCGCAAAGATCCAAAGAGAAATACAATCATAATCTGTCACATGTGTCACGCTTAACCATGACAAGCTTTTATCGATTTGAAGTAACGCGCACAGCACAGAGCATTGAGATAACCAATCAGCATCGCGGAAAAGTGACAACAATACTTGCGAAAATCGATATAACATAGACTTTTTAAGAATGGATACTTACATTAGAACGAAAGATTAAGCGATAAATTCAGTTAGCATAAATTTTATTATTATACATATTATTACAAACAAAATACACCACAGAGGTATTTATATTCATATATTTTACACGGAAAAATATATTTAAATTCAAATTACACATTTACAATTTTTTTAAAGGAATATATAATTTTATTAATTTATTCTTGACCATTAATTAAAATTTTAATTAATTTAAGTTTATTTTATTAAAATAATAATTAAAAATTTAGGTAGTTTAAATAAAATATTAATTTGTAGGATTAATATAAAAATTTAAATTATCTTAAATTATTATTATAAATATTATTTATTTTTAATAGTTTTTATATTAATAGTATTTATATTAATATTTTATTTAAGATTATATATTGAAGATTATGTCTATAATATTAATAATCATTAGACCTAAATTACTTAGAATTTTATTTGGATAAGATGGATTAGGATTAATTTCTTATCGTTTAGTATAGAGAGATCAAAAATTGAAAAAATATTTATTATCACTTTCAATTTTATTTATTAGATTTATTTAAAAACTTAGAAGTTTTTGAAGTTAAAGGACAATGTTATAAATTTTACTTAGTAAGTAAATTGAATATTTTATTAAATATCTACATTAGAACGAAAAATTAAGCGATAAATTCAATTAACATAAATTTTATTATTATATAAATTATTATACAAATAGTAAGTAAATGGAATATTTTATTAAATATTTACATTAAAACGAGAGATTAAGCGGTAAATTTAATTAAATTTTATTATTACATTAGCGTATTTGAACATTTTTAATAAATGGTAAATTAACTCCATAAGAAACCTTAATTAACAAAACAGATCCCGTATTTTTGCGATGCACCGTTTCCGAGATATTAAATTTTACCCCCAAGGGGTGGTTTTTGAAAATTTTTATTGAGCAGTAAATTAACCCCATAAGAAATGTTAATTAACGACACAAGTACCGTATTTTTTCAATGTACTGTTTTTGAGATATTAAATTTCACCCTCAAGGGGTGGTTTTTAAAAATTTTTAATAAATGGTAAATACACCAGAAAGGGTGTGAGAGAGTGAGAGGGGGTGAAAGATGATGAAAAAGTGTAAGAAAAGCGAAAAAAATGAAAAAATAGAGAGGGGGAGGGGAGGGGAGGAAGGGGGGCGTGGTGAGAAAGGGAAATGAGGGGAGGGGAGGGTGAGTGGAAGTTGGGGGAGGTGTGAGTGAAAGGTAAGAGAGAAGAGAAGTACATACATGACTGCGGACAGAGAAGAATTTTTCATGAAAAACATCACTTTTTGACCGTTTGTATATCCAGAACGGCTTGACCGATTTTTTTTTTTTTTTGGCTTAACTTACTCGTGGCGATGCCACCTTTCAGAATATGCTACATGCATTTCAAAATTTTTTATATTTTAATAGTTCTGTATCCCAAAAAATCGATTCTAATCTTTCTGGATAAGAGACTAGTAGCGTCCAAAATTTTGAACATGGCCGGAGACGCTACCGCGTCTCCTGATCACATAGGCAGCACACTGACGAAATACTTTCTTGGAACTCTTTTACTACAAATATAAAAATCATTTACAAAAAAGAATTGCGTAATCAAGCAAAATCCACACAAATCTTTCTGTTTCACACGACAACTTCAAGAATCTTTTACAATTCATATTATGTTAATTTTCGTTGATGAGAAACATTGTTTGTCATGAAAAATCGATCGAAATAAATTAATCTTTTCGCGACAAATTGAGATAAAATCTGTCTCTTTTTCACTTTTTAGTTCTCTCTATGATCTTATTTAAGATTATATCTCTGGACTCTGTTAGCAAGAGAAAATATTGCAGGTACAATGCGTAAACTTCGCATGTAATTTCACTACTAATTTCACTGCATTAAATGTCACTGTTTCGTACAATAGCTTTTTAAGAATGCGCAAAAAAAGACTGATGTGATTATAACGATAATTTTTACATAAGTGATTTTAATTAATTAAGAAATTTAATAGTTTCAATTCATAGAAGTAAAAACCGATTTCCAACTTAGCAGAACAAATGATGACATCAAAGATAAATTCACAAATTTTTTATACATTCTTTTAACGGTATTGTCTCATACCGCGAGAAAGGATCTGACAGCTTATACGTAATAACAGAATTGATAAAAAGATTTCGCGGTTCTCACGTAAAAATATTTCACACATATACTTGACAATAATAGCTTCTGTTTTCTGTAACGCGGACATAATTCATAGTAATCAGAAACTGTACAATCCAATACTCTAATAAATCTGTATTTCATCAACTTGAACGTACAATATACTGGCATTGTACTATATAACACACATATATTATATGTATAACTGTATATTGTCTATGTACATGATATTATGAAAAGATGATATCTGAGAAAAAGAGAAAAACAGAGAGAGAGAGATAGAGAGAGAGAGAGAGGGAAAGAGAACACTTAAAAATTTGCCGAAAATACATGTACAAAGATATATAAAAAAAATAGTAAAATAAAATCAAAATGAGAAAAATATCAAAATCTATTCTAATTTGTTATCTGCGATCTGTCATCTTGGCTGTGTAATATTTGTTAAATTGTAATAATCTTTAAATATTCCAATAGATATTGAGAGATACAGCTTCAGTTGTATATAAATAAAACTTTCATAATAATTCTAATTTAGATAATATTGTTTCTACATTTTAAAGAATTCAAAACAGTTAGCTTAAAAAAATATGAAAATGATGATTAAATAATCCATTATTTGTGAAATAAATAACACGTGTACTTCCGCAATTTATTACATAAATAACTCAATTAAACAATTTTAATTTAATAATCACTGGAAAACACACACATATGGAAATGTCCGAAATTTATTGTAATTTTGTATTGCACGTGTTTGACCATGCTATTAAATCAATATCAATTTATGCTGAACCAAGACTTTTTTGCCAAAAGTGAATCCAATTATTATCTTTCTCGATATTTTAATAGTCACGGAAGGTATTTCGATAGTCACGGAAGATATTTCGAATAGGGACTTAACTCATGTGTTAGAATTATTTCGATATTTATTGTCTATTAACTGAATGCTGTAGTGGGAATGCTGTAGTGGCCAAATCTGTCTTTGAAACAGACATTACATAAAGTATCGACATCTTCTTTCTGATGTAAACTTTGGAACTGAAATGAGCGTAACAATGCGTGCAAATTTATTGTTCGGGGCTACAAATGTATGATAAAATCTATTTTATAATAATTCTCTCGGGTTTTTTTTTAATTTTTATTTTTTCACGCACAATTACTTCCTTCCCGGTTGCGGAATATCAGAAACCTCAGCTCACACAATCATACTTACAGTTTCGACATCAGACTGACCAACGCAATTACATAACTCAACTTTAACCGTAGTAACCGAGTGTCCGTTCGACATTTGGGATAATATCACTCGATTCGCAGCGTCGACCATTTCGCGCAACAATGATTTCCGTGCCCATCGATCGCAACGGAATGCAGAAAGGACGAGAAAGCGGAAGTGAATCGAAAAGGGGACTGAAAATCATTTCCTGTTTTTCAATTTCCTTTTCTATTGCGTCGCACAGGATATAAATTTAGAAGAATAAAAACATTTTATTTGATTATGTAAATGTGTGTGTAATTAATATGTGTATATGTGTGTATAATTAATATATTTAATAAATAAATAAATATATATATATATATATATATATATATATATATATATATATATATATATATACAGGGTGTCCCATTATAAAACATCCAGTCGAATATTTCGAAAACCAAGCCCGGGAGAGAAAAATTTTTCAGACAAAAGTTATTTGGTTTCGAGGGGCCCATAAGATGATACCATTGGTTTGACCTTGAAGAATTATTTGAAAGTTACATGAAAGTCACCTCAATTTTTTTAAATGGCATCCCCTATTTTTTATTACATATTCTTGTAGCTGACTTCAAGAGCTTTCCAAAACACTATAATAAAGTATTTTTTTATTAAGTATTTTCCGAGTTATAAAGCTTGAAATAATTTCATAATTTTACATAAACTGTAAAATATCTCGTAAAATATTTACTTTTCATGACCTTACCTCAATACTTTTATGCACAGAATAATGAGAGGAACCAATTGGTGTCAAGAAAACACATAGTTGTTTTTAAGAAAAAATATGCAATTTGTAACTAACAATTACATATTTTTTCTTAAAAACAACTATGTGTTTTCTTTACACCAATTGATTCCTCTCATTATTCTGTGCATAAAAGTATTGAGATAAGGTCATCGAAAAGTAAATATTTTACGAGATATTTTACAGTTTATGTAAAATTAAGAAATTATTTCAAGCTTTATAACTCGGAAAATACTTCATGAAAAAATACTTTATTATAGTGTTTTGGAAAGCTCTCGAGGTCAGCTACAAGAATATGTAATAAAAAATAGGGGATGCCATTTAAAAAAATTGAGGTGACTTTCATGTAACTTTCAAATAATTCTTCAAGGTCAAACCAATGGTATCATCTTATGGGCCCCTCGAAACCAAATAACTTTTGTCTGAAAAATTTTTCTCTCCCGGGCTTGGTTTTCGAAATATTCGACTGGATGTTTTATAATGGGACACCCTGTATATATATATATATATACAAGATGTTAGAAAGGAAACGGTCGAATATCTCGAAAAGAAGTTTTTCCAAAAAATGTTTTAAATAAAAGTTTTATGCTTGAAGTTGTTTTTAACAAAAAATATGCAATTTGTAACTAACAATTACATATTTTTTCTTAAAAACAACTATGTGTTTTCTTTACTTCAATTGATTCCTCTCATTATTCTGTGCATAAAAGTATTAAGGTAAAGTCATCGAAAAATGAATATTTTACGAGAAATTTTATAGTTTATGTAAAATTAAGAAGTTATTTCAAGCCTTATAACTCGGAAAATACTTAATGAAAAAATACTTTATTATAGTGTTTTGAAAAGAGATAAGCTATAAGAATATGCAATAAAAAATAGGGGGTTCTATTTAAGAAATTGACGGTGACCTTCACGTGACCTTCAAATGATTCTCCAAAGTCAAATCATTGCCACCATCTGATGGACCCCTTCAAGCCATAAAACTTTTATTTGAAACATTTTTTGGAAAAAGTTCTCCTTTTTGAGATATTTGACTGTTTCCAGACTTTTCTAACACCCTGTATATATATATATATATAGTTTATTAATTAGGTAGCTTAATTAAATAATTGTAGATGGATGTGATTCATTTAAGAGAAAATTAAAACTAAAAAAGTTTAAATACTAAAAATATTGTAAAGGTATATGTAGGTTTACAAAATATTACATAACTTATTTTATTTATAACTCATTTATTTTGCATAAAAATCCAAAGTAGACTTTTGCTTGTTAATTATAAATTAAAATCTAAATTTTAAATAAATCTTTTTCAATGAGATATAATACAAACAAACAACAAAACAAATAAAATATAATAAATAAAATAAAATAATATAAAAATACTATATAAATTTATAAAATACTATGTATATATTTATATTATATATATATTTTTCTCTATGTTTTATTTATTTTATATAAAAATGCAAAGCAACCTTATGCTTGTTTAAATTAATTAAAATTAAATTTAAATTTAAATTTTGGATGAATCTATTTCAGTAAGATATATAAGAAAAATATGAATTTCCACATACAAAGGATGTTGTCTTTGTTTCTCTGTTCTTCTGTTTCTAAAAATTGAACAAATTTCAAACTGTTCATCGGTGATACGTAAGTGGCACGTGCAGAGAGCTACGTTCCGGTCGACGTAATCGTTACTGGATACGTAAAAACTTTCAGCCCAACGATCGATCGATGACGGCGTGGTCAAAACATGTGGATCCGAAATCATCATATTAACACAAATCGTAGAAAAAAAAACAGATTCCAGTTTCAGCGATCATGATTTCTCATCTTTCTCGGAATGCGGGAGTTCTCGAAGAATGGATCCAAAAATTTATGTAATTCTCTTTCTTTAGGTCGTCGTACCATGACGACGATGACGTCGGCAACAAGACAATGATAATAATGATGATAATGATGATGATGACAACGAAACGCCTCCCTATGGCCTCCGCTTTGCGGTAAACATTACGTTATGATTTCGCGAAACCCAAAGTTAGCGGGCATTATCGATTGACCTTCGACGTATATAATACTGAAAACAAAAAAAAGAAGAAAAGGACAAAGGATGGTCAATAGTGATGGCCAATGATCATACGATTACGGCATAACTCGCAGATGTTAAAAAAAAAAGATAAGGATATTCTACAAAATTATAAATTTTTGATGAACGAGGCGTTACCGTCATTGTTGCCGTCGTCACCGTTGTCGTCATGCAGAGAAATGCAAAAACGGGCGATGAGAATGAGGCTGATTAATGGCTGGCCAGAGTCTGCCAGGAAATTCCGTGAGATAGGTACGTCGAAATGAATTGATAATTTATTGGGAAGAGGCGAACGCGTGCGAGAGCGTGTCGCGCGGGGCGAATATGAAGTAAGAATCCTCGTGTTTCATGACGTATTTATCTTGTCCGTTCAAAATAATACAATCGCTCGGCCTCTGAAGGCCGTTTCTGAGTATCATCAAATAAATTACGAAGCGCGGACTGCGTAAAGTTACCAATTAATTGCTTCTTTACGAAACAAAATGAATTATCAGCGATTAACAAAAATTCGAATTCCTCGATCCGTCTCGATCGTATTTACAGTATCTCGGTATCGCGTTATAATTTCGCGGTCGGGTTTACTTTTTAAACATTGCTTTGACGTCACGCGCAGCGGTGCATGACAATGTCACACCTGTGAAAATTAGAGCAAATTAGAAAGATATCACGTAAAAAAGACGGTGAAATTAAGCGATGATCAATTTTTTTTCACTATAAATTTTGCAAACGCGAAGAAGACAAAGGAGTATAAAAAAATCACGTCACTTCACATTTATGAGTGTGCATTGACGACATTCATCATCAAGCGAGCGATTGTGTCACGCTACGAAAATTTTTAGCGCCGATCTCACATGCATCAATATATCTGTATAATAGAATAATGCAAAATAAAATAAAAATGTTAAATAACATCGCCCAGAGAAAAACCTCTTTTTTATCGCCAGTGGAGATTCCTTAAAGTTTCCTGCGAGGCCTTTGACTTCTCAAACGATGTCGCGTAGATGCGAAAAATTCCGATTAAATTTCTGAACACAAAGGCATGTAACAGTATGTCTGCTGCTGTTGTGTGCGTACACATATGTGTATACATATACATGCATGGCTCACGTATGCGACATCAACAGCGCCATTCCGCAATCAGGAAATCCCGTATCTTCGGACATTCTGCTTGAGAAGATCCTGGATCGGCGGTCCTGGTCAGACAGTTAGTTGAATTATAATGAGCGGCGCGTGCTAGATTAGTCTGGTGCCGAGGCGACGCTGTGATTGCGGAGTTAATCTACCTAGTAGCTTTAAAATTTATTTCTATTTCTCGCTTTCTAATCCTCTCTTTTCAGCACAGACACCAAAACGGTAAATTGGTCGACGGTCCACGAATAAACGCAGACATATTTAATAATATAATATTTTTTATTAAAAGACTATAATTTTTAGATTTTCCGCACAGCTGAAACGCATGGTAGATTTTATTCTACCAAAAATGACTCGTTAGAATCGATTCTTTATATTATTGTATCATATATCGTTATACGTATTCTTTACATTAAATTCATCCAAGAGAAAAAATTGACCGCATGTTGAAAAGAAAACACTGTAATTTAGTCACATTATATTTAATATGTAGTATAATACTTTCAAAACTACACTGTATGATTACCAGAAACAAAAGGAGCTTCACATTAGAATTAAATTATGCAATTCAATTACGATTATATAATGTCTAAATCTATGAGAAAAATCTTCGAAGCGTAACAATAGTTCGCAGCAGAAGGAAATGGTTTAGTGATGGATTGATTATAAACGCTGCGATTCTCATGAGAACAACTAGTTGCCATTTGAAGATAATTATCGATGATGATTCAGATGCAAGAGAAATGTACCAGAGTAAGATTCCAAATCGGTATCATTTCTCTCTCTCTTTCTCTCTCTCCTTATTGTTCATATTTACTCTTTAATGTTCATATTTACGCACGTGCAGTCGTGCACGTGTCTTTCGCACGAGGCTGTGTGCAAGGTCGCGATGTTTCGTGATTTATTCCTATTACCTATTCATGTATCGCGAAACCAAAAGAAAGGATTCACTTCGTAAGCTAACCGTATCGATGAATCTCAGTGTTTCTTTTTTTTCATCAGGGAATAATTCCAGAATTTTGAACGTAAGACGGTTTAAATTTGCAATTTAGCTGGACGCAAGCTCGAAACGGTAGTCAATATTTAAACGAAAGTCAATATTTTCTAGCTAGAAGGAAAAAGAACTTTTTACTTCTGGGCAAATTTTTTATCTCGTAAAACTAATATTGCTTGAATAATTTAAAAAAATATAAAAATATCATTTGTTATAATATGTGCGAAAATATACGCGTTAATGTACGCGTATAATACGCGTTAAAAAATACAAATTGTAAACATAATTTAAGTCTGATTTAAAAGTTAAGTCTGATTTAACTAGTTTAAAGGCATTGGTTGCCCGAAGAAACTTATGTTTTATCTTCGAGGCATTCTCTTGTTGACATGAATGAATAATTGGGGAACCATAAAATGTTAGCTCGGCGCCAAGTAGTCGAATTATGTTATTGGTTTTTTAGAGGGATTAATTAAACATTCAAATTTGTTTCTCGAGATGCCCAAGGAATTTCTGGATGACACTAATCTGTCACCAGTCGAGCATCAAAGAAACTTAGAGCAACTGTCATTCAAATTTGGCTAAAATGCCAGCTAAAAAACGTTTTCTCTGCAAAGATAGATTTTTTTAAATTATACCATAAAATAGAACTGCACCACCTAATCTCACTTCAAACTCTCATATATATTCCGGATTCACAAACTGTTTATATTAAGATATTCTAAGTATTATCCAAAAAAGAATTCATAATTTACATTTACTGTTATTTCTCGATTTAAAGGATTCAATAAATAAATAACTCAATTCAATTTCTAAATTTATTTTATTTTAAAAATCAATAAAGACAAGCGAGCGTTAACGAGATAAATTAACTCGCAGAAAAATAATCAAAACTGATTACTCTTCCGCACGCAAACACTCTTCAGGTTTTTATAAAATTCAGGGTCAATATCCATGCGTGTTAACAGATGCACGTAATCACCTTGTCGCATTATTGATTTCGTATTATTTTTCTCGAAAATCTCTTAAATATCACCTTTGATGTAACGTTGGTAAATTACGAAGGTGGATATAATAAGTCACAATCAATAACACAACAGGCAGCAGGCGCCAAATAACCTCCTCCTTCCTATGCAAATCACTCTCTCACGTAGATGCGTAGTTTGTCACTCATAAAATACGAACAAATTAAAAAAAACACTGCTTGCAAATTCGAACCAGCCTAATCAATAATCAATCACCCCGTTCTTATGGGCCATGTATGATTACGATGAATACGAAGTCTCGTATGTGTCAAGGTATCAAATCTCGAAATGTTGCGCACTCTTATAAAAATATGTCGCCTTGAGAAATATAAACACAGACGCGCACATAGTAAATATAAAAATATATTTCACGTTTGTAAAACGGTTACAACAGCAATTCGATTCTAAATATCGAATCTAGCATGTAGAATAACGCATCGGATGCGCGTTTAAACAAAATTCACAAGTAACAAACTTTTAAAACACATATATATGTATGTATATACATATATATATCTATATACATACATATATCTATACACATACACATATATATATAATGACAACTCTCTTTCTCTCTTTAACATTTCTTTGTGCTTCGAGTTTTTTAGAAGGGATTTTGTATCCCATCATATTAATCGATAATACGAACATTTTTTTAGATCACATAAATGTATATTCATTATTGTCATACTCTTATATAATATATTCAACGATTCAATATAACCTTCATCACAATGTTGTCGTATATTTAACGTCTCCCGTACGCGTGATGGGATTTGTGAGCTAAAAAAAAATATTTTGCTTTAATACTGTACTATAAATTTACCTATAACAGAAGCATATCAACACTTACACTTATAAAACTCTCCCAGGAAGTTTACATTAGGCACTAGAGAGTGAACTTTGGATAAAACCGTTGCTTTTGATACTAGGTCAGCATTTACATTCCAAATCTGAAAAAGATAATACATTTTTAATTTCATCTAGCAATTGAACGCTGCTGTCTACCTAATTTACAATATACGTACTTGAATGAGATCCTCCCTATCACGAATAGACACAGTCACTCCGCAAATTTCATCGTCCTGAGCCACATCTGCGGCAAACTGTTCTCCGATAGCTGCAAGCACCACCTCTTGCCACACACGTCCCTACAAAATCATGTTATCAGACAAAATGTCAGATATCATGAAAATTTTGAGTAGGAAAATAGAAAATCGATCTAGACAAAAATTGCTCGCATAAATGTATATTAGCATATTTACTGTATCATATTTATGGCACTTCAATCTCCAGGTACCACCCTTTTGATTCAGTTTGTCTTCCCATAAAGGGTATCTGTCGTCTCTCATTAAATGGTAACTGTATCTAACCTGGCGACAAAAATAAACAACTTTTATTTTTATTAACTTACTGAAATGTAAATGACTAATTGTAAATGACAAATAAAAAGACAACATATTATAAATTAAAAATAGTATGATTAAATAGCATAGAATAATTAAACAATAATTAATCAATTCAATTATAAATATAATAGATCTATAGTAGTCTTTTTTTACTTTACAAACGATTAAAAATAGAGTCTAGGAAGAGAGTTTTGTTGTTAAAATAAATTAAAAAATATATATATATGTGTGTGTGTGTGTGTGGAGGAGGGAGAGAAAAAACTTTTCGCATGTATAATCAACTTATTATATATACTTTATCATTATGAAAATTTGTTATAAAAATAAAAAATCCTATTGACTTTCTTCAGAAACATGAATTTATTGTTAAAATAATTTGTAGATTTAACAAAATTATTTTTAGCAAATAAAAAAATTAGTATTTTTAATAAGTTCTTTCACTTTCTATAATTAACAAAATTGCGGTGTAGTATAAAATATACTAAATAATTAATTTTTTCCACAGATTTTTACAGAAACTTTATCATACCTGCATATCCCCAGCATTTGGTATGTTATTGAAGACTGCCCAGAAAGTTTCCACAGTGTTTACACTATAGATCTTCTGCAGGTTGTTTTTGTATTCTTCGGTAGTTGTGCCGGGAATGGCTCTGTTAATATGGCAATTGTTTCAAATTTACGATGTGTTATGAGGCCTTAAGTAACTAAACTAGTATACACTCTTCGTATATTTAAAATGAAATAAGTGTACGTTGGAAATTTGGTAAAAGTGAGAAGGGGCTAGTGAAGTAATATAAGAACCTTATATCTTTGATAGGAATCAATTTGATTCTTGCTGAAATACAGTCTTTCAAAATTTAATAAACGATAAGAGGGAATCTTAATCAAAATAAGAGTGACCAATTACATAAACTAGAGAGAAAGAGAATAATATTAATTATAATACTATAATAATAATAATATAATAATATAATATAATAATAATGAAATAAAATACTATTTTTAACTTATTTTAGTTGTATATAGAAATATCTAGAATGAAAGCCGATATCAATATAGTGATAGAAAATATTGTTCGAGACAAAATATGCTTCAATTATCAATTAACGTATAATTACATCGAGCATTTATCCTTTTTAATTATCTGGATCCATCAGTGTTTCCAAATTTTTAAAATGTAATAGTTTCATTAAGTTTCACAAACAAAAATCAAGAAGGAAACAAAGAATATTCCATTTCAAACGTACTGTGTCCATTGTGTAATTATTATTTATTTATAATTATTTATCTATACAATTAAACATATCTGTTTACCAATAATAAAGCATTTCGTTGGAAAAAAATCACAAACAAAACTTATACACATCTATTTTACTTTAACTACTATCAATTAATTTTGTCTTTGAAATACTCTATATAATTGTATAATTGAATCAATTTTCTTTCCCTGATTCGCACAACGTAATAATAAATACTTTCTTTATCTTCTTTGTATCGATATTCATTAATAAAACACACAAACACGAATGTACGTATAAACTTTTCTTCGGTGACGCAATGGCGGTTGCGGAGACAGAAGAGTGACGTACAATTCATGAAGACGTACAATTTAAATTATTTTCTATCACATTTTCTACAACATTAAATTATTTAAACAGAGAGAAAGGCCAGGGGCAGTAAATTCAGATCATCGATGTCGGATCGACTCTTCGACGATGCTTTTCGCGGGTGTCGCGGAATATTCACGGTGTCAAGAAAACGTTTGACAAGAAACGACGAGATAAGATCGGAATGTACCGTCGCGTCGGGATGCGTCGCACGGAACGGAAAAAGGAGAAATCACCGGGTTCTCTCTCACTTGTCGAGCCAGAAGGTCCACGACGTCTGCAACGGATTGCCGGAGTTCTCATCCCTCTGGACCACCTCGTCCGACAACACCGGCGTTTTCAACAGGTCCGTCGAGGTGCCCTCCTTCGCTTCGCATTCCGCTGCGGCCATGTTCGAAACGACGGTGCAGCAGCGCTACAACGTCACAAAAATCATGTGATGATCGCCGCTGCCGCCGCCGTCGATGACTGCGACGAGAACTGCTGACGTCGACCGAGGAAAAAAAAGGCGGACAGCGGTGGAACGCGGGAAGTCCTCGAGATCGGCGCGCTGCGACGTCCGTTCAAGTTCGAAGCTTCATCGAATCTCCGAACGTTCAAATCTTTTCAAATGTTTCAAATTCTTTTTATATCTTTGCTGAATGAATCCGCTTGTAAAACTGAACAGCTTTTCTTGAAGCTATCATTAATAAACTCCAATCGCGTAAAAATTTTCAGAATCAATAAAAAACATTTATCTGATCTAATCTAATCTATTGTCTTTTCAAATGATGTACACGTGTACGAGTTGTTGAGAAAAATCAATATACGTTGTATCTTAAATTAAAGAAAAGAGCGTTTGACATTTTTTTAAGTTTATAAATATCCTCTAGAATGTTTCTAATGCATTTGATTTTTAACATTTGAATTATGTAAATTGAAAAAATACTATCACAAAAAATTAATTTTGGATTAATTTTCACGTGATTGTCGAGGTAATTGAAGAATATTGACATTATCGACTGTTTTTAGTCCATAAAAAAATAAAGTTTTACAGAAATGTATAATATGATCTAATGTAGAATGTACGTACATACGAAAAACGAAATAACAGTAAGTTGAAAAATTAATTGTTGCATTACTATACCGAATATTCATGTCGGATGACTGAAAACGGTCGATAATGTCAACGCTCTTCTAAATACCTTAAGCTAAGAAAAATATAACAATTCAATTTAAGAGAGAGAGAATAAACTATGTCAACATTGCATTCGATTTAAATATTAATAAACCTACGACTGTATTTTATTACTATTATTTCAAAATAATATATTTAATAACGAAAAAATTGCACACATCTAATAAAATAATAATAATTTAATAATCTAATAATTGCAAAGAATAATTTTAATTTTTATTCTTTTTTCCATTTATACCGATTAAAATTTCAAACTCTTGCATTCAGTGAAAGAAAAATTCGCGCAAATCGAGTAGAAGTGTCATTAGCGACTTGTCTTATAATATTTCTTCGGTCATTGTCTTCAGTCATTGTCGACCGAGTCTTTCGAGCTGTCATGTCTGCAGACATCAATAAACACCAGACAACACTTATTACGATACGCAAATTAAAAAAATGCAATACGCTCCCCAAGTCATTATTTGTTACTATGCGAAGACACGCGACACACTTTTGTTACGTAAAGAAGGCCTTCGCATTGTATTTTCGCTCTTAACAGAGACCACATGTCGATGTCTAATATCAGCAATAATATTCGTTAATTACAGATAGGTCCACCTTGGAAAGAAGTTGATCTTCGTAATCCACATACACGTTGCGCTTAGCGTGCGTGAGAGTAAATTGTTTTCATAATTGCTAGTAATGTGACACAGATACTGTTCACTCACCTACGTACCAATTACGTAGCAAATCTCAAATCGAACAGCAGAACATTTTTTTGTTTCTCTCATGAGCTTTTTGTTCTTGCATATAATATATGGAAATTTGTATTATTGTATAAAATGCAAAATTAATAATGTTTTTTTAATATCAAATATTTCAGTATTTGTATTTTGTATTTTTAATATCAAATATTTTTTAAATATCAAATATGAATTTATTTAAGGAAATTGAATGCTAACGTGTTGTATGTTAATGTTCTTTCACAAACCTTTTTTAAAAATAATATTTATCTTTCATTTATTACTCGTAATTTATTTCTAAAAAAATTAATTGCCAAAGTTTTTAAATTTGTTAATCATCAATTGACGAATCGTTTGTTCAAGAAATGTTAATTATTTATTTTTTCTTCTCCAACACGATTTGATTTTATAAATTAAATTTACAATTATACAGCATGAAAAAATTACTGTGAATGTGTATATAAACAGAAAAAATAAATATCGTTTATTAAAATTTCATAAATATATTTTCTTTTGCCTTCTCAATTATAACTATTAATAATAACATATTCTTGGAAAAAAAGGAATTCGTAAGCATCAAATTCTAATCTAGAAATTTAGTCCACAGTATAGAGGGCCCACTGCAAACTCAAGCGGATTCTGTCGTAACCATCTATCGAGGATTTAAATTAAACTCGTTTATTTTTGAGACACCCTGTATAAGCACACATCCACATACACATACAGATGGTCTTGTTTCAAAAAACATCTTCAAGCTCAGTGTCGACTGAGCTACTCGATGATATTCGTGGTCGGGATACGGCAGCGAGCAAGCCTTTCGCTCTTTCCGCGTGTTTCATTTCGGAAAAGTCCGAAGGCGTTATCATTTGCGAACGGACGCCGCTTCGTGAACCGTGACACAACGCGCTCGCGTAAACGCCCATGCTAAATTTACCTCGTGTGTCGAAGCCGCGCGATGCATTCTTCTGGTTCACCGCAGCTTCGGGCTTGCCGTACATTGTGTCACGAAACGAGACGTTTCATTGTGTATTACGCGAGCGTCCTGTCGGTTTCGCTCCGGAATTTAATCCTTTGACGGATTTGTGCCTGCTAAACTGAACGGCGCATGTTCCGATTCGACAGAAGTATTCCTGACCGCCCGGAACAGTGATTGACAATCCAATGGCAATCTTGGCAGGACGAACAAAACGGAAGTTTCTAAAGACGCAGCAGGAACATGTTGCGTTAATCACGCTTTGATAAAATCCGCAAATTATGTCGCTTAAAAGCACTTTTAGTCTATCCGGGGAAAAGTTATACATTTGATTACGCCGAGTAAAGGCAGAGGTCTATAATGGAGATAATCCAGGATACATAAGGCTGCACTTCATTAAAATGTGAATAGAAAACTGTTGCGCGTAACTAATTTATTCTCTCATAGCTATATATAAAAATATGATCATCACGATTTTATATTTTTAATGAACATGAAAAACTTAATACGTAAGTTTGCTTTTTATATCCGATACTGAATCATTTTAATCGATTGATTATTATTAATTTTGTTCGCAAGCTTTATTCAACTCTTTTATCACTGCTCAGTTTTTATCTCTAAGCTTGCTGATTTTAGATAAACATTAGTCGTTAACTTACTACTTTGGAAATGTATTGAATTTCTATTATAGAATTTGTACCTATATTTAAGAGTTAAAGGATCATAATTCAAAAGAAAAACGTTCGTTGGCATGTATATACTTTATTTTTTTATTACTTATATGTGTATAATATATGTATATGTATATAACATACTGCATTATCATGGTTATTTCACGGGTGCTGCATTAACGATCTTCCGGTTGTCTGCCAGTTCAGAATCTACACTTTTGTGCTTCATTTTTCGACTCCGTTCAATATTCGCGAAGGTCGATTTTAACGTTAAAAAAGTAATGTTAAGAACAGATTTAAATTTTGTAGACAGCTCTGAATACTCTACATATACAGCACGTACTCTACATGTATATATCTGTATATATCAAACAATTATCACATCCATTATCGTATGTTCAGTAGTGCGCAACAATTTTAAGTCGAAATTAATTTTTTATATTTACAATCTGCTCTTCAATTTCACGCGAATGTCGAGCATGTTACATAAACAAATAATTTGAAATTTCAAAAAAACGGAACCACGGAAATCTCTTTAGCGATCGCTTTATTGTACACCGAGCGCAAAAATGCAAATCCTTAGATTATTTTTAGATCCAATAGTCGTAAACGAGTGTGTCATTGTTAGTTCTTTCTTTCGACAAAAAGTAAAACAATGTTTCGCGGTAAAACAATGTTTAAAAGTTAACGTTGATAAGCTATGTCTAAGCAAAAACCCGTGACCTTCTCTCCTGTCGAGTCCTCGCATTCGCTCGCTCGTACGTAGAAGAACGAGGACTTGTCATCACTCTTGACATTTCTCAATGAGATGCCAGCTAACGCGTACAACTATCAACCTGTGCACAGGCGAATCTCAACCTATTGCTCGCGCCGAAAGTGGGTTTTTCTGATCACGTTGACTTCGTGTGTCATTCTCATCGTACTTCTCACGAGGCATTCGTTTATCGAGAATAACACAACAGTACGCGACACATACCTGGATGATGTACCCATAGACCTCTATCAAACAGGTAAGAATTCCCTGCAAGTAGTACTTTTTTTCTTGTACGTAGAAAGACATATTCTTTATGTACAAGCAGTAGTAACATATTCCTTTTGTCGCTGTTACAGTGCTGCATACATGGTACAACTTTTCCAACAGTGAGTAGATCGTTTGGAATTTATTTTAGACAATATTTAATAAAAATATAATAAAACGTGTGCGTTTGCAATCTTACGTTTCGGCAAATGCATTTTGCGTAACATGTAACAAATGATTTAAAATATGTAAATGTATACAAACGGTAAAAGGGATTGTAATTTCTTAATGGTTGCGTTCAGCAAGAAAAGCAATTTGGTAAGTGGTTAGTGATTCTTTTATCATTGGTTCTTGCTTTTTCCTCTAAGTATAGAAGCCAATCATAAAAGAAAGATTTAAGCGCTTACCGAATTTTTTCTGTTGCAGATATTGATAACGCAACTGCGGGAAATGATAAGTCAGAAATGTAGAGTAACATTTGTTTTTACAAAACATTTCCGTTTCAAAAAAATTGTGTTAAACATTGAGAAATTAATTTTGCATCACTACGTTACTGTTGCTCTCTTAAACCACGGCACTCGTAAATATAATTAACAAAATATGATCCAAACATTCATATTACGTAATAATTGAAGATACATCATGTTATTCTATACGCGCTTGAATTACGTAAATAACAACTTCGTACAATAACAATAGAGAATTACTAACAATGTATAAAATACGAGATGAATAAATAAAAACCAAGTATATGTCATTATAAATAAAATTTCAAACCTTGACATCGATCGACATTTATCAATAGCAGCATTTTAAAAATATAAAGATAAATAATTTTTGTTCGTGTATTAAAATATAAACGTATATTCTTATTGAGTCTATATATTTCATTGATTAAATTATTGAATAAATTTATTAAGTTTCCAAGAAATTGTGTGACATTATACTACATATTGCGAAGTGTTTCTGTTTATTATAAATATATAGATATATGTAACTAAATATAAGATTGCGCAATTCTTTGTTGCTTATCTGAGAAATTTATTCCACTTTTCAAGGAATACATTTGACTACTTCAGTTGTGTGGGCGTTTTAATAAGTTGCTTTAAGTTGGAGATCATTTTTATAAAAATTTGTAATGAGTTTTTTCCTTTAAAATATATTCATGCGAATATTGCTATTGAAATATTTTTATAAATATTATCAGAAAAATATATATTTATTTCAGACAAAATATAAATTCATTATTTCAAATGAAAATTATTTTTAAATTAAGAGAGAAAGAAATGAACATTTTAATAAAAGACTGTAAAACTGCCATTTAAATTTAATTCAATATAAAAACAATGGCATGAATTTTTTGTTTGAAATAAAACAGTATAAATTTTTTTATTTCGTAGTAAGTTGATATTTCTATTGTATAACCGAATGTAAGATATATAAAAATATAAAAATATTTGTGTTGCGTGCAAAGGTCGTAATGTATTTCAATTATAAATTATGATTCAAAAAATGACTTCTTAAAAATAATTAATAATTAACTACTATTTAGGAGAAAAATGGTACAACAAAAAGAATATCTCCGTCTTGAGTCCAGAAGCTTTTAACGATTTACTGACCGATATTCAACAAAATTGGATAATATGGAATCATAATCTAGAGGAGTCATATGAGCTTCAAGAACCAGATGTGGAAGATCCGTCGATGGGACAATCAATTGCGATACGCGAAATTTTCAACGATAAGGTAGTAAAACGGTTACCACAATTTCGTGAGAAATGCAAGAAATAAATTTGTGTTTCTCAAGAGTAGCAATTCAACGAAAAACGATGCTCGATCGATTCTTTTTGCATATTAATAAATATCGACTTTCATTTATTACTCTCTACAGAAAAATGGATTTTTCATAGAGTGCGGCGCATTCGATGGGGAAATTCGCAGTAATACATTGTTTCTGGAACGATTTAATGGATGGTCGGGTCTTCTGATAGAAGCGGATCCCATCAATTTTACGAAGATGCTGCAAAAGAACAGAAGGGCCTATCTCTCGCCAACGTGTCTCAGTGTCACTAAGAGCCCCGTAGTGGTAAGGAATAATGATCGATAACTTGTTACTGACAATGCTGTTGCGAAACCTGAATATCAATTTTCAATTTGACGCATTACATTACGCAAACTTCGAAAAGTCTGAACGAATCTCTCGAAATTGCAGGCATCCTTTCTCATGGCCAGAAACGTGGGTCGTTTACACGAGCCAGAAAACACGACGGAAAATGTGCCCGAGAACACCCTCGATGTAGTTTATACGGGCGAGCACATTCGCGTGCAGTGCTTTCCACTGACACTTTATATCGCCGCGTTGGGGATCAAAACAGTCGATTATTTCAGCCTCGATATCGAAGGTGACGAGATCGATGTATTAAAAACGATACCATTTAATGAGGTGGATATAAAGGTATGACATTTGCCTCAATCCGTTCTGAATCTCCACGTGTCCGTTTGCGCGACTAATGTGGGATTACACGTGTACTCGCGTCTCTTTTTTTTGTGGAAACGGAACATAATGATTTCTGCGACACGATGATTATGAAATATATATGTACGTTTTAGACTCTCTCTGTGGAATACATACACAATACAAAGGGACGAAAATACCTGATCGATATGATGGAACATCGAGGATACTATGTTTACAGTTTTGTGAAGCATCCGGACAACTTGGCGAACGATATCATTTTTGTAAAACGCAACACGTGACGAATGAATACAAATAGGTGGAATTACACATGCAATTTTTAAAATATTAATAATCCTAATTCTATAATTATTCTAATAATATCTTTGGATATTATTGAGAATAATTTCATACGCGTTTAAATTATTTTATTAAATTAGATAGGTCTTATCTCTTTCACGTGCTAGTCATAATTGTAACGATGGATTTTGTTGAAAACTTGATATATCGTGCGAATAAAACAAATAGTTAATAAAAACATTCTTTGTATTACACAAAATATTTACAAAACCATATTTTTGTAATAAACCATATTCTTTTTTAATAAAATAAGGTGTCTCGTTTTCTATTTACGATCTACATTCTTGTAGAGAATTTAATAACAAATCGCACACAACGAAACTTCGTTAACTTATAATAATAAACGATTTAGTAATTACGAATAAATAGGAATAAACGCAGTTTTACAGTTGGAAACTTATAATTATACATACATGGCACATCGTACTCTCATTTGGTAGAAATTAATCGCATTTCGTTACAATTCTTTCAAAATTGTCTTCAATTATTATAATTATTATATTATGGAGAACATATATTGCTCTCAATTATTCTAATATGAGCAGCTTATCTTAAGAACATTACTTGAAAAAAATGAAAGATGATACCAGCATGATGAACAAAGATGAATTACTAACATAAATTAGTGCATAATGCATATTAATATTTTTGAAATTTAGTTCAAATCACCATTGAAACTAACAGTTTATTATGCAATAACATGTACACTGCTTATTTTAATCAACTGTTTCAATAAAATATATCCGAATGTTTTATACGTCCACTTTATATACTCGTATAACAATTTCTAAATATTTTATATTTTATACTGAAACGTGTGTTAACGTATAAATATTTCCATTTATGTTTGAAATAATTTCAACGAAAGACTTCAGATTGAAATAATTTTATATATATTATATATATATAAATTACCAAAATTGCAATTAGGTTAAAATAATAGAACGAATATATTTATTGCTTGTCAGTTACTTCATTATAAGTAACAAAACTATTGATGACGAATTTCTTTATTTTGAAAATAATTTAACAATTAGCGTTAACAATTATAGCATTGATAAAATGATTCTCAAAAAGATTAGTAAATATTTGCAGTAATAAAAAATTAATTTTTTTAATTTATGTTGTGTTACAATTATGCCATTTTGTTTTATGTTTAATCCTGCGTATTAAAATGATATTCTGTAAGGTTTTTTAACAAAATTAATTTTATCAAGCTTTTCGAATTGCGAGAGAATTGTTAACATGTAAATATGCGTATTATTTAAAATAACATTAATTAGCAATAAAAAAACTTTAAAAATAAATCTTTTCTTCGTCAGTGATTAACGATCCAAAAAGAAGGGTATTATTTGACGACAAACTAGTTATATAGCTAGTTTGCCGTCAAATAATATCCTTCTTTTTGGATTAAAAAAACTTCTAAAATATTTGAGACCAGAAGAGATTCAGGTATTTTCTCTCAGTTCTTGGTGGAATGAATTTCTTGATGAAATAGAAGATAGTTTCTCTCACGCGAATGTTTACTAAAGAATTAATTACAGAGTTAATTGATATCGGAAATTAAACGAATTTAATTGCAAATTAAATTTCTAATAAATTTAAAATATCGTATCAAGTTTTAATTATCGACCTAATGTATTTGATAAGATAATTTATAATAGATATTTCCCAATTAATCTTTGTAAAAGATTTTGAATATGTACGAATTGATTAATGAGAAAAAATGGGGAATTTCTGAGTTATTTTGTACAAGATTCTACACAAGTCAATTGTTATTAAACAATGATAACACATATGTTTGAGCAGAAATGGTTCAGCAGAAAATAATGAGCACCAATTTAACATGTTTATATAAGAGATGCTTACAATGTAGACATCTCTTATATTTGTGTATCATTTATATGTATTTATATTTATATTTTTAGAGCTCATTTTGTTTGGATATCACTCAAGTTAACATCATCTCTGTTCTGTAATATGAGCATTATCAACAGAAGCAGCAATTGACTTAATAGATTAAGCACACGCCGATATTAATATTTCTCGTAATATTCACTGCATCAACATAATTTTAATATGCACATTATAGCAGAATCAACTTAATAAATTAGACATCATATGTAAATATTAATATTTCCTGTAATATTTGATATATCAATATAATTTTATCTATTTATTGTGGATGTGCAAATTCTCACCGGTATCAAATTTCGATATTTTTATAATCGTAGTTATGAGCATAAAATATTGGCAAAGTTTTCGTATAAAATATTAACAAATTTTTAATAATCCTAAAAAGTCAATAAATTTGATATGAAATATAATATAATGATAACTAATAATCCAATGTATAATAATGTATAATAATATAAAGTTTCATTTATAAATAAGTATAATTCTTACAATGTATTATACTAAATACAAAAAAACAATAAATATATAAATTAAAATTTATACATTAATTTTTTTATTAAAACATACTCATCTGAAAAGATGGCACTAAAACATAACTAATGGCGATGTAATCCTTTGAAATAGTTATGTTATGTTCATTGTGAATTATATCGTTAACTCAACAAGTAATATTATAAATATTAATGAAAATCATATTTATGTCAGTCTTACTTTATTAGAAAAACAGTTAAAAAACAAAAATTCTTATAACATTTTATATAACTATTTCTATAACAATTGCACAGAAGCTTCTTAGTTTCTCAAATGCTTCGCGTAAGATCTGTTACTTTGCATTAGTATGTAATAGCTTTGAAAAAAAATTGTACATCGTATTTAAACTCTTACGTCTTCGTTAAAAAGTATTTCTATTCAGATGCCAGCATCGTAGAAAATACCTACCATACATACCACGTTTAATGACAAGATGTGTCGTTTAAAATTCAAACAATTCCTTATTTATACAAAATTTGTGATTTCGTTTTCGCTTTTGTGTCGACCTTTAACAATATCTTGCTTCTGTCGTCGGATTTTATCGCTGATTCCATCAGTGGAATAGCGAATTTCTGATCCCTAAAATAATAAAATAATCTCAATGTTAATTAATACAAAAAAAACAAGATCACTAAAAATAATTCCGTTATTTGCAGTTTTGCTTCATACTCAGTTCTCTACATGTTTGTTTAATTTATCTATATTAAATTTATCACAATTAAAGTGCTTAGGAGCAAAAGATTTACGCACAACGACGTTTCACTATTTCTATGTAAGCTTTCTGGAAAAACTATTTCTACTTACCGTATACATAACTTACGTGAATATACGACAAATATAACGTATTACGTATAAAATCAAGGAACTAAGATAATTTTGTAGGTAACATTGTAGACACTGATATCTAATATAATTATTGTACTCTAATTTTGTTTGAACTTCTAAATTGTATCTAAGTTAACAATAACATAGTAACATTTAGTAAACAGTTAACAGATATTTCTTGGCTATTGCTACAAAACATTTAAATATTTTATATTTCATTAAATATTAATAAATAGTTATATCTACTTAATTATCTACTTAATTATCCAATTTAATTATCTCCAATGTGGATTCTAGTATCATAAAGTACAATGAAAAGAGCTAGTACATATAGAGAGGCAAGAGAAAAGCTTATTGTTGTACAATTCATCAATCTATTGCTCGAATATGTTCAAACTTTTAATCAATTGCAGTTAGTCTCTCTAAAGTGATCATTGCACATTAGAAATACTCAATAAAAAAATTCAATTATTCAGTGATTAAAAATTCAGTAATAATTCTATAGGACGATATAAAAATGAAGGGCTCAAAAAATATAATTAGCATAGATTGACCTAACAAAATAAAGGATTAAACGTAACTCTCTTGCTTCTTTTTAACGATACTTCCAGCTACGACGGCGGTGAGTAAAGGCAATTTGATTTGTTTGTCCGCGGTCGCGTCGTCGTTGCATGGTACCTTCACGTTGCAGCTCCTGTTGCTGCTGTGTCTTCGCCAGAAGTCTGAGTGGCTGCTGCTGTAATTAGTCGATCCGGTCGTGTAGGTGCCCGTACGTTCTGACGTTTTCTTTTTCTTCCTCTTGGCGGGTCCCAAGCCACACAATTTAAGAAAACCTTCCCTGAACTTCGTTGACATCAAATTGTAGAGGATCGGATTGATTGCCGAATTCAGATAAAACATGACTCTGCAGAAGTACAAGAGACTGTAGTAGCCCTCTATGCCGAGCGAGACAATCACTTTTGGCGGCACGATGATGATCCAGAGAGTGAGGGCTTTAAAGGGCAGCAAGCACAGGAAGAAACACAGAACCACCATGGCCAACATCATAACCACCTGTTTGCGATACTTGAGCAGATTGTTCGCCGGTCCACGACTTATCGCCGGATTTGCCATCAAGTGTTTGGCGATCACTGTGTATAGGACGATTAGGATTAGCAAAGGAATCACGAAGAACACGACAATCGTCGTCAGGATGAAACCCGTCATCCAGGTCGCCGAAGCCTGTGTTGCACAAGTAGGTACGTACGTACCATCGTTCTCTTCTATCTTGTAGGTCACCATAAGCAGTATGGGACTAGAATGTGTTAAAAGAGATCGATTATTGTATACATGTGTTATAGTGAAGTTCCAGTAAATTACCACAATATGTTGCCTGGCACATAGCGTTTCAAGAATGTCTAAAAATACATCTTGCAACATCTTGCAAAAAACATCTTGGCGAAAATAAATTTCTGTGCAAACTACATATTCAGCACAAACAATATGTTAACAATTTTTGAAACTCATATAATCAAAATTGTGGGAAGAGGACGGTAAAATCATTTGACACAGAATGTTCACGTTAATTTTTTCTAATTGTATCTTTGCGTCAAAAAAAAAAAGAAATACCCGTACAGTATTTGGTACAAATTAGACAGATTCGTATCTATAATATTTAATTGCCTGAAATACTGAAAATGAGATCACATTTAAACTTTTCGAGTACATCCGTGCAGATCGTTCATTTGATTCTCGGACGTAACTTTCACGAGAGTTTGCAAAGTTTAATATCTCACAAAATGCCGACAGCTTTCTCGTATAAGTCTCAACAACAGCACCCCGCTTTTCTTTATTCAATCTCATGCTCCTTTTAGTAATCTAGTACAAAGAAATATATTTTTCAATGCTTCCATATTCTTTTATAAAAAATATAGCTGCTCGATATCTTAATGATTTTTTAATTACGTAAGCATAATTGTTCATTGCTCCTTTGTCTTTTGTTACAATATAATTTCAACATTTTAACATTTCCTTATACTTTCTTGCTATGTATAAGCAGTATCATCTTCATATTCTTTTGTTCTGCATAGAATATTTTCATACATTTTTTTTTTAGTATATCAGATTAAGTATTATTCTTTGATTTTGAAAAAAAACGTTTATAACGCTAATTTTTTATTATTATAATTTTTAAATTTATATAATTATATATTATATATAATTTCTAACTAATGCATCTTTGATCATTTATTTCTTTGTACGCAAAAATTATGAATCACAGTTGCCGCATTATGTTAACGTATTCGATATCGTCCAATCATAAAAAGTTCTCTTCCTGATTTAGATCCTCCTGCTGAGTTGCCGCGACTCTCCTCACGCCGATGACCGTGCTCCTGTGTGTAATTCTCTCACTCTTAAAACCGCATAGTTTCAGGAAACCCCGTCTGAATTTGCTACTCATTAGATTGTACAGTATCGGATCGCTGGCGCTATTCAAATAAAACATGATTCTGCAGAAATTAAGCAGACAGAAGAACGTGTCGTAATCGATCGCGGCTATCTGCTCGGTGGGCGCTATCACGATGTAGAAGATGAGGAGCCGATAGGGCAAAAGGCACACGAAGAAGCTCACGACTACCGTCAGCAGCATGTACACCACCTGCCTCCTGGCTCGATTATGATACGAGTCGCTGGTGCCGCCGGATGTCGTCGACGAGTCGCGGATCAGATGACTCACAATAAACGAATACAGTACCACGAGTATCACAAATGGCGCGACGAAGAAGAGCAACACCAGCAGCAGGAAGAACGTCACACTGGCGACCGTGTCGGCCTGCGTCAGGCACACTGGCACACGATTTACCTGATTCGCCACCTGCTGATCTCTCCCGACGTTAGCAACGACATCGTGCGCGATTCCGTGATTCGTTATCCTCATTTCGCGATACTGCGACACCCAGATCATCGGACTGCAATCAATCGGAAAAAAAAACGAAAACGTACTTTA
The DNA here is from genome assembly GCA_901521435.1 of Crematogaster levior. NCBI lineage: Eukaryota > Metazoa > Arthropoda > Insecta > Hymenoptera > Formicidae > Crematogaster > Crematogaster levior. The sequence goes on from CABEGB010000992.1 coordinate 158,642, forward strand.
TTTCATCTCGTATTTGCTCCTGCCACGAAACTGCGATTTCGATGAAGTCGACTCGCGATAATAAGCGGACAGAAGGAGGCAGCGAAGCGAACAGTTTATACTCGATATTTAAAGTTCAATAATTTAAGAATAATAATTCTTCACGTGGAAATAGATCAAGAGCTATAAAAGTCTACGACGTAGACTAATGAAATAAAAACAGCAGTTTGTGTGATTGATAATAATACATTGATAATACATCGTGTGTATTATCAAGACTATATTATTAAGTACTAAGTTGCTTAAGTGGCTTCCTTGAAGTTAATTAAATTGTAACATTGATAAAGACAAATGTTTATGACAAAGTTTCTGCTCGCTTTGTTAAATAAATAATTATATATTGTAAATCATACATGATATCTTGTAATAATTATTCGCGTTATGTTCATATAAATTATGTTTATCCTTAGAAACTGACCAGCCACCTAATAAGTTGTAGTAATTGTAAAAATTACAACAACAATTGTAAAAATTTGGAATCACAAATTTGAAACTATACTTTTACCGTTAGATCAGAGATTATTAAATTAATTAAATTTAGACTATTCTACTATATTATATTATAATCTATTGTAATATACATCAAATTTGTAAATTTGTTTTTAAAGCAGTTATCAATATACAAAAATAGTTATCAATTTTTATCCGATAGATAAACTTGGAATGTCAAGAGTTTTTAATTATAAATATAGTTTTATTTAAAACAACTATTAATAATATAAAATATAAATATAATATAAGTAATAACATAATATAAATAACAATAATAACAAAGTTTATCTTTTTCCTCCAACAGTTTTAAAAATATCGTAGTTTATCTTTAAGTAGTTTTTATTTTCATATTTTCTCTTTGTTCTTCACAAACAGTCTGTGTGTAATATGTGTGTCATGTAAATTGTACAGTAAATATTTAAAAATAGGAGAGGAATCGCAAAGGCTAAGTTCGTTACTTGCGTAATTGAAAAATAGCTTTCTGAGTCACTTCTGCGTCACTCTGATAAAATTACTGCAGCAAGAACTACGTCACAGTACGTGTCGTCCATCTAAAAAAAAAAAAAAATATTTTTACGAGAATAACGCTTCGTTTCGTGTCAATTTGAAATGGATCGTGACACAAGGAAAGCTTTCTACCTGGAGAATTCATTGTTAAATAACTATTATGTCACTAAATTTTTCCATACAAACGAAAAACGAAAGTATACAAGTAGAAAACTTTATACTTTCAATAAATAAATATATATATATATATATATACAGGGTTGGGCAAAAGTCCGGAAACGGTCAAATATCTCGAAAAGGATCAACTATAGCGAAAAATTGTAAATAGCAAAGTTGTAGGGCTTAAAAAAATGTACCTAATGATGACTAAAAATTTTACTTTGAGTGGAGGACGAAGATCATATAAAAGTCAAATTGAATTTTTTAAATGGAACTGCCTACTTTTTATTGCATATTCTTATAGCTTATCTCGAGACCTTTCCAAAACACTATAATAAAGTATTTTTTTGTTAAGTATTTTCCGAGTTATAAAGCTTGAAATAATTTCTTAATTTTACATAAACTGTAAAATATCTCGTAAAATATTTACTTTTCGATGACCTTATCTCAATACTTTTATGCACAGAATAATGAGAGGAATCAATTGGTGTAAAGAAAACACATAGTTGTTTTTAAGAAAAAATATGTAATTGTTAGTTACAAATTGCATATTTTTTCTTAAAAACAACTATGTGTTTTCTTGACACCAATTGGTTCCTCTCATTATTCTGTGCATAAAAGTATTGAGGTAAGGTCATCGAAAAGTAAATATTTTACGAGATATTTTACAGTTTATGTAAAATTAAGAAATTATTTCAAGCTTTATAACTCGGAAAATACTTAACAAAAAAATACTTTATTATAGTGTTTTGGAAAGGTCTCGAGATAAGCTATAAGAATATGCAATAAAAAGTAGGCAGTTCCATTTAAAAAATTCAATTTGACTTTTATATGATCTTCGTCCTCCACTCAAAGTAAAATTTTTAGTCATCATTAGGTACATTTTTTTAAGCCCTACAACTTTGCTATTTACAATTTTTCGCTATAGTTGATCCTTTTCGAGATATTTGACCGTTTCCGGACTTTTGCCCAACCCTGTATATATATATATATATATATATATATATATATATATATGCTACACTTCAATATTTTATAACTCTTAATTTTATGTAAACCAAGTTAGAAATAAATTCTTGAGAAAAATTATGATATAGGCTAAATTTTTTATGTTATTCTTTTATAATTTCAATAAAACAAGAGTCGCTTTGGTTAAATTAATCTGTTATGGATTTTTCTGGATTAATACCTAGTTGTTCTTAACTACTTAAAATTTTCATTATGAGCTCTATCTAGGGTTAAATTAATTGCTAATTATAGATTAAATAATAATTATAGATTATCAATTTCGACAATCCAATCCACTGTGTATGATTGTTTCATTGAAATACAGAATAATTCAGCATAAATAGGAATTTTTTAAATATACGCAAAATAATAAGATATTGGTTTGTTATCTTCTTTCTGAATTATTTATTTATCGATTATTACTAAATAAATAACTAAATAAATTATTAAAATTACACTATTCATTATTCGAAAAATAACCTGCTTGTGCTCTTAACTTTATTATTTTGAAAATATCTAAAAATTTTGTGTGTGTGTGTGTGTGTGTGTGTGTGTGTGTGTGTGTGTACATATTCACAATAATCCAAATAAGGAATTGCTTCTAGAACTCAATGTAAATTTAGTTCGTATAGAATGTACTCTATATTGAAAAGAAGTATCTTTATACTTTTAATTTGCAGATGCATTCGTTCTACTTAACAGTTAAAATATATTATATACATATATTAAATAAGTATATACAAACAATTTTCTTTGTAAAGTGTTGGAGAAGTTATTGCTTTTAATCGCGCTTTATGAAAACAAGTGAAAAAGAATAGCGAGTGTTCTCGTACGCTCACTTTCCCACGCCGTGAAATAAAATATCGTATTTTTTCTTGTTATGGCCAGTTTATCTAGTAGAGCACTTTACACGGGATCGGATTCAATTTTCGCGCGAACGATAGAATAGGATCAAGTTTCCTCAAATGCTTGGTGAAATGTAATTTTGATAATTGTCTGCCATTATTTCTTTGTAAAGTGTTGGAGAAGTTATTGCTTTTAATCGCGCTTTATGAAAACAAGTGAAAAAGAATAGCGAGTATTCTCGTACGCTCACTTTCCCACGCCGTGAAATAAAATATCGTATTTTTTCTTGTTATGGCCAGTTTATCTAGTAGAGCACTTTACACGGGATCGGATTCAATTTTCGCGCGAACGATAGAATAGGATCATTTATTATTTCATAGAATAGGATCATTAATTATTTATCTTGCGTCTTCGCGTAAAAAGCGACAATCTTTTCAATCCTTTAATAGAAAATGTAACATTATATGAATTATATAGACATATTATTAATAAATTCTTTTTCATCCGTTCATTTAATGTACTACTAAAAACATCTTTGTGCCAATTTGAAGTAAATTATAACAAAATCAAGTATGCATTGTAATTATTTTTTTATTTATTTTTATTTAAATTTTGACAAATACGTAACTTTTTATCATTCTGAAGTTTCTAAACAATTATTATTATGTCCTAAACAGAGTAAGTAATAAATAAAATAATAGATATATAAGAATAAATAAATCAGTAACTAAATAAATGGAAAAGAAATAATACGAATATTTTGTGTTATATTCTCCTATAATTGCAGACTACTCACATGGTAAAAACTATCTAAAATTTAATAAAAAATATGTATTAGCGTTACTACGAATTTAATTATTAACCCGTCCAGATTTGGAATTGACAATCAATCGTCAAGAGATGGCTTTATGAACAGAAAATTAGAAATCTGGGAGACTTCGTAACAGTTACAAAGACATCTTGTCGAAATGTTGCTGCCACATTTACTTGCATTTATCTCTTTAAAATTGAGAAACTCGTGTAAAAAGATAACTACATTATGTCGTTCAAGTTTGGAATCAATCGTCAAGACATTGACTTATGAACAGGAAACTAGAAATCTAGGAAACTTCGAAACGGTAACATGTTATCCTGTCGAAATGTTGCTGCTAGATTTACTTGCATTTATCTCTTTAAAATTGATAAACTCGTTTAAGAATAATAACTGTACATATTATGCCGTTGTTCACGTTCAGCGACGCAAAATATTCTGCTATAACCTTTCAGATTTTCGTAGTAAAAATATTTTCTTTCAAATTGTTTACAATTATTTCGTTACCAAACAAAAATATTTTCAAGCACAATAAAAACTTTACAATGATTCTCGCAAAGATTCTCGCAACATTTTGCATGAACATTTTGCATGAACATAGAGAAGAGAAATATATATAAAGAAAAATTAAAAAGCATTTTTTTCTACTTTTACACACAAAACATATATGTATTATATGTTTTTATTAAAAAATTATTAAAAAGTTTTAAAATATTTTTATTAAAATCTCTATAAAAAAAAGTAATTTTTAGTATTGTGGCAATCGATTTTAAACGTTTTCGGACTGTTTCGATGTATAACGAAAGTGGAGCAGAAATGAAAATCAGCGAAAATAACCGCGGATAATTTATGCGAGTTTTTATGAATTTATAATAAGCCTTTGGTTTTTATTTGCACATTTGCAATCTTATTACTTATTGCAGCGGTACACGATACATGAAAAAACAAAGTTTCGTAAATTCGTCTATTTTTATTTCGTAAAAAAATTGTATTGTAAAAACAACGCGGAATAACATTATGTATATACCAAGCATCCTTTGTAATTAAAGTTAAAAATTAACAAGAGAGAAAAATTAATATAATTCGTTTGTTTTAGTATCTTCCATTTTGCACAATAACCACAATAGTGACAGTGTTAGAAATAACCATTTTCTCCACTTGCTACGTATTTCAGCTATTGTGCACGAGCTCTTTTGATCCCTCGATTCCTTGCTTTTCTCTTTTTCTCTGTCATCATCAATAATATCGTGTTGCAATGATTCCAAAATTACAAACATCGAAAACGTGTTCGTGGACAGTTTTAAATGGATTAAGGAAGTTTATCTGTCTGTACATTTTCGATCTCTTGATTAATATGGTACCCAGCTTTTCTTGAGAACTCTTGAGGATTATGTTGACTAAATCTTAAGCTACGGATACTAACCCAGATACTTCTTCAATTTTCTAATTTTCAATGTTATAGCAGAATTCATAATTAGAATCTAAATGTTAAAAATAGAAACACCAAAAAGTTTATTTTGTTAGTACATCTCTTTATGCAAGAAAAAAATGCATGCGGATTATAATGTATAATATCTATTCGTTTTAATTTCTTTTTCAGAGATCAGTATATATATATATATATATATATATATAATTTTTTTTAAAAATAAAAAATCAAAATAACTACGAAATATCTTAGAAATATACTTAAAAATAATCTACAATCTGTGTTATATAATGACTCAATCTTATTACGAACAAAGAGAAGAAATGCATATTTGGTGTTTATAGCAAAGTAAATAAACAAATCTTATGTTACTTTGTGTAAAATGTAGGCATTGATAAATATGTTGAGGAAGGAATAAATTATCTTTGAACCTCATATATCAAGTTGATCTCAGTCAGGTTGTTGCCAGTCGTATACAATTTGTAACACAGTTATTCCTTGCTTTGCTTCCAAGCTCCGGATATTAAAAGCACTTTTGTTGAAAGTGTATTCGAAAGAAGAAATACCACGCGAGTTGCTGTTTTACTTTAAAATTGATGTAATTAGTATTAATTACACGACGTACTTCGTAAGATATATTGTAAGATATAAATTTGTAAAAATATTTGTAAGTACTGATTAGACATAGTTCAGAGAATAAAATGATTCCTAAAATTTTTTATCACATTATCAGTTAATTTTAATTTACCAATATATTTATTTTATACATTGCACATACATATGTCCTACAGTTTATGTAGGATTTTAGTCTACTTCTACTACTGTGAGTTTTCAAAATTGCAGGATTTAAGATTAAATGATTAGCTTATCGCATCATGCTTGATTTAAGTGTCACTCTACTTTAGAGCAACGGAGCTTTATGGAGGGGGTTCATGACAAGATACTCTCAGTGGATTACCACTTTCTTCCGAGAAGTCGCGATCAAATAAAAACCGATGATTTTTTACCAGATTTGAACTCTTCATGTTATTAGAGCACATCTCTCTGCGATAATCGCTTATACATTCATACTTTGCAAACATAATAATATTTATGTATGTATAATCATGATATTAAATCATCGTATAGTATTATTATTTTATTATAAAATATATCATATAATACTATTATAATAATAAATTAAAAATATAAAATAATAAAATATTAAATTAAAACATTAATAAATAAATAATGCGTTTACATATTAAATTTAAGAAGTTAATTATTCTAAGTTAATTATTATATATGTGCAGGATCATAAAATTATTAAATGAACTTTTTCATTACAAATTTCGCCAATCTAGAATTAATTTTTCGATAAAAACAGTAAAATTCCTAAAATTTTCAAGTAATTAATGAAAAAGAATTTCCTAAAATTGAGCTTTGAATGTGACAAAATTAATAAATTTCTCAATTAATTTCAACCGAAAAAATGTTCTCCGAATTGATCAAAGTAGCCCTGGTTAAATAATAGTCCGAAAATAACTCTATAGAGAGGAGAACCAAGACAATAAAATCTTAAATAAGCAAAGTTTTTAATTCTTTTTCTTGTTTTCTTTCTTACATCACGGATTTGCATTCACAAGTTAATCCTGGGTTGTTTAAGATACAATTTTAGTAAATAGTATAATCACGACGTTTGTTCAGAACGTTTATACAACAGCCCCCTGTTATAAGTGGCTATAAACTTAAGTTCTTTGTCGATCGACTGAGAGATGTCAATCTACGTGTAACGCGTACATGATATATACAGACTCCGGCGAGAATTGGTTTACAGGCGATATCACTTTTATAACCCGTGTGCGCGTCCTACCGCAACATGTAATATCGGGGTGAGAGTGGTGTATAGACTGGCCGGACTTTATGAGATAAAAATCGAATCCGTCTATCCTCTTCTAGGCACTCACATCTATCGCTTATGAAGTGAAAATCGAATTTCATCTATCCTCTTTTTTTTATTGCTTTTTGGAAAAAAAGAAGTCTGTAGTTATTTCTGAAATTCATTTGACATTACAAGTAAATCCATTTACAAATCTAATTTGAAAAATACCTATTTTTCTTGATGCAAAATCTCTATTTCCTATTAAATTCTATGTCGTATTACACTGCTTTTAAATCGAGTCTCTTAGAAAGAAAATTTTTTAACACTTTTTGAATGAAAAAAATATGTTAAAAAGAATCATAACTGTACTTTGATAAAAATACATTACAAATTACACAAATATTTTAACTTTAAATTTATAACAAAGTTTTTTTATAACAAAGTTTTTTTACTTTTGCAACTTAACGCAATTTTGCATTTTATTAACAAGTCAATTACTAAAAGAATTTTAATTCTACATTTAATTTATACTTATATTCTAAAATATTAAGATAAAATGCGTTAAAAAATTCAAACAATTATACCAACATTCAAATTTTACCAACGTAGAAATACCAACATAGAAATTTTGAGCCACCTTGCTTTAAAAAACTAATATTAAATATTAATTAATCATTTTGTTATTGTTTAGTAATGTTCTAGTTAGTCAACAAATATTTCAAGAGTAAAGTTCTGAAAGAAATTCGCATCCACGTTATTTCTGTTAAACACAAAAGATTTCACATTGCCAAGAAGAAATCGTTGTGACGAGAAGAAGTCATCATTGTGGTAAGAATTTTCGCTTTAAATATTATCGCGAACATATGCTCAAGATTGCATTACACATGCATTATTCACGTGTTCGAATAACGACATACGTCCACACATTTTCATAAGAAATATTTACACGTGATACTTTGTGATACTTTTCTTATGCACGGCAATGTGTAATCTTACGAAAGTGTGGACATGTATCTGCTTTCATCACGAAACATTTCGACATAAGGGAAAAATGTGCTTGCCTGAAGTTTACCGAGCAAAAGCCGTGCTTGGCCGTTCCTTCTTCTCTTTCCTCACTTTTAGTTAAAGTGCATTCCGAGAGAAAGCACATGACTTGTATGCAATCGATATCAAGAAATCGATAGTTTCAAAGCTCTATAAAATATTATGAAATATTTTTGCTTTGCACATAAATATAATATATTATTTATCAAGAATATATGATTCATGTATTCATCTAACAATCACAATAATTAAAAATTGTTCTTTTGTAGGTGTCTAAATTAAATTTTATTTAAAATTACATTTTAAATTAAGTAAAAAAATACATATAAAAATGTTAAAACAAGATATTGTTAATTATCAGTACTTCTGACGTTTAATTTGCTTAATTCAAAGGCCTTTAATTATCAAGATTAACTAAAGCTATTCATGTTATATTTCAAGATAACATGGTTTTCAGGGAGTATATGACGGCTTAATTAAGAATCTTGTTCTTACCAGATGTCGATTTCTAATCATATGTCTTCCAAACGTTAAATACAAGTTATTCCGCATATGTTCCATATGATCATTTACGCATATTAACTATTTTAATCACGCCCGTGGCATACTAATTATGTACATTTTACGGATATCAAGCGACACCCTCCTTGAATGAACTTGGCAGAAATCCTCTCTTACGAGAGAAATTGCGACGAGGACACAATCGGCCACTCGCAGATATTGGCGTTCGTTTATTCATAGTGCTAGTTTAAATGCGTTGATCCGAGATAAAAGCCTGTCGGCGCGCAAGACCGTACGTTTCTGCTCCATTGATTTTTCTTTTTTATGATAACAGTACTACATCCCCTTTTTTCTTACGTGTTAGAGTATTGGTATTTCGATAAGCTCTAACCTTGATTTTCGCGAGAAAGATATATGTATTAGACCTTAATATTCTCATAAGAAATTCTAATAGTCTATAACCTACATATCTCGAGTTTGAGAAGTCTGCATAAATATCGCGAAAACCCGCTACTCTTTATTTAATTTATTGATAGTATATTTTAATGAGTTAAGTGCATGAATTCCTTTACCTCGAAATGCAAGATGCATGGGCATTGACATATAGGACAAGTCACAAGAGACGTGCGCATCGCGTGTAAGAATTGTTGCATATATATATATATATATATATATGTATAATATATAATATATACACGAGAATATTACGTTGAGAATCATCTTCCTGGAGCTCTTTAAAAATTCTGGAAGCACATAACGTGTAGAGTAGTACTTAGTTACTTTGATAGGATGTTATTGTCACCGGATGCTAAAAAATACAATATGCTTCTTCTGTAATATTCAAGTAGTTGACTCAAAAGAATGAATTTTTAAAGAGTTCCAGGAAGATCATGATTCTCGACGTAATATTCTTATATATTTGATGTATATATATATATATATATATATATTAGGGTGGGCCAAAAAAAACTTTTAATTTTTTTTTCCTTAGATACTATGAAAATATCGTCCAAGATGACGAAAAAAAAAATCTGGTAAAGTTTGAGCTCTTAATATTAATATTAAGAGGTGGCGATTTGTGATTTTTGAATTCCTATTTAAATAACACAGAAATATTTTTTTATTTTCTTTGGATTTTTATTGTGTTTGAACGGATAATTATCTAGTAAAAACCAAAACTTATTCTTGTAGGGAATTCGACGATCTACAAAAAAGGTCTGATATGATTTTTTTTTTTTTTTTGCTATTTTTTTTTACTTTTGAAAGAGTTGACTTAGCAAAAAATCATATCAGACCTTTTTTGTAGATCGTCGAATTCCCTACAAGAATAAGTTTTGGTTTTTACTAGATAATTATCCGTTCAAACACAATAAAAATCCAAAGAAAATAAAAAAATATTTCTGTGTTATTTAAATAGGAATTCAAAAATCACAAATCGCCACCTCTTAATATTAATATTAAGAGCTCAAACTTTACCAGATTTTTTTTTTCGTCATCTTGGACGATATTTTCATAGTATCTAAGGAAAAAAAAATTAAAAGTTTTTTTTGGCCCACCCTAATATATATATATATATATATATATATATATATGCAATTTTTACACGCGATGCGCACGTCTCTTGTGACTTGTCTTATATGTCAATGCCCATGCCATCTTTCGAGGTAAAGGGATTCAATTATGTAGCTCGAGTGTTTTTGTACTCCCTGCAATTCAGCAAACTCTACGAGGACTTTCTAACATTCATTTAGAATCACGAAATTTCTGCACATGACATGTATTCTCTGGTGCAAACAAAATATGTTGTTTTGTTTTGACGATGTCGCTCGTTGCCTTTGCTATTGAGAACAAGTACGTAATGGCAAATAGAGATTCTTTGATGTCAAAATGTCTCGTTAGAACTATATTCATAACATAGCTATATTTTTCTACAGACTAAGATATCTTGTTAGTAGAATTATCTTCCCCTCTGTTTTTCAAAGTTTAAACAACCATGAAATGTAAAGTAAATTGCTTACAAGAAATTATATCGCTTTGTTATTTTCAAAAAAAAAAAAAACTATAGAAAAAATATGTTATCTTAAACACGTTGACAAAACGTATTAACAAGATATTCTAAAAACGACGTAAGTAAAATCGTCAAATTTCTTTGTCAAATTTCGATTTTAATATTAATTATGTTTAAATATTATATTTAATGTTAAAAAGCTTTGATGTTGAAAAATGACATTTTTGATATTTAATTTTTATTTTCAAACAATTGATTGCATTGGACGTTGAGAAATAAATATAACAAATAATAATTAATAATTTAATAATTAATAATTAATAATTAACAATTAATAATTTGAAGAATTAACAGACACCTTAAAACTCTTCTCTTCTTGCAGGTCAGTTATTTGTTGAATCAACATTTCTTATCGCTAAGACACCTGCGTAGAACGAATATGACAAATCTCTATAATTCATCGCTAAGCTTAGCTGACGTAAACTAAATCCTGTTTTTCCGTTTCCTGTACGTGTCATACATTAAAAAGTTGAAATAAACGTCTAATACAGTTTTATATATTCAAAATTTCTTCGAACAATATAAGTAGTTCAAACTTTAAATTACAGATTATTTGCAGATCTGAAATTGCAGATCTAAATAATTTAAAGTTAAATTCTAAAATAGTAATACAAGTTAAATAATAAAAAAGGAAGAAAACAAAAGATTTCTACAGTAAAGAATTACTTTTCAAATTATTTTTAAGTTCTAGGTTTAAATCTAGGTTTAAACTATTCAATACTCAATCGATCGATCAAGCATGATTTGACTATTTGTTCCATTCAGAATGTACGAAATGCTTGAATGTGAAACGCGAGCGTACCTCGAACTATTCAAATTTGGTTAATACTCCCTCAAATCTGAATTTTAATATTTAAACATATTTCTCCGTATCAGAGAAATATCTAAACACAGAAAATTACAAAAAAAAATCATGAAATTTAAGACTATTACGAACAACACAAGTTAACAAAATTATTTTGAAAATAACATCATCAAGTGGATTCAAACAGAACAAGGGAGTTAAGAGTTTGTTATATAGCTCGACACAGATGACATGTATGTCTTGCATTTAGATGAAGCAAGCTTCTGTAAACTGTTGCTTCACGCATGCAATATGACATGCATTGCAATTCATTCGTAATTAGTGGTTTTATAGAAACGAGAGAATACGCGTTCAAAGCGCTATGTCATGTACTCGTGTTGCGATGATATATATTGTTAAAAAGTGGTTTCCAACTATTACTGAAATTTCCTTGCTCGACTCGTATTCCATGCGTACCAGATATTCCAGAATTCTCAACTTTTAGTTTAACAACAAATTCTATAACTAATAGTCTCATAGTCATACTTCATCATTTTTAAAACTTAGAAAACTTAGACCCTTAATTAATAATGTAAAAATAAGAACTTAAATAACTAAATGTAAAAATTATTTTTCTTTTACACATAAATAACGAATGTAAAATCTTGTATAATTTTCTCACGAAAGTAAATTAACAAAATTCTAATATATAGAAATCAGCAAAAGTTATATAACGTTATATAACAGTGAACAAATTAGTTTCAAGTTCCGAAACCAACACGACAAAAAGCGCAAATAAAATTCTTAATCTGTAACAGCTTACTGCAACTTTATTTTCGATTTCGAAATCGACATGTTTCAACAAATTTCAAAATATTTTACAGTTTTTTAGTTTTCAAAATTTATATCATTATTATTAATTAATTTAGAAATATATGATAGCTTGATAAGCTTTTAGTGACATATGTAACTGCGAAAATGGCACAATTTATATATGACATACAAAAAAATGCAAGAAAAGAAAACAAAAGAAATTATTATAAAATATTATTTTCTTTTTTTCAAGAAATGTAAAGAATGTCATTCAAAGAATGTTAAATTGTGACTTACAAATAAATCTAATGTGTTTCACCCTCCTTCCACATTCAATTTATCAGAATTATTTTTTCAGTTAGAATCTATCTTGAATTATGTTTGCTTAAATTGGATTTTAATGAAAATCAACTAACTCTCTTAAAACATAGTTTCCGCAGCAGAAATTAATGAGGTAGGTAGCTTCGTATTACAGTCACGTGAAGATGACGTAAAGCAGAACTTGACGAGTGAAGTAAAAAAGCCCGTCATGCGTCCGAGAAAAAGTAAAGAAAAGGGCAAGAAAGGCAGAGCATTAATAAAGCAAATTAATACAGATTTTCTCCATTTTTTTCTCTTTGTATCACCTTGTACACAATGCCGCTGCCATCCATGCTGAGAGACACAAGAAAGTTGCTCTTGCCTTTGTGCAAACATACCTATATAACACATTAGATGAATCGGATTATAAATTAGATAAGTTAAACTATTTATTACTATTTGTTTTTATTTATTCCCTTATTATTATATAATTATCATGTGTGATTATGTACTATCACGGTTTTCCGCGATAATTCCAGGCGCAGTATACTTACCCCGCCCTTAAAGGCTCGCAAATAGCATAATAGCGTTCGAAACTGATGGCTAAAATTGTCAAAACCGAGGCGTGAGCAACAGTCAATTCCACAAAAGGAACAGCTTTACCTGTAACAGAAAATTATTCACGTTTTTTTCTTCAAACTTCTTTTTATTCTGAGAAATATGAATAAAATCCAAAAAGACTGTGCATTTTTCATTATTTACTAAAGTAAAACAAAGCTTTTAATAAGATTTGTATACTTTTATTCAACTTTTAATAATAAAATAAAAGTAAACAATGTTTTTTTAAGTAATAAAGTATAACGTAGTAACGAAATAAGAAATTTCATCAAAGTTTTGTTCAGCTCTTTTAGCTTATTTCGTTTGCCATTTGTTAATGAAAGTAGAACAAGATTATAGACGTAACATGCGAAACACGAAATGGGGAACTACCAAGTTCGTTCAGTAGACATTACATTTCATTTTAAAACTCAGAGCACGGAATCAAATTCGCCTTAATAGAAAGTTTACCCTTAGAAGCATGATATGGTCTGATGTTGACCTTAAAGTTTATTTGTAATATTAACACGTTATGAATAATATATGTTAAAAGATAATGTAAATAATAAAATTGTCTCAAAAAAGAAGAAAAAATTAATTGTATTAATTGTCCGGTCATATCTCGTACAAGTAAAATAAATAGTTAAAATAAAACTTTAATATTAAATATGGTAATAATTAACACTGATTAAATTTTGCAAAAAAGCAAATAAATAATTTAATTTTAAAAATTGTATAATTGAATGTATTCATCGAATATTAAATCGGTATATTGAAAAACTGAAGGTTTCTTCTTCGTTATTAATCGACTGCATTGTTGAGAACATTGGAGAGATAGTTTCTGCGAGTTCATGTGCCGATAAAAAAAATATTTTCGTGGATGCGTGATTTATAATTCCCAAAAGAGGGAATTCTCCCCTGAGAAAGCACGGTGCCGCAATAAACTGTCACAATGCTCTGGACACTATCATTCTCCGGCAGCATATCTATTTCTTCATTTATTTGGTGACCACCTTGAGCACAATAGAATGTTTGTCACGTTGACTTTTTTAAAAAATAAAATAGCAAATTGACTTTCTTTCGATTTCGACTAACGATGCAGATAAAACAGAAAAATCTTTATTGTCCTTTGACTATATAAATACTTTGTTATTAGAATATTTTGTTGCTTAAACAGAACACACATTCGCATACAATTTCTCGTCGTTTATTGAAGTAAGAATATTTCATGTTATCTTCCGAAAGATGTTCCACATTTTCAAATTTTTAAACACTTTTCATATTTAATTTTAAAAAATAATGTGATTCACGTGATTTGTCAAAAATCAATTTGACAAATTTCTCAAAAGAGAGTCAATTTTAGAGAGTAAATTTCTATTATCCTGCTTAAAATAAAATTAGTTAGTCGGAAAACAAATACTCAGAAAAGAAATTGCTCTAATTTTTGGAAATTCACTAAGAATGCTAAGAACTTCTCTTTCTAGTAGTTTGAATAATGTATGTTTTATTCTCGAAGAAATCAACTAATTATACAATACATATCTGTTTGATGCACATGACTCTTTGAGAGTGCTAGACTTTAATTCGTATATTAATATGTATTGTATGCTAATTTAGACTTTTAACATTTGTTAACTCGATCGACTATGCTAATGTATTGAATTATCCATTAAAAGCTGTTAAGAATTTCACCTGCCTTTATGACAACAATTTTTTTTAACAATTCTCGGATGTTAGTTTCCAAAATATACAAAAAAATACCAAAATATATAAAAATATACAGGTGAAAATAACTATAAACTAAGTAGCATTGAATTAGAAATGTGTTATTACACATATTCGTGTAAAACCATGATAAATCTTTAATTCTCGTTCATTACTTCATATTGAGCGAGAATTAACTATAAAATTTAATGTATACAGTTTCAATTAATGATTTAACATGTGTGTGTGTGTGTGTGTGTGTGTACGCGCGCGCGACACACACACATACACATATATATTCGTTCCATTTTTGATAATTGTTAAAACTCTTTAAGTAAAATTTTTTAATGTCAGATTAAAAAAACAAGTAAGTTTGCTTAGGAATAAAAATTACCTATTATTTATTTACTAATGTTAAACTATTTTTTATTCACAAATAAAATATTTATATATATTAATCACTTTACTTTATTTGTTACTTTTAAATTTCTCTAATTTTGATACACATTGGTATTAAGTCAATAAAATTAAAGCATAATTCAATGAAAATAACTGAAAAAACACTCACTCTTTTATTTTTTTTTTATTTTTTCAACACTTCGTGGCTAACAAGGAGACATTTCAGACAAATTGCTCTAACTCCTCCACCTTCGCAGGAGGGCAATTGAATGCGAGGGTGGTTAGATTCCTTCGAAAAGCTTCAGGGAATAACCGATCTATCTTGCGGTATTTCAGACTGGCTCTATAATAAAGATGATACATTGATATTTCCTTTTCAAAGCAAAAGATGGAACTCTTTCAACTTTCTGCTTTGAGCTGGTCATGTGATACTGTATATGGCAATTAATTAAGTCCTTTTTTCTCTTTTTTACAAAATACGACACAAAATACATTAATCTTTCATCTATTTAATAAATTATTTAATTTTGTTACATATAAATATATTCAATTAATGTACATTTATAATATTTACAATTTATTTAACAAGATGTTTTTCTTTTAATAAGATATGTATTTCTTCACCATATCACGCGTGACGTCATATAATATTATAAAAAAATAGGGAAATGAGATATAGATCAAATTCTTTTTAATATAAAAACTAATGAAGTCATTATACAAATAAGTAATATGTTTGTTGAGATCACATATCCATTATCCATTATCCATTTTCTTCGAAACAACGTGCAATCATTGTGTGCTTCAACCCTTATCTTCTCTTTTTTATATTATATAAAATAGCTCTTTTTTTATTGTAAACTATTGTTATAAATTAAAAATTAAGGAAAGCTTATAATTCTTCAACTGATATCTCAATTAAAGAATTCTAAAAATACTTTCAATGATAAAAACATTAATAATAAAAGTATAGATAAAAAATTCTATTTTTAAGAAAATAAGGAAATAAGATAAATTTTCTGTGCAAAATAAATTAGAACAAATCGTATCAATCATTGTATGATCACGTTAAAATGCAATAAATCAGATTTGCTTGTTATAAATTTAAAAAAATATTTTAAAGATAAATTGCGATAGTAATATATAACAAATAATAAATATGGTTTTTATATTTATAACAAAGTTGTTTTAAGAATATTTTGTATCAAAATTAATGAATATATAATTATACATATAACATCAATTTTTTTCATACATTATATTTATGTTAAAACATCTGTGGAATATTATAAATTTATAAAAAATCAATTAATTAAATTATATTATTATATATTTTTTGATTAATTTATCAAACTCTCAATAAAAGCATTTTACAACTATTATCATTCCTAACAGTAAATGTTTTAAGTCAAATTTGAAATTAATGTAACTAAATTTTTAATGTATATTGAATTTGTAATTTAATCAGATTAAAAAAATTAATTAACGTAAGAAAGAGGTGTTCAGAAAAATGTTTGTTTATTAAAATTTTTTACTTGTCGACAAGTATGTTATTATATATTAATAAAATCTGAAAGTAAAGAAAGCTAATATAAAATCTCTCTTAATTAAATCTGGAAAAAGGTAATATTTTCTCCTACAAGAGTCAATCAAATGTATTAATTATATTATGTATTAATTATATATTATATAGAGATGTATTATGTATTAATTGATTTTATAAAGGACAGAGAGTTCTTTTACTGATCCTCTTTATATACAATATTTATCTTATTGTGTTATTTATTACAGAAAGCTGTTTATGGAAGGCTAGCTATTAAGTAACCGGGAAAGGTTTGCCTTTTTAAGTATCCATCTAAGCGGAAAGCTATTTCCACAATCGATTATCTATGGCGCCAGGTTTCATAATTCAACACATACAGTCTCTGTGATCGGTTCTTATCACCGTTGCACAGATCTTGAGTTATCCCAAAACAGAAAACTGTTTTAATACATTCTCAATCTTACACCACGAACACAAAATACTAGTCTTTTATTTGAATCCTAAGTAAAGATACATTTACTGTATATAAATAATATAATTGATCCATTGCAAACAAATACAATTAATAAAATAAAAATATAACAGAAGAGATTCGTTAGATTTCTAAGAAAGTATTCCTATAATCACAGTTATTCATTTTTATATATGTAATACATATAAATCTTTCTTATATCTATATATGCATATCCTGAAAGAGATCAGTTCTATTTATAACATCTCATCCTTTCGCGAGATGAGATAGCAGTGATGTAGTTAGACATGACAAGATGATGCCTCCCCGTAGTCCTTAAGCACTTCATATCCGTATGAAGATGAGATGTAACATAAGATCTTCAATGTTCGTTAACAAACTACGAAACTTATTTAATCTATAATTTCCTGATGCTCCATTTGGTCTCAAACTCTCAATATTATGTTTACAATTCAAATGAAAGTAGTTTGATTTAGTTGACATCAAACTGGCATCAAATTTATAATTACAATAAATAAAAGCAAATAGAATTGCACGTTGTTTTATTTAAAGAAGCTATACATTAGGGTGGTTCTTATTTTATACTACATCGAAAATTTTTTAAAAATTTTCGATGTAGTATAAAATAAGAACTACCCTACTATACATACTATATAATTATGTAATTATAAAGATCTGATTAGAATATACGCCAAATCTAACAAATTATCTTTTTTTTTAATTTATTTCTATTAAAGAATTTGTAAATATAAAACGGTTATCAACTCAAAAAGCCAGATAAAAGATGACAAAAAATCTCGAATGCTATATATATGTCCAATAGATAAGATGATTACTTGCCTATACTTATAAAAACATGTGTAAGATAGGAAATATAAATTTACTATTGTATGATTTCTTCGTGAAGTAATTAATTTAATGCTACGTTATTAATTAGTCGCATATCTACTAATCAGTTTTATCTATAGTTATAGCAATATAGTTATAGCAATATTAACATTGCTTTTTTTACTGAAAATTTTTTCATTCCCTTGTCTCATTCACAAGATACCATTTACAAGCTTAGAATCGTATAGTTTTGCACTATCGTTTACGTCGCAAGAAAGTTGTTATCTATTGTATCATTCTATGCAGAAAGACTCTTTTTCCTTCTGCAAATGGACTTCACCACAGATCGACCAGAGGGACAAATTAAATGAAACCAACCAACACATTTATTATCAGTCTTACCACGTACAGAATACCCATTTGAGTTTTTGTACTACTTTTATATCGTCTTTTATATCATGAAGAAAGAATCGGAGTCTCTGAAAATATGATCTTTGCAAATAAAATACAAAAAATCGTTTTGTGAGGCATCTTTCTAAGTGACTAATAATATTTTACTAGATCGTTACATATTATGTATAAAATGTCATTTTATGTGATTTTCAGATAACTTTTTAGAAAGAGATAATATGTATATCAGTCTGTTTTAAGAATTATTAGCCCATTGATTAAAAAAAAATAAATTCCAAATTAATCAAATAATTCGTAAATGGTACATAGACCTGGAATATCAAATAATAAAAATAATAAAAATCTTTGCAAATTGTCATGTTCATTATTTTTAATATAAAAAAACTCGTATTAAATGTCTAAAGTCAAATCCAGATTTTGCTGTGGATAAATAATAATCGTAATAACACCAGTAGTAGAAAAGCTGAGGAAAGAAACAAAAGCAATAGAATTATTTCGAATTATATCGAAGAGGAGATGCAGATCGAAGGAATGCGAATAAACGCGAAAAGCAACAAGAAACTAAGGGTTCGCTTCCGTCTGGCGAATCTGTCTATGTCGTTCAGATGGAAAGAATCTCATAGAATCTATCTTCTAGTCACCGGCCTTTCTATCGTATTTCCTGCCACGAAGGTTAAAGAGAGAATTGGATCAAGCAGAAGAGGACAAGAAGAGGTGCTATATGAGACGTAGCATTAAATGCTCCGACGCGGTACAGGCTAAGAGCAACGGTAATTCATAGCGGGGGGTAGAAGTTCACCTACTCGTTTCAGCCCCGTAGGTTACCGTCGAGCTTGTCCAGCATTGTGGCATTGTGCACAATGTGCGTACTATTCTTTTCCACCTTGCCCTAGCCTTGTCCCAGCGATACAGTGTTTTCTTCAAGGGCTTCCGAAAAGGACTATATGTAATTGTTCATTAAATCACATTTAGTTAAATACGAAGGTCACAAGTTCTTGATTCGAATCATGCGGAGAGGAGGAAGAAATTTTTAAAATAAATCGTTAGATATGCAGGCATATATATATGTATATATATATATATATAGAATTATATCGCAAAGAAAACGATCTACTCATTTCTATGTTAAAATTGGTATTCCAATTTTATTAAGACTATTCAAATAATGTTATTGCAGAAAAATGTTTCAAAGTAATCGGTATCCTAAAAGTGGAATCAGATTTAAAATGCAATGTACAAGTTGAAATAACTCTCAGAAATTGAATCGCAATCTACGTCTGACTTGTAGCACTTTATAAAGTAAATAAGTTCGATAAAAACAATTAAGGCGCGTATTTTTAATAAATGAAAAATTAAAATACTGAGTTATCTGTAATTATATAACTAAATGGAATTTTGTAATTTGACGGAACGTATATGCGTATCTTGATAGAGAAATATGACACACTAGAACAAAAATCATCGTTGTTATATTGGATGTATATCATACATTTAATGACCAACGCTCGTAGTAACTTTTCTCGTTAACATCAAATTGATTTTTTCTGAAAAAGTTAAAATTCAAGAAATTTTATAAAGTTATGGACATAGTATATGGTATCTCGCATATTTATATTCGCGTAAATAATTTTACATAAAGTTTATGGTTTACTATCAGAACTATAATATAATACATAAAGATATTATTGACTCAAATTCCAATTTGCGGGATACAAATGTTTCACTTGCAAATATTACGTATGTATATATGTATTTTTATATATGAGAGATTCATAAATTAATATATTTTTATGAGTTTTTGCTATATACATTAAAATAATTTAAATTAATTTAAATTTTTATAATTTAAACTTTAAAACATGTTATTTAAATTAAAATAAGTTATTTGTGAAGTTTTATTGCAGCGTGAAAGAAAAATCAAATTACGATATATGGTCTTATTTGAAGTTTTAATATGTTTGTTGACAATAATCATTCAGAGAAAAAAAACACAGCTAGTCTTTAGGGAAATCTTTTTCTCTCAAAAGCGACAGGTTATCGAGTTTCTCTCTCAAAAACACTGTTGTCCTGTCATGAAATGTTATTATGTTTGTAAATATTGTAGAAAAGCAGAAACTTCCTTATTTTTCTTATATTCTTTCTACGAAAATTTCTTTCTGAAACACTTATCAAAAATTCGCCGAAGCCTTTCGCTCACATTTTTCGAATTGCCTATAAAAATAGGACATTATTTCGTCTATATTTAATATCGGCAAAATAACTTGATATCTCTTACGCACGTGTGTCAAGGAACATTTCTTCTTTATTGAATTTATCCAATACAGTGCCAATCAATTTTTATTGTTACAGAATTAAGTTTGGATTATTGTGGCCGAGAAAACATTCGTATATTGCTACATAACTTTTACAAGATGTATCTTAAATAATAAAATTGATTCCAGTTTCAACATTTCAAATATTTCGAATAATTAAATATTTTTTATCTAATTATGAGACAAATTAGTCATTCAAATGGTACCATAAAATTTTTATATTATCTTTGCACTAACAAAGAATGTGTTTTAAAAAGTTTCTTAAAATATTCTTCAATTCTACATATTGTACAATGTAAATTTTTATATACAAAAAGCATACAATAGCGTCATCAAATTTAAAAATCACACAATACACTCTGTACCGTAAAACACCAGTTAGTTGAACTAACCTTGTTACCTCTATTTAATTGCCATCAAAGTTAGCGAAAATTAAGATTTTAGTTTTACTTATGCATTTATTCTGCTAATATAAATTTAATCGTCAAGATTTATTTTCTAGAGAAAGACGTTAATAAAGTTTTTGCATGTATAGCAAATCCAGGTTGGAATGCGTTGTAATGAAATTATATAAGCAGCAATTACCACGCATGAAAAAATTCGCTTTTATGACCAAACTATTATATTAATTAAACAATTAGACACATTAGACAATAATCTTTTCTTACTGCGTTTACTGAGGAAGACTCCGTGAAGTCGAAACGTCTAATTTTTGTTATTTATAGTAAGAATTGAAACTTTGATTCGCCTTTTTTACGGTCGCGCCAAGATCTTTTTTTTGGCCAGGTTCGCATCCTGGCTGAGGTAATATTTTTCGCAATAAATTATTTAAATGTAGGGGATGGGGGGTATTATTAACACCAACATTTGAAATCAAATTGATTTTAAGTTGGTGATTGTGGTTGCGTTTAAAGGGCGACAGTGTCGACGCGCAACTTATGTTTAATTGTGTACTGCGATAGCGCAGATCCTTGATTGGCCAAAAAAAAGATCTTGGCGCGACCGTAAAAAAGGCGAATCAAAGTTTCAATTCTTACTATTTAGTAATACGCGGTCACGAATATATTAATTTGTTATTTATGTATATTGGTTTCATGAGATTGTGAGATTATATTATTAGTTGAATGTCACCCTATGTGTTGGCTCATTTCTTACACTAATTGGCCTTATTTTATTCTAAGATTGTTTATTATTTATAACGAGCGATTTTCTATTTCTTGTTTTTATTTCATTAGACAATGTTGCAGAAATAACACACGATCTCCAGCTCCTTTGCTAAATTAAAATAATATTCTTATACTTTGCTTTTTAAGGATATTAAAGGATATTTTTGAATGACATCTACCATATTTTCACAAAAATATCTTTGAATTTATATTCCTATATATGTACACACACGCGCAGACGCGGCACGCACGCACGCACGCGCGCACACACACACACATCACACACACATCACACACAACAACACAAGGTGAGGCATTTCAAACAGATCACCTGAATAACTCGCTTGTTTTTGATGATAAAAAAATGCTTCAGATAAAAGTTGCTTAGTTCGAAGGAGGACATAGTTTGATATTAATAATTTTTTAAAGGAGGAGGGGTGTAGATTCTTTGAAGGTCACCTATTCTTGTAGCTTATCTCGAGAGCTTTTCAAAACACTTTAATAAAGTAGTTTTTCATTAAGTATTTTCCGAGTTATAAGGCTTGAGAAATAATTTCTTAATTTACATATTAATTTTACATAAACTATAAAATAATCTCGTAAAATCTTCACTTTTTGATGACCTTATCTCAATACTTTTACGCACAGAATAATGAGAGGAATCAATTGATATAAAGAAAACACATAGTTGTTTTTAAGAAAAAATATGTAATTATTAGTTACAAATTGCATATTTTTTCTAGCATCAAACCGATCAATATTTTCTCAGTCTCAATTGAAAGATCCTCCTGCAAATGATATGGAATAATATAATATCCAAGAGAAAATATCATGTTCGGGAAAGTAAGAGGACTTCGTTTACATAATAGACGTCATCCCATTTATCATTTAGGATTTTCTGTGAGAAGCCATATGTTCGCCACACGCAATTTCTCAGGAATGCCAATGGCATACAATTTGATTTCTTTTGTACCTCGTAAAAAATTTCTTCTCAGAAAATTTTATTTTGCTTTATAAAATGTAACGATAACAAATGTCAGGATAGATCTAATGCTTACTTAAATATCACGCAAATCTGTTTATACAAATTGTTTTTTGTTAAACAAATTTATTAAAATAATTTATTGTTCTCGTTGATTCTTATGGAAGTTAATTAAATCGTTTGCAAAGTCTTAGAAAATTTTAATATATAGTAGAACTTTGACATTTAAAATATAATATTTAAGTTTTTTAACGTAATAGAGCAAATATTTAAAATATGCGCAGAAAAACTCTTATTTTAAACATTCTCGAATAATTTCAGGCTATATTTTTAAATAAATTTAATATGTAATCAGAATGATTTGTAAAAGATGCTTAATTAAGAAAATATTAAAACTTTAAATTTCTTAATGTTTTTAACTGGAATTTTAGACATATATTCTTTTCCAATATGGATTCATAAAAAATTTGTTTATTTTTAAGAGTATTTTTTCATGTAATATCTTGATCAATTTGTAATCTTATGATAATATTATTTAGTATTTGTAAATATTTGTATAATGTAAAATATTAAGAAATTACAATTTTAATGTGTGTGTATGTTTATGGCTCTTGAAATATAATGTTTTTAAATTTAATAAAGATCAAATCTAAGTCAATCTATTTTCTTTTACACTTTAAAATATACTTTGCAGAATATCACATAGTAGTTTATTTCGCGGAAATATAAAATATCAAAACATTTTGCGTAACTTGTATCACAGAAAATTCAAGATTACTAAAAATAACACATCATCGGAAATCGGGATTAATTCACAGTTAAATAGCCATTATAGTTTCATAATGGATGGTCTTTAACGCAGAGTAATTTATGAATAATTTAAACATTATATTTCTCAAGTATGAGATTTATAATTTCTCATCTTGGAATTTCCATCTTAAAAAAAGCGTAGCAGAAATGAAAAAGGTTACATTAAGCGTTGCTGAGTAGAAAAGAAGAATTTAATATATGAAAAGAATTTAATAGTTACTTAAAGTTGATATAAAGCTTCTCTTTATAAAATAAGCGAAAAAAGGGAATACTGAAAAATCATCAATAAACGATGATTAATGGTTAGATGATTAATGACTAGATTCAGCACATATATTTGATTTTATTGTATTTTGAATATGAGTATTCATTCAGAAATATTTTGAATAAATAAATATTAAAATGTAAACTATTTCGCATTAAAATTTAGTACTCTTGTTTGCAAATAATTAGTACAATATTTCTAAATATTATAGCAGCATCTATCAATATACATCTATCACCGAGAAAAGAAACTCTGTTGACTTAAATATAAAATATTTGACTAAATATTAAATATTTGATAAATTTTAGTTTAATTGATACTTCTTTAATTCAAATACTTATGTTCTTAAGTAAACATGTGTTAACAGATTGTGTTTGCAGATTGAATGATATTTTTGAATTTTTGAAAGAAATAAATTAACAAATATTTGTTTGATAACCCGTGATCACCGCATATAATTGAATCACATAATATTTTTTAAATTAAATTATTTTTTCTTAGTATAACATTAGTGAAACATTTTTAAATAAATGATAAATATTAATATTAACAGACTTCCGACAGTTAACGTTACTGAATAACAATTTCACGTCATATAGTAATTAAATATTGGTGCATTCTGCAGATAATTCACGAATAATATAATACATGGAATTATATGTATATATAATATGAGCGAATTGCATGTACATATAATATGATTCTCTTTTTGTATTTTCCTTTTTAATTACGTCACTTTCATTAAATTCGCTATCTGCGTCAATGTGTGTATTAACATAGGAGGGTAAACGATACGATAAAGCCCGCTTAATTTGTTCATTATCTATTTGGGTTAGTACACTACACGTCGTAACTCACCGATTTCTGTAATCGTTTCTTCAAACATGCCGATATTATGCAAGGCAGTTTGCTGAATGTCCTATTTTATTGTACGCACATCTTAATACACACATGTATGCAATTACTCTTTTCGATTATTATTTCTTGATCGTGTATAAGAATTTTTTTATACCTACTTGTAGGTGGATATAACATAATTGTTAATAGACTTCATCATTTTTCAATTTTTATCATTTGTATTGTATACCAACAACATGGATCTATGAACAGCTATCGAAGACAAAAATTAAAAAAATGATATTAGAGGAGTACATCAATACAAAATTACACGCGTTAAATTTATGCATCAGCGATTAGCTGTTACATATTTTAGTAACGCTCGTGCATCATAATTTGTGTCCTATTATTTATAGAACATTTTAAATCTGTATTTTACTACATCAAGAGTTGCTCCAAAGATTTATCGTCGTGCATAATGTAAAAAAAATTAATGATGATTTACTGAAATGGTAAAAATAATAAACATATTTCACGTGCGCGTTAAAAAATAATCCTTATTTTAGAAAAAAATTTAGATTCATAAATTTTAAGAAATAAGCAAAAGAGAAAGAAGATAAAATCAAGAATGAAATAGGAGTCCCTAAACACAAATGATGTTATATGAAGCGGAAACGAGTGATAATAGGCTTTGGCGGCTGTCCAAATCTCTCCATGAAACGGCAGACGAGAGACAAGTTGCATGCTTTTCACTCGGAACAGTTTGGGGAGATTTTCACCGATTTGTCACGCTGTTTTTACGTTTGTTAACGAATATACATTCATATATATACATATATAGAGTAAGTCATTTAAGACCGGCCACCCGAATAACTCTTACAATTTTAGTGAAAGGAAAAAATGTTTGAAGTAAAAGTTGTTTGTTATCGAGGGGGACATCATGTAATGGGGAACATTTTTTTACAGGTGGAGGCGCGTAGAAGATTTAAAGATCATCGTCATTTTTTAAAATAAAACCATACATTTTTGAACACTTACAATTGTAGCTCTTTCCAAGACAATTTTAATGATCATCAAGTACATATTTAAGGTCATGGACATAGAAAAAGTTGAAAAATTAAAATTTATCATAAATGTTTCAATGACCTTCAAATCTCCTACGTGCCTCCACCTGGGAAAAAATGTTCTCCATTACATGATGTCACTCTTAATACCAAACAACTTTTATTTCAAACATTTTTGCCTATCACTAAAATTATAGAAATTATTTGGGTAGTCGGTCGTAAGTAACTCACTCTACACACACACACTCTACACACACACCACACACACGCACACGCACGCACGCACGCGCACGCACACGCACGCACGCACGCATACACGCACGCACACACACATACAATGTTATATTTCAAACTGTATTCAAAATTCCCGAATATTTATATCGTGATCTTGTAAGCTTTAACAATAAATATTAAGAAGAAAATTATAACGGTCAGGCCTAGATCTTTGATGGCCAATCAATAATCTGCGCAAAGGTAGTACATAATAGTACATAATTAGTACATAATTAAATACGTTGCGCGTCGACACTGTTGTACTTTAAAAACGCAACACAATCACCAACTTAGAAGAATTGTTTAACAACAAAGTTTATGATTTTGATGCTTTGGTAATTTAAAACACTGTTTTTAAAACTACAGATAAATTTCGATAATCCAAACATCTAAAATTTATTTAATGACTTTTTAATGACAGCGATAGATATGAAAAATGAAACAACATTATTCCATTTTCTGACGCTTTCATTTGTGATAGCGCTCCATTACGCCTACCAGCAGTTACCCGCTATTCGGATTTATGGGTATAATTGAATAAAAAAGAAGAAATCAATTACCTCCAGAAACATAAACTTCTTAGAAGGAGAAAAACACATTCTATTCATCTTATTTAACCATAAAAAATCTTTCGATTTCCCATTTCAAATTATTTTTGGATTACTTATAATTTATCTTGCTTTTTCTTACTTTTTTTTATAAGTTTACTCGATAAATTTATTTAATAGTTCTTCATCTTTCATTCTATCTTTCAATATCTAATTCAATATCTAATTCAGAATTATAAATATAATAGTAATATTTTTTAATCGCACATAATTTTATTAAAAAATTCCACACATTTATTCCTTTCTTTGAGGAATTTGCAAAATCCTCAAAATTCTTGATATATTCCTTTATATGGAATAAGTATATATAGTATAGCTAAATATATTTCCATTATCATCCTTTCCTCTGACAAATAAATGTATAACAGACATAGGAAACAAACAGTATATATTTTCACACAGAAATACATTCTTCATTTTTTGAGTTATTATGCAAAATTCTGTAAGTAATTTCACTTTTTATATCATATTGCAGACGTACAACAATTCTTTGTAAAGGTTATTTGAAACTAGGAGAATGAAATACGAGGAGAAATATAAGTAATAGAAAATAATATTAAAAATAAAATTATCTCTTTTGTTATATAATAAAAGAATAAATAACAAAAGAAAAGAAACGTAAGATCTGTATGATTTAGTTAAATATAAGTAATATTTCTTTATACTTTATGCATAATCTTTTTTATAAGTCTTAAATAAATAAAATCAAATAAAATGTGATAAAAATTATTTCAATAAATCTAAATCACATTTTGTGGATCGTGTGTGCAGATAAATAAAATGCAGGTCATAACAACTGTTTTACACAATGTAGTCTAATTGATATCATGTATAAGAACACTTCAATGTATTCTCTACTATATCATATTTACACAAATATTGATTTCTTTTAACTTTCAGATTTTAATCTTTTAAGGAATTAACAAGAAAAGAAAATACTATAATAAAAACATAGAAGTATGATATTACAAAATAAAAGTTATGAGTTATACAATATCATATAAATCATACTGAATTGCGATGACGTTTGCAGTAAAGCATTATTTGATCTTTTTTCTCAATTCATGCGAAAATATAATAATTTTTCAATATTTCAACCAAAAATTTTCAATGTACAAACCATTGCCAATATAGCCGTTACGATTTATTGGTCAGGATTCTTCCATTCAAAACATAGCGATTGCAAGATTTCATTATTGTTCCATTGTAAATACATCACATCGCACATTGCTCTTTAGTAAAAGAGACTAATTCCAAATGAATCCAAATGAATGAAAAGAAATTTTTTTAGAGAGACAAAGAAGTGCAAAGATATATCCATACATGTAATATACATGTAACATTAATCTTGGTATATGTCCACATATAACTGTTCACAAGATGTAAAAGTGCTTGTAAAAGATTACTCTCTATTTGCCTGTTTATTAACTTTTATATGGCTAAATAAAAAGAGACAACGATAAAGGTATATGTCATCACGTAGCATCGCGTGATGCAGCATTATTTGTCATCTTCAACCTACTTTGCGTATCAGATGCGGCCCAGATGTGCAAATCGAATTTCTATTCGGGTGGTTCCAGCTAATACAATATCTTTATGTTTCTTCAACAACGGACAAGTCATTTCTCATCCTTCCTCTTCACTATCTCAAATTTTCTTTAAGTTTGTTAGTTGCAACATACAGTATATCCAAGTGATTAAAGTAACAAAATTAAATGATGTATTATAAAAATAAAAACTGTTTATTTACAATAAATATTTGGTCCAAATTTTATTAACATCTAAACTTTTCAAATACTTGAATAAATTAATTTATAAAAAGTCTAAGTTTTTTTTTTTTTTTGGAGAGAGAGAGAGAGAGAGAGAGAATTTTTAAAATAAAAATTAATTTGTCAATTTGATATTTAAAAAAAAACCGTAATTCTAAGTTGAATAGAAAAAAAATATGTGTGTGTGTGTGTGTGTGTGTATATAAGTAACAAATAATTTATAAAATCTGGGAATGTATGATCTGAAAACTAATACTATCTGCTCTAATGTTCTGCCTTCATGTTACAACAGTATGCTTTGTAAATCCAAAGTCAATGAAACATGTCTATTGTTTCTAAAACTGATGAATATCACATCAACAAACTTTTTGATATTTAACTTAATTTGAGTATGATTTATATATTACATATAATAATAATATATTGACAAATAAAATAGTTTTAATATATAAATTGTTATAATCTGCTTATAATAATAATTTCTATTATAATCATAATTGTAAAACATAAATGCTGACGATAACATCCTAATATTTCATTTTGTAACCATCAATATTGCACAATAAACAATTAACAATAATTTACATTCTTGATTGTGAGTTACTAAATAGTAAGAAGTAAACTTTAACTCGCCTTTTACGGTCGAGCCTGGATCTTTTTTGGCCAATCAATGATCTGCGCAATCGCAGTACACAATTAAATACAGGATGCGCGTCGACACTGTCGAACTTTAAACGCAAACACAATCACCAACTTAAAATCAATTTGATTTCAAATATTGGTGTTAATAAGACACCCCATCCCCTACATATAAATAATTTACAAATTTTTTACAATTTGTACAAATTTACAAATAATTTACAAATAATCAATATTGCACTATAATTGCATAAAAACTATTATATATTTATATCGATTACAATAATAACTTTTCATTACTCTAATCTTTATTCGTTCACCTAACAATCAGGAAATAATTACTAACATTAATCTATGAATCGAAAGCGATAATGGATATTTTTCTATATATGGTTAATTTCAATTAAACGGAATTATATAATTGAATAGCTTGGAAGTTTTATTAACGAGATCTACAGTATACAGTTTCATAATGCACAGTTTCTTCATCAGAACTAGGCTTCAAAAATCTCGTGTATTTCTAAGTTATTTTTAATTTATTTTGAATTATCAATGTTAAAAATAATTGTAAATTGTACTCATTTCTTTAATTATTATTGTTAAAGATAATTGTAAAATACTCATTTATACAAAGATGTTATTTATCGGAGTTTTTTAAAAGTTTATTATCATTTAGTTTTTATTATCACTAATATAAGTAAAATATTAAAATAAGTAATAGTAAGTAAGAATAAATAAAAAATTATCGATATTTTCTTACAAATGACATTATTTTCCGTTTCTAGTTGCAATAGATATGTACTTATGAGATTACTTACAAAATACTCGTACCTCATAAGTAGAAATTTACCTACAGTACCGATCAAAATTATATCACCTTTTATTTTCTTTCTTCAAAGAACTTTCGTCAAAGTACATCGAATGTGCTAAAAATTTTACAGTAGACACCTGGAAAGAGGTACACCTTGTACATGAAGTATAATGAGATTTGACAAAATATACTATGATTTTCGAATTTTTTATTAATTTTCCCCAAAATCGCATCTTTGTGCTTTCTTTGTTTTTCGTGTCGCAGTAATTTTTTTTACAGTTATAACTAGTTTTGTTGTTCATTTTTAAAATATTTTTTTATAATAATAGTTTAAAGTTTATTATTAAATTTAACATATTTTGGAGATTTTTAATGAAATTAATTTTTAACAAGTTATTGCTTTCATTATTTAATGAAAAGTTATTTCTTCAATAAGCTATACTTACCATTAAAACATGTTATGATTTGATAAAGATTCGTGCACTTTAAAATAAGTTATACTCAAAAACTTAAAGGTGATATAATTTTGACCAGTACTGTAATTCAAACATAAGAAAATCTAAGTTTAAAATACTTCAGAAGTTAGAAACTTCAGAGAAGTTCTCTTAGAGTTAAGATAACAAATGAAGATTGAACCACACAATTTATTCAAGCATTCAGTCTTTCAATTAGTGAGCATTTCTAGTGAAAATTGGCATCTTAGAACATTTAAATAGTAATGAGTACTATCAGTATGTGTTACGACTGTGAAAAGAAGTTAATTGCCATTACAAAGTGACAAAGTCACTTTTGTTTCACTTGTTGATGACATTCATTATCTGTTTAACTCGGCTGTGAAAAACATCGCTAATGGCTAACAAGAATTGACATCATATTATAGCGTTGAACCTTGATGTAATGCGCATTTTATCTTCGCCGATTGCTTGATGTTACGTGTCGATGTTACGAGAAAATTTTTTTAAATTTTATACCAGCGTCAATGTGCATAATAACGGTAAACAAAGTATATCGACACTGATTACCATGAAGGTCACGTAATTGGACGCTCTGTTAGATCGACAGTTCGAGAAGAACTCAAGAAATCACACTATGTTTATAAATCGAACCAGTTATTACTGTGAGTTGAATTGCTGATCAAATATGAATACTCAGAATTCTCTGATTTTCGAACAATCAACAATAATTCAATAATTTCTAAAAAAAATATCAAGATTTTTCAGACATAAATGTACATACGAATAGTTTAAATTTGAATTAAAAGAACATTAAAACGGTAAAAATTTAGTTTTTAATTCATCGTTTACCTTTTATTCGTCTTTTCTTCTTCAGATACGAATTTATTATTTATTCGCGCATGGATTTATTTTTGGCTAAATGTTATGCTTGTTAATTTGTCATTTGTCTTTTCTTGCATATCATTTCGTTCTAACAACAACCGTCGACGTAGTAAGTTGCATTCGTGCTGACAGATGAGACACTAAAATCTATTATTTTCTACACAAAATATTCTGAACAGATCGAAGGTCTCATTTTAAACATCTAGTTAGTAACATCTGCGGTTTGTTTTTATTCGACTCTAACGATGAGAGTCAAAACACTTAAACATCTTGACAGAGTTTATAGATCCACAGTATTTATAGATCGAAATATAATCTTAGATTTTCACACACACAATCTTTGACGACAAACTAATTATAAAATCATGTTACCTTTAAATTATTATTTCTACTTTATCAAATCACTTGTTTCCATTGCATACTATTTGCAAATTGATATTTATATAAATTTCATTTATTTTGACTAATATTCGAGCTATTAAACTTCAATATTTCTAAGTGATAGCTTAATAAAAATTAATAAATATTTATTCTTATAAGAAAATGTCTTTCTGATTTTGATGCGGTTTTAATATGTTGTATTCTAGACCTAAATAAGGGTAACGTATTTTTTTATACATCAGTCACACATTTAGGGAGTTTGGAACACCTCTTTAAAAAAAAATTTTTTTTCTTTTTCCGAGCGAATATTATCAAAACTATAACAAATAAAAAAAATTTTTTAAATAAAAATTAAATGGTTTTAAGAGTACTTTGAGATAATGGTAAAATAATTTGTTGTATTTTTTATTTTTCAAAATAATTCCATTATTTAAAATTTTTTTCAAAATTTCGAAATTATTTATGACCAAATTAAAAGTTATTTTATTTATTATACGAATTTAATTATATATAATAAAGTAATTATTTGAAAAATTATTTTTTAGACGAACACGTTTGTACGCATACTATCCATCCATGCGCTCAATGCTTCACACAGCACGTTATATTATATTTGCTCCCATATTTTCATGATAACAGATGACAAGAGGACACACGCACATTTCATACATATATATAAATAAACATATATGTTTATATATAATAAACATATATAATCACAAAAGTTTTTATCGCGCACAGCCAGAATAATATTTATATAATAATTAAATATGTAATAAGCATGACATCAACTTTAAAGATTAAAAATGACCCAAAGTAAACGTGAATGATACGAATGATACGCAGTAAGCAGTGAAATCAGTTTTGCATATTTCTATGCATGATAAAAACTTCCGTGATTACATATGTACAACATGCTGTCAAAATGTATTTGTCCTCATTGTTATCCATCACAGAAAGATAGGAAAAGAACGTGCTGCATAAAGAAGTCGGACACATAGACGGATACAGATAGTACGCGTACATGAGTGTTTGTAATGAATCCTCGAAAATAATTCTTAGAAAAATAACTTTTAAGTTAGTAAAACAATTTCCAAAATTTGTGGAAATATTCATATCATTATGATGAAAGTATTAAAAACAACTTCATTAATATTATTTTAAAGTAGTCTAAAATCATTCAATTTTTGTTAAATGGTTAAAATTAAAAAAAAAATTTTCATCTTTTAATTCGATTATGATCTTGATATTCACTCTGAAAGAAAAAAACGATCTTTTTCAAGATATTTTACCTTTAAAAGGGTGCATACAAGAATATTAAAAAACATATTAAAAAATACTTTTCCCTTATTTCGAATTAGAATGTAAAATATTAAAAATGCATCAAAATTCGAAAGGAGACATTTCCGTGTGCTTTCTCGTTAGATGTGATAATTATATAATATTTATTATTAAATAAATCCGGTTTATTGTTTTGAAGAACAAAAGAAAAGATGTATCTTAAATTACAGTTCACGTTTTAAACAACGTAAAACTAAATGTCGCACTTTTGTATCAATTAAACTTCTTCGACCAAAAAATTTATACTAATCTGGTTCGTAAGATAAAGCTCACAGTGTAGAACAATAAATAATAGAAAAAGGTTGCAATAGTACAATGAAACAAATATTGCATGTATTGTCTTCTGTAGGAGATATCTGCTGAAATCATGTTAAGAATTAAGCCAGAATGTTAAATGAAATAGTTCTGTTCGTTTCAAAAAAATCATTACAGCGAAACAATTATATAAAAAGGACAAAGATAGACTGTAATGATGAAGTATTTGTCCCAATGTTCTAATTCCAGAATAAAAGCTTTATATTCACGGAGGTTATTTCTGCAAAATTATGAAAATTAAAAAAAATATATATAGAAATTAAATAAAAAAAAACGATGATGTTAATGAAAAATAAAGAACCGCATTCTTTGTTTTTTGTGTACTCTTTTTCACTTATTTTACTTTATAATATACTTTATAAAATAAAAATTACAAATCTAATATATAACAACAAATTTGTTATTCTTATACACTTTTTATTGTTTTTTGGTAATATGAAAGATCAAAGATCTCATCGAAGAAATAAATTTTTTTTACGTCAGTATAATAGTGACATAAAAGATATAAAAGATATAAAAGATATAAAAGTATAAAAGATATAAAAGATAGTTACAAATAAATGCTTGAAAAGAATAAAAAAATGTAAATCTAAAGCTCTTACCATGAAATTGAATAAATAACTATTCGAATAGATAACAGCATAAAAGGGTGGTTTAACAAGTTTTAAAAATTACACAATAAATAACAAGTTTTAAAAATTAAATTTTACCAGTGTTTTTTCCATTCAATTCAGTATAGCTAACAGCAACACTATGTATTTATCATAGTTTTTTAGTCGCGACAGTGTTACTCAAAATGAAGAAATCAATCATGTAAGTCATTTCTTTATTTTCTATTTGTCATTATTTTAACTCTCATAAACTTATTAACTTTCATTAAATATTATCTAATTATTCTATTTCATCCCGGTTCTATTTCCTGTGAAAAAGCAACAAATTAGTCATATATCTGTCAAAATCTGTATAAAAACATCAATTTTTTTGTTTCTTATATCTCTCTTCTTTATTGTGAAGTTTCACATTTCTAATGATATTCTAATAAGTAGATACTTTTATTTTATAAATAAATTTTACTTTAAAGAATTATAGAATAGCTCATTATCGCTAATCACTGTCCAATAACAGTGAAATTGTATGAACATTAGTTAATCAAAAAGAAGAAAACAACATTTCTCACATCCATATTTAGCAAACTCAAATGTCAATTTAATTAAAAAAGTTACGTTATATATAATATATGAAAATTATTTCTTTTATCACATGCTTTGATCTTTTATGCCATATTTTAATTGTGTTTTTTTATCTTTTGTTATCCTGGAAAAGAATACTATAATATGTAACTATAATATATACGATATAAATAATATATCACATAAATTAGTAAGTTATTTTGTGATTGAAACGTTAAATGAACGATAAACAAAACACTTTTTTAGTAATGTACACATTAATATGTACATATATTATAATCTACATAAAAAAATAGCATACTCTTGTTTATTTTTTCATCTTGTATTTAAACAGATTGCATTTTAACAGATAGAAGGCGTTCGTGCGTAAAAAAATTGTACATAAAAAAATATGTCAGAAAGATATTTATAAGTTATGTAATCACAGATTTTTTTTTCTAGTAACTTAATACACGATTTTCTGTAAAAGCATAATTATGAATTTTTGTTTTTAATTTGTTTTAACATCTATTATTCCATTATATTTATATTTCTGTTTATATATTTTCCAATTTTTTAATAAAAAATAAAAATGTTGCATAATTCTGATTGTATATAATTGTCCAATTTTGCAAAATAAAAATTTTACACAGAAAAAAGCAGAAACTAGTCAGAAACTTTTTAGCGAAAACTATCGTACGTATCCATATGATATTTACTTCAATCTGTTTCTCCATCGCGTAGCGATAATATGTCAATCGTTCATGTTTCGCAAAAATTTCACACCGATAGAAAAATCCAATAGATTCATCGGCACGGCAGTAACATTTTGATCCACTACAGAAAAATTGTTTATATTATACACAAGCTCCTTTTTCTGTTTAAATTTTTACATGCTTAAAAAAACAAAAGTTTTATAGTTATCAAGTAGCACCCTTTCTCAATAATGACTAGAATTATTGAATTGCTATTATCTATATTAAAACTATTATATTGTTATTATATTGAAACTACAAGTGTTTTCTTGTTATTATTGGTTAGAAGTAATTTACATTTATGTATTAATCATTAGTTTCTCTAAAAGAAAATATCACATGTCACCCAACGTCTCCGTTATCTAAATACTTTACTACATAACTGTTGTGATAATTAGTTTTTCTATTGTTTCAAATAAGTTGGTTGGTAATTCATAAATTATATAAATCAATTATAATTGGCATCATATCAATTAAAAATTAATTTTAACAATCAAATATTAAAAAACTAAGGTCGTATGCAAAAATATTTTAAGAATATATTTTATATATGACACTTAAAAATTTTTTATTATTTTATGATAGAAATATCTTTACTTGATTTATGAAACTTATCTAAACATTATGTTATATATGCAAGTAGAACGCAATGCAAGCTCAATGCAGATACAGTTAAACAAATATTTTTTACTCTTTTTACGAAAACATAAATAAAAATAACAGATAATTGAACAATTGATATGTATTTATATTTTTCTATAATTGATATTTTTTAAATAAAATATTAACATTTAGATGTTATATTGTAAATACTTATTGTTAGTTTATGATAAATCGCAACCACATGTAAGATTTATAACAGCGTATACACACATATTCAGGAAGGCAAGGGGAAACCACCTGATTATACTCCCATGAGCACATCAAGCAGAATCTCTAGTTGCATGATGCCACCACAACCCTCTTGAGGGTTTGGACTGAGATTGATACACACATATGGCGAACACAACATATGTATAATAACTATAATAAGAAAAAAAACACAGCATTCAACTGCTCGTCAAACTGCTCTAGTAAAAAGTTCATAATATTCATTCATAACTAAAATAGCAACACTATACAGATTCTATATAGATTCACAACATCACAGCACGCTGAGAATTAACGTATATACAGTATATATACGATTTCAAAAAGAATTACTAGGCCTAGGAAAAAGTTGAAGAATTTAATTAGAATTCCATGGATGTAATCGCGACGTGCGCGAGCCAGACTGATTTATCACCGTGCAAAGAAACTTTTCACTTTCTAAGTGAAATACCCATTCTGATTATACCGTCATGGAGGCGTCTTACGTCGCAATAAACGCTATGCGGCCTCGACCGTGAGAGCGGGCAGTGTTTCGAAGGAATGCCGTGCGAAAGGTATGCCGGAAGAGAGCAGGAGGAGAAGATCAACTTAAGACACGCGTCGCCGTATGCGCCTCATAAAACCCAGACGCGCCTAAATGCTACCTCCTCTTTACACCACACCCCATCTGGACCACCATCGCGCGACCCTCCACGCATATAGCCCATAGAGACCCCTCACGACGTTCTCGCTACTCGCCGGTTGATTCAACCACTATCCTCTTGTCGCCTCCGCGTTTCGTCCTTTCTTGCAGTCTTTCGTGCAAATAAAAGAGGAAATCGAGATATATAGGTAGTCGCTCACAAGGAATTGTAAGCCGGAAGAATCTCACACCCCTGCAACGCCATATGGTACTAACAGTTTACGAGTACGAACATCTTGATGTTCGTCAGTTGGTAGCACAGATAGAGAGGAAGTTATTTGACGTGTCACTCGCGTGCAGAGATAAATGGCAACGGTTGGATATCATTGTCAAGTTCGAAAACAATTGATAATCAATAAATAATTTATATTCGTGTTTAGATATTTTTATGACAAGCGAATAATTGTAAACTTAACCGTGACTGCGTTCCGATATTCACTGCGAGTACTGGCAGCACTGCGAATGCTGTTCCGATATATGTGATAGTAAACTTTTAAAGCACTTTCGTGTTCATATGATTATAGGTCATAGATTTTGTCGTCATTTCCTACTTTCATTACTCCGGCTTGCGAGGTGAAGCATTCGCAGTAAAAAAATGGCGGCATCCATGGAAGAAGTGTGTCTTATAGATGCAAAAGAAAATAAAGAGTATAAAGCAATACTAAGCGTTAACACAGGATCCTATTCTACTATCAAAAGTTTGCTATCATTCCTGAAATTTTATGATACATTGATCGATCACGTATTCTATTCGTAGGTTATATTTATTTTTAGGCAGCCGCTGCGAACACCGTTCCGTTATTGCAGCGCCATAACGTGAAAAAAGCAGCTTAGTAATAACGGAACGATCTTGAAACTTGATTGACGTTACATCGTCAGTACTTACAGTGAATATCAGACCGCACCCCGTGTAACAATTTCCTTGTATCGAACGTAGTAAAATAATTTTAGGTTTATATATTTTTTTCTTCTTCCATTTACTTTCAATAATGAACTAATTTGCTAAAAGTAATAAAACAAAAAACCAATTGCTTCTTAAAACATTTTTAATAACTACTTCATAAAAAAGAGAGTAGTATTAAATTTAAAGAAAACGTATGTCATTATCTTTATGTTATTATCGTGAAAAACAAAGAGCAATAGTTTCAATAATGATGTCAGAATTATAAGAAACAACAGTTAGGTTAGTAAAATAAGTGATAAAGAATATTTATTGATTTGTTAATTTGTCAAGTTATTCTATAATTTGTAGAAAAATATAAAATTCTCGTGATAATATAACTAATGCAAATGTGATTTGAGAATAAATAAACACACCATCTACAAAATTACGCTTTTATATGTTTGTTCATGGATTTGCAATAATATTGTTTACTCTTAAAGTAAAAACTTTATGATATTTTTAATCTCTTTATTGTTATTTCAGACTTGTTCTCCATGAATAAATATATAGTACATATCATTATATAAATGGTTAGTTTAATTTGAATAAAACAAATACTATGTCTTTTATTTAATAAAATAATTTAAAAAATCTATTGCTTACTCTTATTTTTTAAAAATTGAATATATTATGAATAAAGAAAAAATAAATAAATTTAACTGGTTAATTAAATTTAATCAAAATAATAAAATATGAAAAAATTGTTTTCTATTCTGTGGAAAAAATTATCTAAAGAGATTATTAACATAAAACAAATATTGTACTATGTATAAAGTCTATGTATAAAAAGAATTAATATCTCTTGCTAATATTTTTTTTATTATCTATAGTATGCCTTGACCATTGCAGTTAATAGGAAATATTAAATAAGAATGTATTTTCCAAAAGAATACATAAGGATGAAATTCCCATGAAATAACCAAATTTGATTAATTTAACTATTTTGCAAAGGTCCATTTTTTCATTTTGTGGTTAACTATTAACTAAAGGGGGGGGGTAATCGACTGTTTCTTTTTAAATTTCGGTTTCTTCTTAAATAATAATATAAAAAAAAGTAATATAAAAAAAGAATCGACTAACCTATATATAGTTAGCATAGTTACCACAGAATGAAAAACCTGTTCTAAGTTTGAGAAGATTCTTGTTAAATTTCGTGAACCCTTTGACAATGTATACATAAATGGGAAGTTAAAATAGATGATACTGTAGTGCAGTAATTAGTAAAATTAATTATACGGGTAATACAAGGGTATTACCCGTAGCAAGAGTTAGTCCTTTGCAGTAAATTATATATATAGCTTCATAAACTATTGACTTGAAATCTTTATTAGATAAGATAAGATAAGTTAAATTACTGTGTGGCTTGATTAATTTTGTATATTTAATGGAAAAAGCTTTTAGAATTATTGTAAAATTATTGTAAAATTGTGTAGATAGAAGATTTTAAAAATTTCTTTGATTTTAATATCACATATTTTCAACAGTTGATCACAGCTTTATTCTATATGTATATCTTTATTACATCAACAATTTCAAAAGAAACAAGATATATATAATTGAAATAAATTCGACAATGTTTTCTTAACGAATGAAAAAACATTTCCTCACCATAATTTTTGTTTAATTATAGAAAATTTAAAATTGAAATTGTAATATATCAAAAACATCTTTTTTGGATTTGGAATTCTAATCAGTTAAATGTTATACATCTCTTTATTTATACATTTCTTAAATATAACTTCATACATACAAAATTTATATTATATTTATGTTATTACTACAATATATCAATTTCAAAATAAGATAGAATAATACTTTTACAAAAATTTACTATAGTATAAAAATCACAAAATCTCGCAAAAACTAAAACATACTAAGAAAAATATTTAGTTTTATCATGACATTATTATTTTATTAATTAAAAACATTTATTTTACAAGAACATTCTAAAAAGCGTGTTAAAATGCGGTTTCAACAACAGTTATCATGGTACCAATGTCGATATTCTTAGTAATAATCTTAATCATCGGCAAAATTGTCGCCGGTTTAATTGCGATTTAATAAACGAGATTAAAGTAGCAAAAAGTGATATCAGTTCAAATTGTTATTTTCATTTCATAAAAAATGAGTTTAATTAGCAGCAACCTCGGGTTTTAATAATGGTAATAATGGTATAGTAATTATGATACGTTTTCAACAATACGTACACATGATACCACATTTATTCGCGATGAGATACAAGAAGAAACTATTTTTGCAATATTTTTATTTCGACGATACTTTCACGTTTATTAAACTCGTGAAAGTTTGGATAGCTATAATACTATCAACCATGTGCTCAGAAAGGTTTCTGAATTTCCTACTTGTTGTCTTCTTCTTTCTCTCCCTACGTTCTTACAATATAGATTACCAAAAGACTATCATTATATAAGTAATTTCATATATAGACAACATTAATTTTTCGAAAATAATTTAATTGCTAGTATTAAACTGACCAAATTGGTTGTCCATGTGTGAGGTTCCACGTAGTAATAAGATTAATGACTTTAAAAAGTTCATAAAAATTGATTTTAAGAATAAAAAAATACAGAAAAATATAAGTTAAGAGTAAATATATTAAATTAAAAAAAAATTTAGCTAAATTTAGTTCGTTCCGCAACTTTAACTTATTATGATATAACTTATTATGATATATGCATATAAAATTGATAACAGAAAACTTTTATCACAATTTGGACAAATGTGGAAAAGCAAACAGTTATTAATACAACAAATAAACAATTTATATGTCAATACAAAAATAAATTTAAGTAAATATTGAAAAAAAGTTAAACAAAATACAAAATTTAAAACAATCACTGCAATACAATATTTCTGAAAGTTTTTTATGTAAAAACATTTCTTATCGCTTTTGTTAAAATAATATTTTCTCAAGCAAATGGTGTGATCAGTTGAGAGAAATAAAATGGAAAAAGTTAGATTTAATATTTGTAGAGTTTGCAATTTAATCACGTCTATCTACAAGCCTGATAAACCTGCAACTTACATACAGGAAAAAAGACATACACTTCTCTTTCAAGTTTAATAATGATGAAACAAGATTTTCTATAGATTTAAAAGTTCAGCAATGCTCCCGCGATGCGACATCACTATACACTCTAGATAAAAGCTTGCGTCCATTATACCGTCACTATATGAGACAAATTAATACGAATCAGCTGGAAACTATTTTTTTGGATAACATCCGATAATATTAACACGTATTAAATACGTTAACATCATCGTCCAAATCGAGGTAAAGTTTTATTCCTATATATTTTGATATCCTATGTATTTTGATATGCTTGTTCCTTCCAATAGAAGTTAATTATAAGTTTTTAATTGTCACAATATAAAAGTAGCAATATTAATCGTTCTATAGTAATCAATATATGAGTTATCAGTCTATTATGTTAGTATTGTTCGAGTATACCTATTGTATTTCATTATGGCCAATATCTGGTAAAACTAGATAAAAAGTCTTATAAATCCGTTCATAATAACTCTTTTGTTGTACTATAATAATTGTAAAAATAGATAAAAATGACTAAGAAATATTTTCTACTAAGATAATTACAGAAATTGCAAGTTTTATCCTTTTAATGAAACTCTTTAGCTTTTTACACATACTAACATTTTAAAGAAAGAAAAACGGTTTGCCGATGTAGTATTGACCGTATTGACGTTCGTGGGATAATGAGTTCCGGCGGGCTCAAGGCGAGAATTGGCTTATTCGAGCCTCCGTGACGCAATAGATATATGCATATTAACGAATCAAGCGCAAAAAGGAAAAGAAATGATGCGGGTCCTCTCTTGTCTGGTCCATTGGAGGAAATATATGACATTCGGTATTTTTGGCTGGCAGATAGATGTCTGCCAATTGGCAAGACAGATCATCGCGTCATGTTCATGTCGAGTGGCTGAGATGATAGGAATAGATACATGAAAGTGCGTCATGCTTTTTCGGACAATCGATTCAGACTTACACATATGCTCGCCCAATGGCCAGACTTCCGGGCCAGAATTGACCTCGATTAATATGGTAGGCGTACAGATCACAAGCACGCAGAGGTCAGCGATGCTCAGATTCACCAGGAAGATGTTTGTGCTGTTTCTCATGTCCTTACACCGCAGCACAACTAACGGCACCTGAGAATATTACACGCGAAAGCTTCAGCAGCCAACTCAAAGATTGATTACATTGATAGATCGATAGCGATCTGATACGCCTATAAAAGCCGCCGTTAAATTTGATATGTCATTGATTGCAATTGACATTAATAAAAATATAATACAGTTGAAATTACCATCAGGTTGCCAATTATACCGAGAATCATCACAATGATGCAGACTACCATCGAAGTCGTTCGAATGTAAGCAGGCAGCATGTACAGCGCGGAAGTAGCGTTGTCCGGCTCAATTACTAGAATACAGTTACGAGATACTTAAGGTCTCTAGATATTTTTCGTAAAACGATAGGAAACCGTAGTCTTTAGAATACCTGAGAATCCGTCGAGCGCACTGTTGCCGATTGCCGTTGTGTAATACGATGAATTCAATTCGAATGCGACGGTAGACATTGTTGTCAACATCTTTTTCAAGAGTCACCTTTTTCTTGTTCTTTTGTTGCTCGTTCTTCCGAGTTTTTTCCCACTTTTTAACCTATTTCGTAAACCCCCTCGCGATCACGTATCTTCGTATACTCGATACGTTCACGCTATCATGTATCTTCACTTAGACGAAGGGGGGATTTGCCGCTTGAGTTACGTATTTACAAGCCTTACATACAAGCACTGTCACGTTCTTCACTCGTCGATCTCCCTCATTCGCTCTTGCGTGTACGTTTTTTTTTTTTGGAGAAGAAATTTCAGTTTTACGTCGGTAGCACTTTCCGCCGTGTCACAATTTTCGACGTTGGAATTTCGCGCGTTTCGACGACAGATTGCCAAATTGAAATACAATCCGAAAAAATCCATCAGGAATCGCACAATAGAACCACGATGTTCCGCAACGCGAACCCAGTTTACCGTTTTTGCCTGTTTTAAGATAATTACTTTCCCCGGATTGGAAACGTTAAGTGACATCATCAAATTCCTCGTCACGGTACATTCACATTAATTATCTTGATATGGTGCGTCGAGGAGAGCTTTCAACCAGATCGCGAGAAATTGCTCGCCCTGCGCAAAACGTACTGATTGGTTTCTTCACTTAAAACAGAACTTCATTTAACGCTTCGATCGAATTGCTCAAATGGTGGAAATGTTAATTTGCGGAAAGCCCCAGACGAATGTTTATCTTCTATAACTTCGACGATGATTCGTGCCTCGGGAAATTGTATGTTACGTCCTAGCGCGACCGATTAGCAATATTAACTTTTTCACTTTATATGTAACTTCACTTTATATGTTTAGAAGTAACTTTATGTATGTAACTTTAAAAGTGACTTGTTTAACAGAATTGTGCCGTTCGTTTGCCAGACTGAGTGAACAGTCACACTCATCAAATACAAAATGGCATGATCTGCTCTAAATATATTTTCACTCTAGAACTTTTTTATGGAACTTAATAAAAATATATTAATTCATTTAATAAACTAATATTAAATTTGCTTATGTTTTTTGCATTATCTTGATGAAAATTTTACGACGTAATGAAATTCCATTTCCAATTTCTCATAATAAATTATCCAGCAATTGATAAACTAGAAATAAGAATGCGTCTATAATATCTACAGCAATACCTGAAGCATCTCTCGAGTTCACAGAAGAATCATCGAGAATTTAAAGTATGCTCGATATATTTGTCATCCAATCTCAAATGCTTCGGATGTGATATCAGTAGATATACCATAATCGTGTAAGCATCCCATGTATCCATATTCGAAACCTACGAGTCATTGATCAACACACGCGATTAAATTCGCCGCAATTTGATTCCAGACACGATTCCTTTCCCGACAAAATTCGTTAGCAAAAATTCTCACGGATACGGCACTCTCGATATCGAAGAACAGAATCGAAGTCAACTTCGTTTGTAATTAGTGAGATAACTTGTACAACTCTCAGGAGATCCAGACTTAATGAACTATTGGCCAACTAGTAAGA
Organism: Crematogaster levior; assembly: GCA_901521435.1. Classification (NCBI taxonomy): domain Eukaryota; kingdom Metazoa; phylum Arthropoda; class Insecta; order Hymenoptera; family Formicidae; genus Crematogaster; species Crematogaster levior. The sequence goes on from CABEGB010000992.1 coordinate 202,730, forward strand.
CTTCTATGGCAATTCCTTCATTTCCTTAATTATTTTTCTCACGGATACAAAACTTCCTGATTACAATTAATTCGATTCTAACAAGTCGATTCTAACAGTCGCCGATTCAATTTGTCACGAATTACCTGACATTTACTATCAATTTATTTATTTTAACAAGAGGATTTATTTATTTTAACAAGAAGAAGACAGAAGTGATTTAATCGCGCACATACTCATTACTGGCATTTTCCAGAGCTAAATACGATTTATTTCATTTTAATCGGTCGCTTGGACAATATTTATACATCGCGGGACATTGTACTGTCACTCATTCAATTTTTTGCGAAAGTATAAATCCAAATAAATCCATTCACTCAGACTAGCATACAATTCGCGTTGTCGAATTTCGCGCAACACAATCATCTCGATCGTCGTCCTCATCGTTACCCTCACAGGTAGTTCGAAACGCATACCCTGCTTATGCACAATCCCGTAACTTTCGTTGCAACACGCACTGACAATTGACCGAAATTTCGACAGCGTTGCAACCACGTGATACATTTCTTGTCATTATCAGTTCGTCAGGCTATACGTGTCCAGAAGGAATCCGAACCGTGCAAATAGTGCCGGTAAACTGAATGGAACACGGAACTCAACCGGCCGCAAACTCTCGAACGCACCTCCCTTTCGTCGGGAGCATGCGCGCTCTTTCCCCCTTTATAGTATTTTTTTATTGCGTGCAGGTCTGTGGTAATTAATAAATTAATTAACATCTCTCTCTGTCTCTCTCTTTTTTTAGTGCATGTAATATATAACTGTGATAATTAATAAATTAACATCACAACTCTCTCTTTTTAAATGCATGTAATATGTATATACAACTTACTTTCCTTCAATAATTCATTAATTTTAATAATATTTTAATAATTTTTATATATATATTTCCAACTTAAAATTATGTAATTTTATTATAAAATTTACTTCATTAAATCTTGTTATTATTACACTTTATTATTATTGTACGATTTTGATACAAGCTTTCCCAGACTAAAAAGCAGATTTCCAACGTATGTAATTCGTGATTTACTCAAAATTAAAAAGTCAAAATATAATAATATTTAATTAGATAAAATTTATTTATATTAATTATTTAACAGATTACATTTATTGCTTTATATTGAACCACTTTAACAAAATTAATTTACAAATTAATTCAACAAATATTTAATTTTACAAATTAATTCAGCTTGTTTCTAGTTTTCAGACGTTAGCTGCTTAAACGTTAGCTTATTATTTGTATTTGTATGACATTTTATTATTTGTATTTGTATTTTATCATTGTTGTGTATTTATTATGCGTTTCATATTTTTATAAAAAAGAGAGGATATCGTACTCGAACGTATCACCGATAAGAAAAAGAAATAAACTAATTAAGAAAAAAATAACATAATAATACTCATGTTACTTGCGATAAATGCAATGTACATTACATAATTTTTGTAAAATAAGAAACACGGGTATTATGGACGCAAGGCAATTTAATTTATGATTATGACGCATGATTTAATTTATGATCATCAGTGTTTAACAATATAGTAATAAAATCGTTATTTATACAATATCTGTGTGTGTTTAAAAATATAAATATATACTATAAATATATAAAAATATACTTTTGTGTATGTAAATCTTGAGTTTAGTATATTTTAATTATTTCTTCAGATTTTAAAAATGCAGTTGATTATAATTTCTTCATATTATAGTTACTGTATGTCTGTTTCTTCTTTTTTTGTCGATTTCTCACATTATACCTTTTACGATATAGGTTAATAACAGTTGTAGTAAGGTATGAAAGAAACGGCCATAAACACGTTTCCCCTATTAGGAAACCAAACGCATTCCATTTAAATCTCTCGCTGCCAATCTTCTCTGTTTGCATTATAGTCAATTTGGGACAGTCTCATGCTCCTCGCTTTGAAGCGAAGCGCAATGAAGTGAAGGCACGCATTTAAGGCGCATTTAACGCGACTTATTTTACACTGAAATAAATTGTCACAATTTTTATATTTTCAAATTTGTTCTAACAAATGATGCTTTCTAACAAACAATGCAATTTCTCTCACAATTTCCACAATCTACGGCAATGTATATACGGTGTTATTAAATTTTTATGTGTAAAGTACATATATTGCAAGAAAATATTTAATTTTTAAAAATAAATTTATTTTAGCAATTTTTCCTTGATATATAGATTTTACATCATTAAATTATCATTAAGTCTAAAATTTTTTCTATCTAAAAATTTAAAAAATGTGACATGAAATGAAAACTTGTGAAAAAATTTTTTAATTGAGTGGAAAAAATAGTAATAATTTTAGAATATTATATATATATGTATATATATATATATTTTTTTTTCATAAACGCTTTTAATTAAAAGCGCCATGAAATTGCAATCTTCATCGTTTTGGTAATTACACATCTTCTATAAAGTAAATATAGTATAATAAAGTAAATAAATATAAGATCTTTGATCTTAGCAATATCAATTAATGAAGCTTGCATTTATAATTATGTATTCTTGCTGAGAAACTTTAGCTAAAATTAAAACTTTCTGATATACTACAGATCATTATTGAAAGAATAAATCTTAAGAAATTATTTAATATTTTTGATATTAATAAGAAAAATTTGTAAAATTATAGAAATTTATTACATAAACATGTTGTAAAAATCCATTATAGAAACCTGTTATATAATCTAATAATTACTATCAATAATTATTATTAATATTACATACATAATTTAATTATTAATTCAATTATTGTGCTGAAGACTAAGAATATAGTTGAAACGTACACTACTTTATTTTGCTTTTTATACCTTTGACGTATTTGATAATAAACTGTCATTTATTTAACGATAATTTTTTAATGCTTGTATGCTTGTTCTTTTTTTTATCTGTGACTTCCTTATAATTATCTAATATAATAATTATTAATTATTTATATAATAATATAATATAATAATTATTATTTATTTATACAGAGATATATTTGCGTAAATTACATTTTATGCTATATTTATCTTACCTTATAATTATATTTATTGTGTTTATATGTAAAATAATAATTCACATTTTACGCAAATAATAATTGAACGAGTAAGTTGATTCGTTTAACTACGCATAGTAAGTTTATTTGGTGCCTGAATTGACTAAATCAGGTATCTTGTCAGCTATTTGCATTTACGATACATACATCGACGCTATATTCTCGACTTTCTGTTGAGATATCTGCTCAGTTACAAATAGAAATCTAGCTTCCCGAATAAACGTGCGTTTCGGATCAATGTCGCCAAAACTCGTGCAATTAACTAAAATTTTAGTGATACATATGGATACAAAACGAGAGAAGTAAAACATTCAATACTGTCAATGTAGCAGCAAAACGCTATTGCAATATTGATTCGGATACATATTTCAATGGATACATATTTCTTATCACTTGAAAATGTTTGATCTCGACTATTTTCCCATTTTTAATAAAATTTTTACGCAACATTTTTGTATATAGATTCTGTCAACCGTTTCAGTTCGATAGTGTCATCTTTTTTATTGTCGTAAATAAAACTATAAAGTTTATATATAATATAAATTTCAATTATATCTTTATTTCTTTAATTTTTAAAGAAGGATCAATATTTTTTAAAGTATGAGAAAAATAAATATAATATACAATATCCAGAGTAGCATGTTTTTCATTTTTAGTTCTTTCTACTTTTCAACTTTCTACATTTAATTGATTTGCAAAACTCTATTCTGTTTCTGAAAAATGCTAGAAATGCTAGAAACAGTTACATGTATTTGGTTTTTTTTTTAAAATTATTTAAATATTATTGTTATAAATCAATATTTTATTTACAATATTATATCTAATAATTATTTGAATGTTAGGTTTTTGTTATAAGTCTTTGTGGATAGTCACGATGAGAAATCTAATCAGCGTCGGAGCATCGTGTATCATAAGCTGTCACGTCAAGTTCAGCAGATTTTATTTATCGATATGTCAATACGGAAAGGCGTCAATGACACAGCTGAACTAGGTCGGGTAATCAACGGTGCCAAATTCATACGAGAAATTCTCTACGAGATATTTCGTTAGCAATTTACGAATTCCCATGAGTCTGTCGCGTGATACACGTGGGTTTCACCGTTCAATAAGCCACGTTTCCTAAATAGCTTTGTATGATTGTTTCAAGTGTCATAGACGCTTGAAAAATGGCTCTCGCGATAGAAGTTGGCACGATTCGGCAATGTATTGATAATAAATTAGACTCGTGCATTCATTTTCGAATTTTATCCATTTATCCAATCACTTATTTTGGCTAAAAAAGCATCCAAAAACCTCTTTGTTTTAGTAATTAATAATTAATACCAATTATTCAGCAATTTTCATGAAACTGTGTATCATTACATAAAATAATATACCATTACATAAAGTAATTATACATTTTGTTTTCCACCTTCGCTGATAAAAAATCCTCTTTTATTCTTTGTAATACTTTTTAAAAGCACAAAACTTTTAAAAATAGCATTTTGAAAAAAATATCTGCATAATATCTTGAATAAAATGCTCAATCTATGTTATTACATCTTGTATTAATACACCTTAATGTTTTTTCCTACTCTATCGTATAGTAATGTATTTTTGCTAGACAGAAAAATATATTGAAAGACACTGTTTCTCTCATTGAGCTGTCAATTTCCAGCTTTATCTATCATTCAATGGAAGTATACTTGAAATGCTTGACCTATATATATGTATATTTGTATATTGTTGACGTACTTATAATCGGTGAATATCTGTGTTTGATTAAAAACGTAGTTATATATGACAATACTTCAATCAAGCCCATCTAACACTGAGGTTTTACGTTGCGATTGCTTAACATTTTAACTGCAATAAAGCTTTTCCCAAATTATCAACAAAACATTATGAACAAAACAAAATTGCACTTCAATTATTATTATACATGCGTTGTCTCGATTTATTATTTACTAATGGACATAAAATAATGATACAAATTAATCATGAAAAGCTGTCGTTAATATTCCATTCAAAGTTACATTTCATTATATTATCTTTGAGTAAACAATAAAGCATATATTGTTCTCGCAACATTTTGCACTCGCGGATAATAACGTAGGATCGAAGAGACGAATGATTGCGCATTTATTCGCGAAGAATGCAGTATTCTACTTATGCCGATCGCCTAGTCAATCAATCTTAGCATTGCCACTTGAACGGTCGATGAATAATACGTAGGTGTATAACGGGGAGAGACTCAATTTCTCCATATTGGGTCACGTGCGTGCAACACTCCGATCTCTCCAACCGTGGCGTTTCCACGGTCGAAGATCCGTTGCATGTCGTTCGGTACGAAAATTTTTCTATGCATGCGAGCCGAGTGTGCCGCCGGCTAGAGAAGCAACAACAAAGCTCGCAAAGCGACCCGATTATACCGAGCAAAGAAAAACGTTGACGCGACAGTTATAATGAATGACAGTAATTCAACGGTTTATCCATTAACCTCCTTTAATATTAGGACGCGTAATTATAAAACGTATTATATGGAAAGTTCAGAACAAAAATATACCTGTAAGATTCGATTTAAATCTGAGATATAAATATAATATTTAAAGGCGCAAATTATAAACTGACTTCATCTCTGTTCGATGAAAACGCGCAAATATAATGTAAAGAAATATTCATTTCAATTTAATATTTCATTACGTCATAAAATCCCAGATGGATTTTTAATAAGGAAACGTAATTTTGTAAGTGAATGTTTCGAGTGTCGGTGCGACTTACAAAATTACATTCCCTTTTGCTGGGAATTTACGCCACGAAATCTAGGCCAGTCTTCACGTTTCCGGTCGATTACAGATAACTTTCGCGAGTATTTATCAGCGTTAACGTTACGTCGCGGAGGCACCGCGATGTCGCGGCCGAAATCAGAAGTCTCGCAAAAGAGTTATTGTACGACGTTACTGACTTTTATGCGTGTGATCATTCACCGATGCGTGTGAGAAGAGCGTTAGTTATAAACGGAAATACGTAAATTGCAATGGATGACTTCGCGTGCCCGTCTGCCTGTCATAACTCTTGTCCTAGAATCACAAGATGTTCTAAAACTAACAAAAGTCATCATGTCTTTTATTACTTCTATTGAATACTTTTAAAAATCAATACTTTGCTTGTCTTATTTTTCAAATCAGGACATATCTTTTAATTTTTCTATTTTCTATTTTTAGATAAATTTCGTTCTTAATAACGCCATCAGTCTATTTTTCACTAATTTCCGCGATTGTGTACACTTGTCCCAAATCTACGGGCCAATGTCATATTTCAAAACATGTGTCGTAAAACATGTGGTGGCATAAAGAAGTCATAAAGTAAACATTAAATAGATCAGAGCCAAAACTAGTAACTATAATTTATCAACATTCGTGATTTCTTGTGATTAAATGTAATTGTAACGACAAATGAAAGAAAAAGAAAGAAAAAAATGAGAATAAACTATTATAATAAAATTATATTATATTATATTATATTTATTATATAATTATAAAGATATAATATATATTATAATAAAAATAATTCTATTTTTAATCTATGTATGTGCATATATATATATAAAAAATATGTATATACATACATATATATTTACAATATATAGTAAAATAAACAAAATATTTTATATGTATGTATACGAAATTTTATTTGCATCTACCTGTTACAAAACCTGTTAATTCCATTTCAAGTATAAAAAAAATCAATTTAGGAAAAACGATTCAATTATTTTATATATATATATATATATATATATATATATATACATATATATTGTCAAATAAATAGGACAATAAGATAATTTCTTAACAATTACGAAATTTCTTCGAGCAGTTACAAAATCATAAAATGAGTATTCGTGTAATAGCCATCAGAAAATCATTAGAAATTAAGACTATTAAGATAAGAAAACAATTATTAATTTTATTAAAAATCATCGCAATGATCCAATTTACATTGTCCAAAAATCTGAATTGTACCACTCAAGCCTGCTATAGAGATTTTGACATAATATTGATACCGTTAAAATAAACCCTGCTAAACCCAAATGTAATATGAGAGTAAACCGGGAGTTTGCTGGAAATATGAGCAGGATAAGTAAGTTTTCTATCATGTTCTCTCTCTCGATTTTTTTCTCCCGGTAACATATACCTTACGAAGTTCAGTGTGAAACTGTTCGTCGGGGATTTATCGAACATCCGACGGACGTGTGGATAGAGATGGATAAAGATTGCAGGCTGTGTCTACACCGACCTACTGGACAGTATGGGGATGTTTGAGATACGAGGAAGTCCCGCAAGTCTCTAGCTTTTAAAAGTCAGCCACTGTTATTGTTGGTCTTGTGCCAACATAAGTAATGGCCAGCATGGAGGCAAATATATCCTTCCGCGCTTTTTCTTATTTGCCTTTGAAGTGCAGAGATCGGTTCACGAACCGTCTGCAAGCCTGGTTGAAAGAATTATGACTTGATAGCAGACTGTGTCTATTTTGCGTAGTGGGCCTATGTAGATACGATTTGTCTGAACGATTAGTTACATCAAAGAGTTGTCTCACTTTCTCGTAAACAAAAAAAAATGTTCATCAAGCTAACCATGACGGTTTTTTTATTGCCATCCTGACACTACGATAAATTATATCTCATTCATTAATACGAGTTCTTTTATGTATCAATTAGATACATATAGAAAAGGTGATACATATAATATACTTTAGTTAATAAATTACGACTAAGATATTGAAGTTCAAAAATGAAATTGAATCAATTGAAAATATAAAGCATTGAGAATTTTTCATCTAAAATTATAAAAAATGAATATGTCTATGATAATATTTTCATATCCTGATATTTATGATAATATTTTTAGTTACAATTATCATATATTCAATAACTAATCATAGTAATTAATTATACGATATATGATATGTAAAATTTTTTTTTAGAAGGCACATTTTCAAGATTACTACTACAAAATTACTCCGGCGATTACTTGCATGATAGAATAGAATTACTCGAGAAGTCGCTAAAAAAGTGTACTTTTAATAAATTATCAATGTATTCTATTATTGATATATTATTATAATATTAAAATGTCATGTTAAATAATTTATTGTTATTTTTTATACAAATAAAAAATAAACTTATCTTACGTTTCGTCTATGTATATAAGTCTAATTCCTTTCTTTTTTGTTATTTTCATATTATATATCTTGTTTCTTTATTTCTTTTTAAATTTCAATTTATAAAAATAATTTATAAATTAAAAGGTATATATGAATGTGTAATATGTGTAATATTATATACAGGTACATAATATATAAACGTATCAAGAATATATTGAGTTTGGGTTCGTTTTGCTAAACCTATATGGATCTTTTTTCTCGGGAAAATGATTTATCATAATTGCCATCAGATAGTGGTGCCATCTCGTGCTGCTTGGTATTAAACAATTAACATAGTCCTAACACAATATATGTAGTTTTATTGATTTTTACCGCCATCTGTATTATCAAAATATTATTATATAAAAAAACCTATCTATATTATCTATAGAAAAAACGTTAAGAGTTTATCAGACAATAAAGATATTAATTAAGAACAATTTACGCTTATACAAATATAATTATATAATCTCATAACAAAATTTATTCATAGATGTCTTCTAAGCTTTTTTAATTTTTAAAAACAAAAATTGCGCCCATAATTTTTTAAATTTCATAATCAATTTAAATCATCTTTAGTAACAGTAATGCACTGACAGCTAACAACCAATAGTTTTAACTTATGTTATAGTATACTTGCAACATAAAATAAAACTATTATAGTATATTTGCAATATAACATTGTTAGTAAAAAAAATGAGAAAGTGAGTACTTGATAAATTATATATGATACAAAATAGAAAATACAACAAATAATGAATTAGTATAAATTTAATGAGAAGTATATCAAAACTACGCACGCGATATTTTTAATATATTTCAGTAACATAACAGTTATGCAATGAAAAACAGTAAATAAATGATGTAAGAGGGATTATATATAGGATTCTTCTTAGCAACCAATATGTTATGTTATAACAAGCTTACGTATGGATTAAAAGAGGTTCTCAAACTAGTTGAAAAAAGAAATTATTGTAAAAATTTATCTTTTCGTAATTATATCACAATTATCTTATAATTCTGATGTAATTATGAAAAGATAAATTTTCGTGAAAAATAAATAAAAGATATAAATAAATAAATTTTTATTAAAAAATTAATTTTTTAACTAATTTTTACATTTTTTTACTTACTTTTTAAATATTTTTTCATAAGAGTATCGTTGTTTATTAACCAACCTCTATATTTACTAACAAGTATTCACGGTTCCAAAGATAAATGGATTTATGATAGTATTCTTGCTTTTCCTTTAACATTCTAAAATGATATTCATTTTTTATTACGATTTTATTTTTCATCAAAAGTAACATTATTACATGACATAAAAAGTTAAAGTGTAAAATTGCAAAAAAAGTAAATGACCTTCCTTACCATTTTGGTGTCTCAAGGAAAGAGCGAAGGTAATCGAGAAAAATCTCCATGAAACGAAATTTATCATCAGCGTGAAACTGATCGACAATTTAATAAATGATTGAATAATAATTTAATAAAGAAAAATTAATCAGTTATTGTTTAACTAATGTTTACAAAATTATAAGAATATAAATGTAAAAAAGTACAAAGAAAAATGCACAAAGAAATTTATATTTATATTAAAACGTAGAAGGAAAGATAGTTTAAGTACAATTTTATAAATATATGTATAATTTATCAATTTATCTTTTCTAAATTAACTAATTTTGTTATTTCTTATAAAATTGCTACTAAGAATTTATAACGTTTGTTTTTTTATTTATTTATAATGTTTTCCCGTTTTCTTAGGACTACTTCAACTGGTAGATTTTGAGAGCTTCTACTATACAAGGACACATTCAAAACCTTACAAATTCGCATAATATATATCTCATTGGTTATCTTATAAAGCTTCCAGAACTTAATATCAAAGTTTGCACTGAAGTGAATAATTCAGTAAAATCTTTCACAAGAAACGTTACACTGTAATACAATTTTAAAAAATTACATATTGTGGATTAGTTTGTTCCATAAACTTCACTCTATGTGTAATATAACTATGTTTGTAATTAGGAATTGTTGAATATTCATTTAAAAGCAAAATAATAGTTATAATCTGAACAACAATCGTTTATTAACTTTAATTGTATCTTGATGAATAAAATTTTGTAATTACTTTACAACACAGGTGAGTTATGTAGCTTGCGACAGAAAACTGCATTCATTCATTTAATATTGTCATTATTGGTATTGGTATATACATATATATATATTTTAGTATAGGAAATCAGAAAAGCATTCAGGTTTTTCAATTTTGAAGAGCTTACATCAATCGATCCAATTTATATTGATCTTGTTTAATTGAAATACACATGGGAGTTTCACGAATCTGGTGTATAATCCTCGTAGTGATCACTGCGTGTACTTGCGGTGTACGCACGGAATGTGGCGCAACTAAGCAAATTTCATTTCTAACAAGCGTGCACGATGATCCATCGTGTACAAAATTATCGATGAAAGGTGTTATGCTCTACGAGGCTGCCAAGCTTCTCACAGACATTCAGAACAACAAAACCGATGGATTCAAAATTGGTAAATCAAAATAAAATATATACAAAGTAGAGTCATTAATTTCTATAACACTATTTGAAAACACTCCAAATATCTGAGTACTCAAATGTCAAATAATTACTCGACAATAATTTTACAAAACAGAATGTAGTAATTGAATAAAAAATTCAACCGCGAAACGAACTGTTTATAGAAATTACCGTTTTGGATACGTGTGGAAGTATAACAGGTGCTTTAAAGGCGGTGATGAACGCTTTAGTAAAGGCGGATATCAATTGTTTGCATCCACCTCATTATTTAGGTAGGATTTCAACGCTTTGTGCAAATATTTTATACTAATTTCCAAAAGCTAATAAATTAATTGAAAAAATTACTCTTTTGTAAACTAAGTAGAATACAATCCGAGCAAAAATACTGTATATTATTTGTCAATTAATTATGTCTTACAATTATATAGGAATTATCGGACCGGATACAATGACCAATGTCGAAGCGGTACACAAAGTCACTTCAATATTGAAAGTACCGCACATTATCAAGAAGCCATCGATTTCTCCGTATTTACACTCTTTAACGGAAGAATCAAACTCGTACTTAGTACAGGTGCTTGCCATTAATTAACTAATTAATATACCTATAATTAAACTAGATATTCTCGAATAAGCTCTAGATAAGATAACTAGAGTTTATTTATCGAGAGCCTTGAAACTTCACTCTACAAACCGAAGAATTATTACTTCGATTAAGTAGTTAACTGTGGTGCTGAGCTCATCATAATGTTTGCATAACGCAACAATAATGCAATAGTTCTTTATGCTTACGCAAGCATTTGAATGTTACAAAACAATATTAAAATACGGCTATTAACGTAGATGTATTAATTATGTTATTGCGTTTAAATACGGTGCACGTACTGCCTCCTTAATCGATTTTACTTTTGTTTAAAATTAAAGTACAATTTATAATAAATAGTAAATTAAAATACAGTATAATATAATGTAATTTTTCGACAAATATTAAAAATAAAATGAATGCATAAATATATCTTTACATATAATTTTTCGTTATATTATATTATAATATATTGTTTCATTAGCATCTAGATATAAAAAATTACATAATGTATATATACATATTTAATCATAATATATGTATAGTTAAACTGCATTGCTTGATCAAACATTAATGGGATATGCTAATTATGCAGAAAACGCTCTCGGCATTTATCCAGAAATAACTATTTACTTTTATCAAGAATGCGCACATACGCGTTCTTGCTTTAGAATTTAGATACATCATGATTCACAATGGATTTATTTCGATACTGTTAGAATCTTGACATTCTTACATCCATTGTTTTCTATTAATAATATTTTCATATGTGTACTCTTTGATAATATTTTGGCATATAGAAGTAACGCATTAAAAACTTGTAAATATCAACAATTAGAGTATCTAATCGTTAAATATCGAATTCAATTAAATTTTAAACTAAGTTATGTAGTATTTTATCAAAAAATACAAATAAAAAATTTTCGAAAGTAAAAGTTTAAAATCTATTTATTAACTGTATAATAATTTTGTTATAAATAATATCAATATCGACAAATAATAATAATATTGTAATAATCATTGATAATCATTAAAATAATATGTAAATTTTTCTTCTAATAAAATTTATAGTAAAAAGAATATATAACAATGTAATTCTTTTAAGTTTTGCATAAATTATGTAAGCAATATATTTTCATGATGTGTCCATATACCTATGATAATATATATATATATATATATATATATATATATATATATATATATATACAGGGTGTTCCAGAACTGGCGGAAAAGTTTTTAATAACAGATTTTTTATAAGATTCTAAGTCGAAAAGTCCTGTACCAAAAAGTGATCCGATGAATAGAATTTGAATGGTGAGGCATTAAAGTTGACGTATGGAAGTGCATGAAATTTGCGCGGTCAGGATCGGCGCAACCGAGTTCGGCATATGTTCCACTCATGACTCGTATACCGCGACGATTTGTGTTTCTCATTATTCTACATTATTCCGCTATTCGTAAAATGAATTTTCTAATCATCTTATTAATAATGATAGTTATCTTTATTAATTAATAATTATGTATTTTGATTACGAACTTATTGCAGTTTTTACACATGAGATATGCGGGATATTCATTACATTAACTTAACAAGAGACAAATTTAAAATAATTAATCAATAAATAATTGGTCATAATTTTAATTTTTTTTAAATGCCCACCATTCACTGCAATGCATAGACGTGCACGTTTTATTACATTTTGATACGCTCTTTCGATCATATCTTCTATGATATAGCCTAAAGATCAGAGATCGGCAAAAAATTAATAATAAATATTATTTAATTATTTAATTAATTATTTATCAGAAAATAATAGTTTTCGATTAACTAATAATCGAGACAAAAAATTATTTAATTACTTTATTAATCATTAATCCAAACTGAGAAATCTTTTGTTACTTGATTAACTGGTAATCAGAATGAAATAATTTCAATTACTTTTGTCAATCATTAATCGGAACTGAGAAATTTTAGAGAATAAATCAATAATAAATAATTAAAAAATTTTATGTGAATAATATTGAAATAAAATATCAAAAGAATATGTAAAACTTTAAATACGTATTTCTAATAAAATAACGGAAATAACATTAATAATTTTTTATTTATTTAAGAAGAATTGTTACAATTTTTATAAATAAAACCAATCATAACAAATGTTCAAAATGCCCACCATTTACTGCAATGCATAGACGTGCACGTTTTATTACATTTTGAAAAAAAAAAAAAACGTGCACGTCTATGCATTGCAGTGAATGGTGGGCATTTAAAAAAAATTAAAATTATGACCAATTATTTATTGATTAATTATTTTAAATTTGTCTCTTGTTAAGTTAATGTAATGAATATCCCGCATATCTCATGTGTAAAAACTGCAATAAGTTCGTAATCAAAATACATAATTATTAATTAATAAAGATAACTATCATTATTAATAAGATGATTAGAAAATTCATTTTACGAATAGCGGAATAATGTAGAATAATGAGAAACACAAATCGTCGCGGTATACGAGTCATGAGTGGAACATATGCCGAACTCGGTTGCGCCGATCCTGACCGCGCAAATTTCATGCACTTCCATACGTCAACTTTAATGCCTCACCATTCAAATTCTATTCATCGGATCACTTTTTGGTACAGGACTTTTCGACTTAGAATCTTATAAAAAATCTGTTATTAAAAACTTTTCCGCCAGTTCTGGAACACCCTGTACATATATATATTAATAGAATCATAACTATGAAAATTTCATTAATCGTTTCAATTAGTCTTTCTTAATCGACAAAACGGTTTGATCATATTTGAACTTTTTACGAAAATTTATAAATAAAAAATTTATAATAGATTTACAAAAATATAAGAATTTTCGATGTTATGTGTGTAAAAACTGTTTATAAAACTAAGTTTACTCTACACACACACACACACACATATATTTGACTATACATTGATTAAGTTAGATAGATTATATTTTTAAAAAATTAAATTTTTTTAAAAATGTGTTAGAATTATTGTAATTTCTTTAGAATACATAATTTAATTCAATATTGTTTACACTTTACAATAAAAATAAAATTAAAATTTTTCTAATTTTATGTGCTATTTTATATTAAATATATAAATACAAATTAATATATATTTTATGTTTTATTGCTTAAGACAATAATTATTATCTTTTTTTAGGGAATCTTGAAAATGATAAAGATCTTGAAGTGGAAATCCTTCACATTAATAGCTAACGTTGATGATGAAAACATTGATGACGTACAAAATATTGCAAAGAAGCTAGTGATAAATGCCATAGCAAGTAACTTATGTGTTATAATTCATGATAATGATGAAGAAGGTATAAAATTTTGTTCATATTTTCACTGTGTAAAAAATCTCAATTTTAGTGTAATATTTTTAAATAGAATGATGTAAATTATAGAAATAACAGTTTAATAATAAAATTTTAATAATAAAATGTTAAATCTGTAATAATTTAAAAAATTTTGTTAATGTCACTGGGTTAAAATGTCACATACTTGCATGGCAAGGTATGACATAATGCTGTCTTAATGATGCAGTTATAAAGATACTCTTACCCAATATCTTTTGATATTTCACAAACAATAATTATTATTAAATTCTAGCAGATATTTATAGATAAATTTATTAAATACTGTAGATTTTTTAATTTTATAATACTATATAGTCTATATAAATTTTTCTTAATTATGAAATTAATGCGACATTATTTTCCATAATTTTTAAAACTTCTAGTGTTAAATATAGTTTGCTTCTAGTGTTAATTTTAACAATCAAATTTTAAATCAAAGTTTTATTATAGTAAAGTCTACTTAAAATTGTTTAAAAAATGAACTTTTAATATTCTAATTTAAACCTCAATTCGATACATTTCTTAAAATTTTTGTTAGTAAAATAATAGTTAGTAAAAATAATTTAGATACAATTTTCGTATTTAACACATACTTTATTAATTTCGTTGTTATAGATTATACATCACATATCGTACACATTGGGAAACCAAAAGAGAAGTTTTTCAATGAGCCTAAAAATGCAACCATACTAATTATCAGTGAAGAAAATTTGAAAGATTACTTGAATCGTGTGAATTTAACTAATACCATACTACTTTTAGAAGATTCTAGGTGTGTAACTAAAAACTATTTTCACAAAATTTACTTACAAATTTTACATAGTTTTATCTGTTTTATTTTTTTAAGAAGAATATATCTTTATTATACATATATTATTATTATAATTATATTTTTAAATAAAGTTTTAAATAAATATATTAATTAACAATTCAAAGTTATTATAATTAAAGAAAAAAAATCATATAAAATTATATAATCAAATAATTAATTATACAATCAAATAATTAATTAAATTATAATATTATATGATAATTAATGTAATTAATTATCAAATAATTTTCATTATATAATTTGATCATATAAATATAATTATATAAATATATAGTTAATTTTGTAATCAATTATATTATAAAACTATAAATTATATTGCACAATTTTGGATTTATTCATATCTTTAATGATGATAATCTTCGTAAACAGTTCAAAGTAGAATGTTAACAAAGGGTAATAGTTAATAGTGTAATAAGTAATGTAAATGTGATAGTTCATCTAGCCATTTTATTATTAATTTTTACCAGTTTATTATTAATCATTATTCTTTATAATTAATCGTTCGACAAAATTACATATACAATATTAATGAATTATTAAACACGAATATATAGAATCGTACACACACACACACACACACACGCGCGCGCGCACATAGGGAAAGGAAGAGTTTCCTCCATACGTAAGTTACAATAGATTTTAACGGTTGAAGTACCTTATTACGCGTAATTAATAAAATTCAATTTTTTTTTCTTCACTGACATTCAACATATCGTAATATTGTATTTTATTGTTAGCAGAAGTGCTAACAACATTCTCTCATTAAAAATGTGCATATATACCTCATTATTTTTGCCTTTACCATCACTTCAACTACCTTGCATTTAACTACATTTGCCTGATAAAATAATTTTACACCAATGTATGTCATGCTGATTGTGCGATTAAAATGCACGTATAAATACACGTCTGAAATCACAATTTCTACTTCCGTCGAATGTGTCGGACTCAATCGAGGTTAAGGATCTCAGATAAATCGCGGTGAATTGCCAATACCGTTGCTTTTTTCCCAACATTACAAAGTTTCACTCTCCGGAATAAAGTTTCATTCTCCGGATGCCGTGTCGAGGCCATCCTTAAATCGATGCAAATCAGAAAAATCTCGTTATCTTCTCCGAACTTCCACGTATGTTTTGCTTTACAGGGAAAGAGTATTGTTAATGCATGAAGATGCATGAAGATGCCATCTGATAGATTCATAATTGAAATTTATTTTTATTTAAATAAAAATCGTTAGCGTTATCTAAATTAATTTTATTTCTTTCAAATATTTTTTATACGCGCGCTTTGTATACATCGCTTTAAACGTAGAATTTAGATGTATAATATAATACAATATAATTCACGTCAGATTTTAAATTAGAAATCTATGAATTTCCATAATTTTACAAATCATGTTGTACAATTTGTGTAATATAATATTGTTGTTGAGATAAATTTAATTATCTCAGCAACAATATTTATTCCGACTTTAATTTTTAAATATAAGAGATATTCTATATCAAATTCTATTTTTTATAGAAATGAAATTAATGATCTCGAGTGGAGAGTCAAAAATTCACAATGGTGGGTGCCCAATAATGGAAAATACGATGCCAAGGAATTGAAGCAAGTCAGATGGCTAGAAAATGCTATAAAAATTTATGTGAAAGCTTTGAAAACACTATGGTGAGTATTATAAAGTTTCTATTGATCGATAGTAATTATCTTATGTATTAAAGTCTAACGACAAAAATTGATTTGATAGGTTTTATTAGTCAAGCATAACAAACAGTTTGTTTTTATAACTAACCAAATGACTGATTAAATTGAATAAATATGAATGACTTGCAAATTAGTTAATTCTGCATAATTAGATAATAATTAATAAAGCATTATACAAAGATATCACTTCATATGCATGTACATACATATGTATATATGAAAGGAAAGAAAATCCATACATAATTTATGTATATAAACATTGCGTTTCTTAATTTTAATATAATTTTTAATATGAAACTTTAACTGTTATCGCATTGTAAAGATAGCTCAAAGCAGAGCTAAAATGTTTGTAATTATATATTGTATTAATTAATAATTAACTGTTAAAATAATGTTACTGTTAACCGCGTTGCATTTTCAAAGCCCATCTTTTTGCTCATCATTTTTTAATTATATTTATTAGCTGAAGTTAATTAACTTTTATTAGACTTTATTCTTTCTTCCTTTTGTAAATTTAAGAGAAATAGAGAACTCTTTAAATTAAGAAAATTATAATTAAACATTAATCAAATTAATTTAGTAACACCAATAAAAAACCCAATAGATCTTCAATATATGTCAATAAATGTAATTTAATACTGTTATGATATTACAGTAAAAATACAAAGTGTAAAAATCAAATAAATCCTTTGGACTGGGATCAGATGGTGTCGAACGTATTAGCGATGCACAAAACAGAATCGGAAGCAACACCAAAATTCCTTGATTTATCCATGAAAAAGCAGATAAGTAATTTAGAGCGTCTAGGTGGCATAATAATTCACCAGAATAGAACGCAAATTTATTGGGGTAAAAGCAAAGCAGACGTGAAAGAAGAAGACGTTACGGAGCAAACTGAACAAAATCACAGAATGCCAGAAGAGAATGACGATGTGTCACATATGTTTAGAGAACTTCTGGAAGAAGAAAATGAACCGCATTCGAGATGTGTCACAGCCATTAAGGAGATTAAGATGCTGAATAAAAAGAATAGTGAGACGACACAGATTTTAGTTTCGGAAATGAACGATAACGAATGGTGGACAATGGTGATGTTTTTTCATATTATTTTAAATAATAATTTTAGAGTTTAATTTAAAAAACTAACTGTTTAAAATATATAATAATATAATAATATGATAATAAATGTCTTTATTATAATAAATTAATTTTGTAACAGATCATATATTTAGAGAGTCATCAAAAAAATTTCCTCCTTTTGGTACACTATAATTCTTTAAAAGTTACACTATAATTACACTATAAAATTAAATATAATTTTAAAAACGTTTTTTAGAATATCACAGATTTCCATAGTTAATATTTGTCTCATTGTGCGGTTTGAAAACAATTGTCATCAAAATCAAGAAATTTTGTGAAAACTTTAAAACTTTAAAATTCTCTTTAATGCCTATTTACATATTTATGAACAGCCAAGATTTTAGAAACGTAGCATAACTAGTTTTCACATTATAGGTGTGCACGGCAAGCGGCGTGGGAATCGTGATGTTTCTGTTGGGAATTTTTGCCGTTTACGTTATCTACACGAACATACGGGGACCAAGATGTGTCAAAAACAAAAATCATTTAGATACCAGTGTAAGGAGAATGAGCAACGACAGAGAATTATCGACGATCACTCGTAATCAACGAACGTCGCGTACTCCACAAAGGAGAGACAGCGAAAGAAGCACTATATCGGAGAAAAGTATTTGACGTGTGTGAATGCGTCAAAAATGATGGATTGCATGAATAGTGAATAAAGCATATTAGTGGAAGATAGAAATTTACTTCGAAATAATATATATGTATGCAAAAGCACATTGTTATCTTGTTTCTTTGTGAACAACATCAGTTTCTAATTACTATCATAATATATATCGATAATCTAATCATATAATAAAATATACAATGAAAGATTCTTTATAATATATATAAAAGATTTTAATTGCGTATTTATTACCGTTTACTGAACTCGACACAATGTGAGTTCTTCGTAATTATTGCTTTATGTACCAATAAATATGATTCCAAAGTATTTTTCGGAAGCGCATATATTCAATTTCAGTAATGCATCAACAAACTGGACGATCCACCCACAAATGCATGAGAATGTCAGCATTACTTTCTAAGATTTTATTTTTAAGATCATAAATTTTTAAAAATTGCAAAAAAATGATCGCGTTTTTTTTTTAACAGATTTAATGAGGGATAACTGGCTTCATGATTTGACCAGATCAAAGCTCCACTAAGTGATATAGTCAGTTAACATTCAATATAGAAGAACGATCTTGGTAAAAAGTCAATGTGCTCTATTTCTATGTCAGGTTTTGCGAGATCAATTTTACGAAAAAAAGTTAAACAACCAATCAAGCGTTAACAGTTCTTACAAAAAAAAAATCACGCCTCTTTCAGACAGCTCTTGATAACATTGATTTTAGCAGCAAATCAACAATAATTATCATTTTATCACATTTTTGCACAATACAATTATTATATAGTTACTAAATATATTTTCGCAATAATTTATACTTGCTATTTATCATTAGAAAGGTAAAAAATTGATGAATATCAGCGTAAAATTATATGCAATGTAAAGTGCATTTATAACGAAGCGCCTTATTATTAACGTCAATCTTATTCGTTCGTAAGTTTGTAATACTAATTATATGTGCACGAAAAAAAGTGTATAGATAATTTTTTTCCTCCCTACACCACCTTGCTATATGCTAGAGTATATTATTATTAACTTATTAATGCATCTTTGAGATACAATAAAACACGTATCAACAAACAATATGTCAACATAGTAAGTTCTATATACTCTATATGCTCTTACGAATGTTTAAGCATCTCATAAGCATAATAATAAGCATAAATTAATAAATCATGGTGCTCCAAGATTAATTATTCCAGGATTAATTCTAATATATTCTAGTCTATCATTTTAAGATAACGAACGTATATGAATATTTATTTGTCAACTATTATAATATTGTCAACTTGATAGATAAGTATATGATATATAATTCTCACAAATTCGTTACTTCAAAAAAGAAATTAAGTTATTACTCACCAATCCAATGCGCAACAGCGGAGTTCAGCTACGTTGATTCTATAAAACATAAGATATTTCAGATTAAAGAAATGTTCAAAATGCTCAATATTTACGACACAAATAAGATAATTCTTATTTGTATTTTCTTATTAAAATTTTTTTTCTTTTAATTGGATATTTATAAAAATAATTCAAATGTATTTAAAAAATTCTTATAAAAATAAACTTTCATTTAGTTCTTTTTCTTTATTTCTTATCGAAATAAAACAAATAAGTGGAAAATAACAAGTAAACCTTATGTAAAAGTAAGAAATAATACTTACATCAAGAGTACTCCGCTGATGCCTGATGCCTCTCCTAGGCCTCTTCCTCCTCTCAGATTGTCCGGATGAATTCCTTCGACACAACACTCGCGAAAACGAGGATAACTATCTCACGATATTTTGCATAACTATTTCGCGATTTTATGCTACCTCCCGAAATTAAAACGCAAATTAACGTCTGACTCTATCCGCAAAAAATCGCGAGCAATAATCGCGTTATCTTACGCACTCAGAATCGAATAATTGGTCCGATTTGACTAAACAAAGTAGAGAAACAAAAGTAGAGAAAGCGAGCTTAATCCACGAGCTTAATCCACAATCATTTTCATTTTTCACACCGATACAACTGATTGTCAACTCGCCTATTTACAGTTGCTCGCGATTGCAGTGATCACATCTGAGAATGTGGAAAGAACGCGGTTATATACTAATTATTAGAATTACACTTTACACACGAAAACAACTCCCGAAACAACATGACAAGCTAGCTACGGTATTCACTTAAATCGGAGGGGATGGGTACATTAACTTCCCCTCATCATTGAAGTCTTCTGAGTCTTTCAGAATACTGAGCTTCTCCACCTTCGCCACTTCATACCTATAAATAAATAAGTAGCGTGAAATATTTGCATAAATAAATTTAATATGTATAAATCATTAATCCTAAAAGTTAGTTAATCGACGTGTGTAACATTGACTGTAGTTTATTATTTATCAAGAATAATGATCGCGTTTCGAAAATGGATGTACGCTACAATGTGTCACACGAAACAATCGTTGCTCGCTAAATTCGACTTTGCTATGCATGGTGACCTTTTGTACACAAGAGCGTGCCGCTTTTATACCATACAACAATACAAGGTTAAGTTTTCGTTTCAAAATACATATTTCACGATTTATAAACTAAATGTACAAATATGCTATTTTTCATATTTTGAATTAATTATTAATAAACAATATCAGATTTTTCCTATTACTTGAGATTCAGTCTAATTATTCATTATTCTGTGCATTTGCAACACCTAAAATGATAGACAATTAAATTTACGTTGACGAAACATGCGAACTGCAATGAGAAATATATCAAATTGAAGCATTGTGTAAGAAATCATTATGCGTAATATTAATCTAAAAAATTTATAGTTTCGATTACTATTATCGAGATTTTTCAAAATAAATAAATTCTACAGAGTATATTCTCTCTGGTAAATAGTCGATATGTTTAGTTGTTAATGAAAATTAATTATCTCTGCGAGCTGATAATTGTAAAATGTAATGCTATTATTATTAAATATTTATCATAATTCTATTTCCTAAGTTTATTAGAAAATTTATTAATAAAATTTGCTGTTGTGTTTTAATAAAAAAATATTTATGAAAAAATTAACTTATATTGTTTCTCTCAAATGTTTATGTTTCATTTACATTTATTTAACATTAAATTTAATAATTTTTAAAGTGTGGTAAAAGATTACTAATCTCAAATTTTATTAAAATAAAAGATTAAATAATTTTCCTGTAACAGTTAAAATTTAACTTTTCATCATTTTTGTAATATAATGTAGTAATAATACTTACACAATTAAAAGCAAAAAACAAGATCAGCTAAACAATAAAAACTAATATTATCTAAACTATGAAAATAAACAACAAATTTGTAATTATATAATTAGCGAGCGCGAACTTCATGCATATTCATAGCACTGACGAGTTCTTTGATCGCTATGAAAGAAACTATTATATCTTTTTTCTAATTAATCTTTAGAACTTATGCTTGCGCAAAATATGTTTTTAAAGTATCATACAATTATGAAACATCCTACGTATAAAAATTTCCGGCATGCGGTAGTGCACATACAATAGAAGGTAAAGTTACCACGGATGTAACAGATTAAGATGGCAAAATGCCTGGGGTTATACTTGGCTGGATAGATGAATAAATACGGGCTATTGTTCTCGCCACTTGACGCAATCAAACAGTCAATCAAGATTGCGTAACATGCGAAATATCCACCTAATACACATCGTCACAACTGTTTGCTTAAGATTGGGTCTAGTAGGCGATCTGCGTGAATGCCTAGTACACTTTCTCGGATCAAAGAGATAGAAAAAGAAAGAATGATCATGAATACTTATGCAAATAGATACTTGTATACATGTAGTGTATACGATATTCGAATATAGGCCAAACAGTACTCCAAATATTCAATATTATATCAAGAGAGATCCATTTATTCTCGTGTACAAAGTAAAGATTTGAAACAATAATAATGAATATTAACAATAATCAATTTTTAATTTTTGAATTATTTCGATTGAATTTTAATATTTATGTATCTAATATTATGTAAAAATAATACAAATATATTAAAATCATATATTACAATTATTCCTCGTAATGTTGTCTCCTCTCTCTGATTCTAGCACAATCAATATGGTTAATTAATTAATTTTTTATTTATTTTCGTATGCCGACAGTATGCAATTGTAGTGAATAAAACGATTCTTGCTGTAAGATATAGTAAAAAGGATACTAGAAAATAAATTGTCTCTCTTTGGCAACTTCTTTATTGCTTCAGGGAAAGTGTGTAAATGGTCGATGCATACATACGATGTTGACATGAGTAGTTAAGTAATGAATAGTATGGTTACGCACGCGAAATGACTTGACGTTATAGCATTTAATAGTGATGGATTAACCGTGAGCAATAAAACCGCTAAAGGTATTTCACAAAATCGCTGCGTGTGAATACGATAGATGGAATGATAGAAGATCATGAGCCCGACCTTATTACTAAAATCAAATTACAATTACTCTTATTTTCGTGGTTTTTTTGTTCAAACGTAATAATCGTATTAGGACAATTTAAAACACGTTTTCTAATACATTTTATTCAGATGTATTAGAACAATTTTTAAACATGTAAATGACTTCTCATGTATTTTAATTGTTATTCTCTACGTGCTATACAAAACTTAGTAAAAACTAAGAAAACCTTAAGAGAACTAGAGAAAACAGAAAGACAGAGAAGAGAATAATCGTGAATACTTATACACATATCTACATATATGTTGCTATATATAATGAATATTGATCAAGCATTCTATTTATTCAATATTCAATATTAAGTCAAGAAGACGTTTATGACTCTCATATACAAAGTAATACATGTAAGATCATGAGATCAATTGCTAACAAGAAATTATTCTTATCTTCATAAATTTTATTCAGACGTATTAGAACAATTTTTAAACATGTAAATGACTTCTCATGTATTTTAATTACTTGTTAATTTTAATTGTTAATAACGGAACTGTTATTTTCCACGTGTCGTATCAAACTCGTGAGATTAGACTGACTTTGTTGTTAGCAAAAAATTGTTATCTTCATGATTTTCTCGTTTAACCGTATTAGAATTTAAATATATGTAAATGATTTCTCATGTATTTTAATTAATTATTATTTTCCACCTGACGTATCTATCTATAACTCATATCAGTTATATGAACCTGTTATATGTATATAAACATGAGTTACGTGTAGAATATAAAATCACGATAATCTATGTAAAAAGAAGTTACAGCATTTTCACATCATGAGAAAGATAAATGAATTGATAAATAAACATAAATGTGTGTAGGGGGAAGAGGAGATAGAGAAAAAAATATGTTTTTTACGAGGATTTTTTACTAACTTTTTACTTCAATATACTGCATATTTATTTGAAATTAATCGAATAAAATTTTATTCGGTTGCGTTTATAATGTAATTTATTAATTCTTAAAATTTACAAATACGTTCAAAGTCATTTATTTTAAGAGTCATTTATTTGAATTAATAAAATAAAAACTGCGTGTTTCTCAAATTTTATGTTTATACGTATACATTCTTATTACATCAGACTTCAAAATTGAATAGATCACGATAATTTATAAGCATAATAATATTCAATAATATGCTTAACTATTTTTTGTTTTATTATTGTCGTTTACATACATGCACCATACAAAGTATGCATATACAGAGTTAGTACAAAGTATGCATGTTTCTTTCAAAGTACGTTTTCGCCATTCATAAATGAGCACATAATAGCCTCTGGATAATCTAAGAATCAGAATGTGTCATGGGAAATACTCAGACTGACTTAATCGAAAGTTAATTGAGAACTATATTGCATTAGTATTTATTATTAGTATTCTCTTGTTTTAAAAATATAATGTGGTTTGCTAAAATCGTGTGCTGAATCATTACAGGAAAATATTTGTGTCTTGATAAAAATGTACCTATCATTTACTAAAATTTTTCTATTCATAACTCATAACAGAATTAAAATTAAAAATAAATTAATCCTATATATAATTCCTATATATAATTCGTTAAATCGATGTAGAGTTAACAATGTAAACAATTATAATAATAGTAATATTCTAAAATAAACATGTATACAATTTATTAATAAAAATATAAAGTTAAATTATTTTTTATACAATATAATTTTGTTACAAAATAAGCATTACAAAATAAATATATTAATATAAGCAAAATAAATTTTACGTATTGCTATTACGAACTGCATTAAAAAATTGAGGACGAGGTTTTATGAAATATGAAAGTAAGCATAGACCTTGAGTTCTATGCTTTCTTCTCTATAATAAAGTTTTTCTCTACAATAAAGTTCTCTATAATAAAGTTTTTAAAATGTAGATAATGATTACATCATAAAAATTATTAACAAATTATTGCAAAATTCACAAAGTTGCTTCATTTTTCGAGTGATAAATGCAAATATAATTTTTCTTCTAGTTCTTTGTACGAACAAAATAAGTGAAGAGATAAGAAAACATTTTAGTAATATCATGTATGATATAATATCAGAGGTGTTTTATATGTATTATGTAAACATCTTGAGATAAAATAAATCTTGAAGTAAAATAACAAAAAATATAAAGCAAACAAGAATAAATTTGCTTAAAGTAAGATTTAATTCTTTAACAAATGTGCGCTTAAACATATAATCATTGTCAATAAAATAGAATAAAATATTAAATGACTGTAAATAAAAATTTACAAAATAAGTTAAAAATAATTATAGATGTATGAAAAGAAGAAAATCCAAAGTTACGAGGTCTCATCCTTGGTTACGGACTGCCCAAGAACATAACTCTGACGATTCAAACTTTAAGGCACACTATTAAACTGATTCCGGTTACATATTCTTTCGAATAACATTTTGATATACGATCCAAAATTCTTGGTTAAAATTCTAGTTTGACTTTTACTTTTTACATTTTTTCTCCGCTTATTTACTCTGTCATTCTGTACTTCTCTATCTTATATCGTAATATATTTATTATTTATCTTAACTTTTTGTATAAATATAAAAAATATTCGATTAAATAGTAAATAAAAATAAATTTATTCTTAAATATGTACTCATAAATAAAAAAACATCTAAAAAATTTTTATGTGTAATAAAAAAATATCTTCTAAATTTATAAATCTACGAGAATAAAGTAAAATAATATATGTACTTATACATAAATATATACTTATATGTAATAAAAGAACATAAGTATATTTTCATTATATGATGCAAGAGACAGTACTAAATGTCCATAAATTTTCTCTGACATTATAAAGATTTTTATTGATTGCATCTATTAAAGTAATAGAAAGATTGTGGTGCAATAGGAAAATGAATGTTATCTCATTATCTTGGATTCTCCCCTTTTCATCACATCAGCACGAGCTTGCGAACTAGTTGATTAGTAACACAGTCAAATGTGAAATTGACGCAGAATTCTGAGTATTGTTGATACATATAATTCACAAACTTTTCCTCCTTTACTTCCTAAGGAAGGTTGCGTTTGCAATTATATCTAGGGAAAACCAACTGTAGTTTTCCTTATATATGCAATGTATTTATGTAAATATATTATAACAGTAAATTGTAATTTTGTGTGTGTGTGTGTGTGTGTGTGTGTGTGTGTGTGTGTGTGTTATTGTGTTGCGCGCGCGCGCGTGTACGATGCGTGCGTGCGTGTGCGTGCGTGCGTGCGTGTGTGCGTGTGTATGTGTGTAGATTATAACAAAAGAGACCTATTACAAATAAAAGTATTAAAAGTTGTGTGTGTGTGTATTTAAATGTTTATTCTGTTTCTTTCTATTTACTTTATCTCTATTAAATATTAAATAATAAAAAAAAAAAAAAAAAAATAATAAAAATTGAAAAAGAGAAGTTATCAAGCAAAAAATAAAAATTAAATAAGTTTTTAATGAAAGAGATTACTCAATAACAAGTAATAAAATATTTTAAATGACGCAATTTTATTTAAATCCTCATAGTTTAAACGCAGAAAAAATGTTAATTTTTTTGTTAACTTTTTTTGTTACGTTATCCAATCATTCAGTCATTTCCATATATTATCGTCAGACTTCGACGTAGAAAAACCTTATAAGAAAAAAGATTATATTAACGAAAGAGATCACTTAAAGAAGAATTCCCATTGTTCCTTTCAATCTAAAAATTCCGTACATATTTCCGAGTCTACGCACTCTTAACCAACAAATCGCTACGTCATGCGCGTTACTCATAACTAATTAAATGTTTCACTCAGTGAAACAGTTGTTTCGTTACGTATCTATTCCGTTACGTATGTATGCCGTTATTCATTACGTATTTTTCGATTGTATTATTCCATCGGCATTACAATGTAGATTATTTAATATAGATAATTGTTAAAAAAAAAAACATAATCATAGATTGTGTATTATTTATAATTCTTTTGTTACATAGGTTTAAATTATAAGGATTTTATTAAATTATTATATAATGATATATAATTATAATACCAATAAATGATGATATTATATATATATATATATATATATATATATATGTATATGTATATGTATATATATATAATATACACACACACACACACACACACACACACAATTACGATATTATTACTTTCGTAAATAATCAAATACGTGTTGTGTGAGATCATCATTGTTCTAAAAAAAATTTTGAAGATGCTAAAAAAATCAGTTATATATATAGTGTAACTTTGCAATATAAAATAAAATAATAAAATAAAAAATATTTCGTTCTATAATCACATTAAATGTATATTAAATGCATCTTTTATATATATATATATACATCACACTCTAGACAATCAAAATATAACCAAATATAATCGAAATAAATACACATACAATTTTAATCTAATGTTGCACTCATAATGTTGCATGTCTTACTTTACAAATTTATTTGATGCAAATTAATATTTATGATTAGTATTAGGGTACTGCGGATGATGTGTGATGTGTTTCTTTTGGCGTATTTTGCGTTTTGTGTTTGATACTTTTTGATACATTTTGTGCTTTGTGTATCAAATTTTTTGTACTGTATGTGTTTATGGAAATTGTAATGCCTTAGGGGAACAATAAAACATTCTATTCTGTTTCATTTTATTCAATATTCATGGTTATATGATTGATAATAATATATTCTTAGCAATAATTTCTCTCAGCATAGGATATAAAACAGCATAAAATATAAAGTGGACACGAGAAAAAAGAGAAAAATGAGAAAAAAGAACTTTGTAAATTGTACACACTGAAGGAAAAGGCTAGTTTATAAAACAGCAATTATTTTCAAGGTTACTTAATTGTCCATTCACTCTGTAAAATTATGACATGGACTAACCAAATCCTGATTCACGTACAATTGATTAAATTTATTTTCAGTGTTTTAGCTCATGACTTCAATTAATTTTTAAGTTCAATTTTTTAAGAATTATCAAATTGACCTCATAACCAAACAATACGTAAAGTCATTCTTTCAAACGCACTGTCTGGAAATACAAATTTGAAGTAACTTCATGGAAGCTATAGAATAAAATTAATGTAATTAAGACTTGTGATAAAAATTATCTTTCATAATGTAAAAAAAATTAACTTTTTATATTTGCATCTTAATGTATTCGCTGAAATACAGTGTCATTATATAAAACATTGAAATATAATACGTATTGAATAAAATATCGAAATATACTACAGAGTTATTATTAATACTGAAAGCAACATTACTAAAAAAAAATAAAACTTTTGTTATAATTTAAAGTTTATCGAATTTTCTGTAAATACTGAAAATAACTATTCGTATATTAACACAATTTTATTTTAACATATAATATACAATCGTATTTCATATGGTAATAATAAAGACTATGTAATGTAGATATTTAGAAGAAGTCTAATCATACCATGAAATGAAACAAGAATTCTTCTTAACTGACGATTTAAGAAATATGAGTGATGTATTCTGGCCATCCCCAGACGTTACGCGGAAGGTCTAGGAAAACATTTTAAATCACGCTCGTGCGTAAGTGATTCCAGAAGATGTTAAGGGGAGCAGACAACGGTCGACAAAGTGACACAGAGTAGTAGAGATAACAGAGGTGGCGGAATAGGGGACCAACGCGAACAATTCAGAGTCCATGGTTGATTCTATATAAGAGTACATGTCATATTAACCGGAGGAAGCATTCTCTCTTTGTAACCAGCCCGTTAATGATCAAATGTTAAGATCGTGTTAGGTACAAAAAGTATTTTGCCAAGTTGTCTGAGTTGTATCGAAGAAGAAGAGTTAAGAAAAAACCGGAATAACCGGAAAGAAAGCATAAAAAGAAAACCGAAAAAAACAATTTTAAAACAAAATTAAGTGCGTGCCTTTCAAGAAATAAACTGCTGAGTGGAGTTGCTCAGTGTGCGGTTAAAGAAAGGAAAAATATATACGAGTGAAAGGGAACCAGAATTGTTGTATTTCGACAGTCGTTGGCAGTGCGAGCACCGACGTAAAAGTGTTCGACGTAAAAACTCTTGTTAAAATTGCTCATTAGAGACAAATAGAAAGTTAGAGACAGAATAAAGTGATAATAGGTGAGTGAACATAAGAGTGTCAACATGATGAAGGAAGTGCAAATCGTGAAAACTGATTACGGTGTACTAATAAATTAGGCACTGTATTATAAAAAATAACTTTTATACACTATGCTATATATGATCATAATAGATAAGAGGTGCAAGTACTTGTTTAAAAATCGAATATTTCTTCACGATAGATTTAGAATATTTAATTGCCCATTAATTCACGATTTTACCCTACAAAACTAAATTTTTTAAAGTATTACTCAAAAAAGGATAATCTTTTTCTTGTATTACGTATCTTTTTTTTTAATTTTTTTATAATATATAAAATATTCACAAAAATATACCGTGTGGATTCATGTAGCGGCATTTTACTAGAATAAAAATGATTTATAAACGCATGTTAATATATACACAACAAAGAGTAAATTTATATATTAAGTAAATAATATAATACAATGAGTAAAAAAGAGGATCATATAAATTCATTATGCAAGTCATTATACTTATTATTTCGGACTCAAAATAAATATTTGGGCTTTATACACCAAGAACATATCTTGATACGTTTGACACAGTCTTACAAAAAGAATGTTATCTAATTTTTGTATAAGGTATTAGACAATTTACAATTTATATTAATCTAATAATCTTAAGTTTTATAAATTCCGTAACAAATTTCCACATTTTACTACACACTAATAAAATTACCTATTTATGTACAATTAATTAATTATTAAATTTATCAAAAATCTTTAGATGATATCTTTTGAAAGAGGAGTACATTATTAACGGCATTATGATTCATCATTGTTTCAAATCTTTCAAAATCTGTGTCTAAGATGCATGCATTACCGCATAACGTATAAAAAAACCTAAATAATCTTATATTTTAGTCATATTTTTTATTTTTAATAAAAACTTAAATGATTAAGTTTAAGGTAGTATGTATCTTTTTCTTTGTCGATGTTTACGAAAATATGATTATTTGAACATCATTAGAACGAAAAACGCGTTTGAACAATCAGCTCACTTTAACAAATTTTGAAATTGGTGTAAGCGCACAAATCGTGTAAACGCTTATAATCAATTCCGATCGTTATAATCGATTTGATCTATTACTTTATAGAATAAAAAAATGTGTAGGGAACTTAGAGATACTCATCAAATTAAATTTAAAAAATAAATTTGAAATATTCTATCAGAGATTAAGGAGATTTCCAGTTTATCAAAAATTATTCAATGCTAGCAATCATTAGGATAAAATCTTATTTTAAAATTAATAATTTAATTTAAAATATTTGAACAATAGTTTGACTATATAATTGATTGTATAATACACATAACTGAACAACTCGTTATTTCCTTCTATGTTCGTGTATAATTAACAGCATTGAATACATTATTAGTGCGACGTAAAGATTGTACGCACTTCACATACGTGAATAACCTTCCTCTAGATGTGAATTTTTTTTTCCTTTTCACGTCAAGGTGAGAGAGGAATTCCGATAATTATTTCTTTTTTCCTTCCGCCGACAGCACTACCGTTTCCACGTATAAAGAAACAGAATCTCAGAGTTCTAGTGCATCTTAATGCTGTGATGTATTTCAGAAATACAAAACCATTTTTTTTATCAAGATAAAAAAAGATAATTTATATTCCTGAAATATCATACAACATATATCACAGCATAAAATAATAACGCTTGTCTTGTAGATATCATTTTACACTTGTTATCACTGTTTCTTTGGAAATTTTAATTATTTGATTAATATGAAATTAATTCAATTTTTATTGATCAATAAATATTAATTATTATGAGATCGGTAATTGATTGAATAATTATAAAGCATAACGTAAACTATTTTAATAATATAAAAATCAAATAGATAAATAAACAGATAAGACCAAATAAACGAGCACTATTAAATAATAATTTCTAAAATTAACACGTATATCGATATTTCTTTACACACTTTTTATCATAAAATAAACTTTTTTGTTTCTGCAAAAGAATTCATATTTTATAAAAATTTTATAAAGGATTCATATTTTAGGGTGATTAATTAATTTCCATAAAAATCAATTTGAAAACGCAAGATTTCATTCTCTAAAATATATTAATATGTGGTTATCAATTTATTAATATTTATAATAATAAATATACATTTATTAATTTTCATTTTAAATTACATTTTAGATTTTTGTTGATACAAAGCAAGAAGTTATAATTGCTACAAACATTTGAAAATGGGTACTTTGCAACAGCAATCGATCTTAAAAGGTAAGCAGACAGAAAAGAATCGAGAGAAAGATTTAGTGCACGAATTGTTCAGTCGTGCAGCAAAGGTCCATCCAAATCAAACCGCGATATATTATGAAGGTAAGGTTTTGCTTATCAATATAAAATATAAAATATAATAGAAACCACATAAAAAAGTGGCTTAGAATATTTGTAACAATTTAAGTAATCAGTATTGAATAATGATAATGTGAGCATTGTGTATAAAAAAAGAAATTACATCTAAACATTCTTGGAAACTCAATACAGATGACGCCGGCCAGGAATACACGTTGTCTTTTAAAGAATTGGATAACATCACCAATCAATTGGCACGAGCTTTACAAAAGTACGAAAAAGTTAAAACACCTTCTCAATCATTAATAGCTGTCTGCATGAAACCATCACATTGGCTTCCAACAGTATTACTTGGTATACTAAAAGCAGGAATGGCTTATCTACCTTTAGACGCGGAATTTCCGATGTCTAGAGTGAAACACATTCTTGAAGAAGCGCAACCATTAATAGTGGTGGTTGAGGAAGAAGGTAAATGTCCTTTTTTTTCATCATATATAATAAATAAATATATAAGATAAATATCATAAAATAAATATCATAAGATATTATATATTATTAAATATCGTAAAAAATATAATAATAAATTTAAGATTATTTTGTCATTTCTACGTTTAATTTTTATGTAATTTTTATCTTATTTTTAACTATTTGCCTATTTTTCATTCAAGTTTTATTTTTTATATAGTTTCAATGCTTTATTTATAAAAGAAATTAAGAATGTAAAAATTAATATTGTAATGAAAATTGTTGGAATAGAACTATTAATATTAAGAAATTTTGTTAATTTCTAAAATTAAATTTTAGAATATTTTTAATTCTAAACTATTAATCTTAAAATTCTATAACAATTAATTCTAAATGAGCAATTTATCGTGAATTGTAGTATTATCCATAATGTGAAAAAAAATTTATTGCTCTGATTTATATGAAGTTAAAGGATCTTTAAATGGTGAAATTTAAA
Organism: Crematogaster levior; assembly: GCA_901521435.1. NCBI lineage: Eukaryota > Metazoa > Arthropoda > Insecta > Hymenoptera > Formicidae > Crematogaster > Crematogaster levior. The sequence goes on from CABEGB010000992.1 coordinate 235,745, forward strand.
AATATGAATTTAAAGTTTTTAATAAAAATATAAATTCAAAAATAATCAAGTGACATTATTTTCACTTTATTTAGTATCAATAAAGTATTTATAATTTTGTTATTGACTTTAATTATTTTATATTGACTTCAATTTGTGAGATTTACCAAAATTTTGTACAAAATCTCATAATCTCATAATCATTATTTAAAGATATTTCAACGTTGTAATAAATTAACCATAAATCAAAATCGTGTTCACGGTTAATTAAACATACAATATGCGATAAAAAAATTCGATAATCATGAAATATCTACGTAATAATTCTTTCTTACCACAATTATGTCGGTTTTTACACAAGGTCGTATATATTTAGATCTATTATGATAGTTAGATTTTACTGAGAGAATTAACAGCATTATTTTGAAAGCAAATGGTAAAGCATTTTAAAACAATTTGTAGAACGCGGATAGATTTTATTATTCCTTCAGCTATAAATATGCGCGAAAGAACCTTGAGTTTTTACACTTCATTTTAATTGGATATGATTGAAGATAATAGAATTGATGTTTCTTCCGCTTCTTCTATTTAATCCTTTAAATAGAACAATTAAATAAAAATCTGAACAATTAAGTAAAAATATGATTCCACTTCCAGCGGATTTATCAATTTATGAGGGAGCTTTGGTCATGACGTACAAACAACTTTTGAAAGAAGCTAAACAAGAACAAGAAAGTGCATTACAAACTAAGGAGAACTCGAATCAACTTGTTGTTGTTCTTTATACTTCCGGAAGTACAGGAATTCCCAAAGGTAATACCACATTTTGTACTTATTATATGTAATGTAATGTAAAAAAGAATTTGAACGTGTAGTCCTTTTTCTTCATAAATTGACGCTATTCGTTTTAAAAACACAATTGTCACAATTTCATATTTGTATAATATCATGTTTATATATAGTAAATAAAAATTGTTTTTGTTGTAAAAGGATATTATTAGTTACTCTAATTTCAACTATAGAATAATACGTATAAAACAAGAGTAACAAATTGTGAATTTATACTTTGTGAAAGAATTAAAATCTAAAGGAATATAATTTGTAATATATATATTTATCTTCTTAAAGGTGTACTTATACCACATGCTACTCTATTGAATCGTCTACAATGGCAATGGAGAGAACTCCCATACTCTGATGATGAAAAACAATGTGTTTTCAAAACTTCCCTTACTTTCGTCGACAGTGTTCCCGAAATTTGGGGACCGCTTTTACAAGGTCGAACTTTAATAATTGTCTCGAAAAGTGTGACTAAAGATCCGGAAAAATTTATACCACTTTTAGAAAAACATCAGGTAAAAACTTACTAATTTATCATGCATAATTATAATAAAAGTATTTTTGGAGTGTAAAAAAACTTTAATAATTTATGAAAAAAATTAATACAAAAAATAATTTTAGATTTTTTCAAACAAAAAAAAAATAGGACTTATTGTTAGAGCAAGACAAGATATTTTTAGATAAAAATTAAATTTTTTATTTTAAATAAACAATTATGTTAAGTTAAAAGACCAAAGTGTGTTTAAGTTTAAGTTTTTTTTAAATATTGTATAATAAAATTTATATACAAATTCAATAAGTTTTCAATAACATTTAACAAATATATTATAAAAATAAGTTTAATTTATTTTATTTAATTTTGCATCATGTTAAAAATTGTTCTTATTGCGTTATACTTACGAGTTTATTATAAAATTAAAATTTTCTGATTGTATTATGTGCAACACATTGCACAGAATATATAAAATTTATATTATCTATACAAACAGATAATTTCAGATTTACTTATATTTATTATCTTAATATACTATCTTAATTATATTTTAATATTATTTTAATTATATTTTTTTACTAAATATAATTTTCCTAGTATATAATTAAATATTTATTTATTTCTTAGAGAGAGAAAAAACATACAAAATTACAATTTTTGATAAGTTGAGTTACCGTATACTTTTGCGAGAATACTGTTTATCTATTTTGGTCTTTTTTTAATAATTAATGGTATAAAAGCTACATTTGATGAATATAATTTTAACATTATGTGTTTAGTAAAAAAAAATTTACAGACACAAAAATGAATTAAATAAATACTGATCAAAAAGTTTTCAATAAAACAAATTAAAAGGTTTACGAAATCTTCTGTCACCTTATTTATGTAACGTGTAAATCACGTAAATCATGTGTACATGTGATATATACACTTAACTTAATTTATATGTTTCAGATACAACGTTTAGTTCTTGTACCATCGTTGCTGCGTTCATTGCTCATGTATCTAAGCTTACAAGTAAGTATAAAGTTACATTCCACATGAAATTTATGATTTTATTTATGGTTTTACAAGATAGCAAACCTGTTATCATATTTCTAGGAATTTTTTTTTCTTAGGAATTTCTTAGGAATTTTAATCTTGACTTTACGCAACATACGAAAGATAAAGAATAACGTGCTTTCCCTTTAGTCCCTGACCATTAAAATGAGTAGCTTTCAATATCTCGTAATCAAGGTAATTCACATGAAATATAATTGATAATGGTATAAACAGGTGGACGTTTTTCTTTTAACACTCGCAAATATATTAAATAGTCTTGTACTTTTAGCATTTCAATATTAGTTCAGAAATGTTAGACACACTTTATTCATCACACTTAAGCAAATTAAAAAACGTACATACGAAGCGTATATTGAATAAATAAGAATCAATTTTTCACAATTCGGACTTCCAGATCGAAATGTCTTAATTAAAAAGTTTTTCTAAAAATTAGTATAAATTACATTCGTAAATTCAACAGATTATTATTCAATAGATTACAGGTATTCGATAGATGCATACAAATATTCTAAATAATGTTCGCAAGTTTCTTTCAAAACAATATTCTAATCAAAGGGCAATAAACGAACAAAGCCGGAACAGCTAATGATATATAATTATATAAAATTATATATAATTATGTAGAAAATTATACAATAACTTATAATTTACGATAAGAATGCGCACTGTTTTGTAACACCTTTAATATACGGCTCATTACTTTGCACAGGATAGTGACAACGTTCTCGATCGCTTAAAACTTTGGATCTGTTCAGGAGAAACTTTGTCGGTCACCTTGGCCGATCAATTTTTTGCCACGTTTGATAACAAGGACAAAATATTAGCTAATTTCTATGGTAGCACGGAGGTCATGGGAGACGTTACGTATTACCTATTGAATAAACGAACACAATTACAAGGGATGGAGAAAGTGCCAATTGGTGAGACTAATTCTCATTCTAACATGTCAAAGATTTACTAAGGAAACACTGCTTTTCTAATGAGATGATAAAATTTAAAAAAATAAAATAGTGTTATAAAAAATAATAAAATAATAAAATAATAGTTGATAAAATAATGCAACCAAGCATGTTAACATTTAGTAATTAATTCTAATAACTAAAAATCTATTTCAGTGAATTTATTATTAATAAATAATGATTGTTAAACAATATTTATATGATCCGTATCTTTATTGTAGGAAAACCAATCGACAATTGCATAATTTATCTCGTGAACAAGGATATGCGACTTATTCCCCAAGGAGAAGTCGGAGAGCTGATCGTAGCTGGAAGAAACCTTGCCGCGGGTTATATACGCGAGCGAGACACACATAAATTTTTGGACAATCCTCACGCCATTGATCCAGGTGAGAAAATAAAATAACGTAACAAGATCGAATGTCTTTCGAACTTGAAGAATTCACTGCGAACTATAAATTTTCTCTTTCGTAATCTCATTTCCTTTGCAAAACGAGCAAAAACGCAATAATCAAAATGTTGTGATCTTTTAATGTAAGAAATTACGACTTTATTACACATTTAAAACATGCTAATGTCTGCAGAATATCCAAGAATCTTTCGTACGGGTGATTATGCTAAAATTGTCAAAGGATCGATAATTTATGAAGGACGAGTGGATTCGCAAATCAAAATCAGAGGTCATCGTGTCGATCTCACGGAAGTCGAAAAGGTGGTCGCTAGGATACCCGATATTGATAAAGTCGTGGTTCTTTGTCACAAACCCGGCGAACTGTCACAAGTAAATATTTCAATATGTGCGCAAAATAAAATGTTATCATGTTAAAATTCATTAAAAATTAATTTTTTTAAAATCTCCCGTAAATATCTACATCTTACAGTCAAATAAGCATACATATTAATCTTTCTAATTACTTTACATATAATCTTTAATATTTTTGCTTAACATGGTTGCTCATAATTTTCATATTAAGAAGAAATTAAAGTAATTTATTAATTGAATATTGATGCTTCTTATAAATTGAAACAGAATAACTTTGATTGAACAAAAACTATTGTACTATTCAGTTTCATAAAATTTGAAAACATTTTGCGGCAACTGTCATTGTTCATGTATTCTCTAGAGAGAAGCATCGTCTTTAACTTACTAAAGTTACTAAAAACACAACATTAAAAAAATTATTTAAATACATTAAAAATTATTTAAAAAGATGAAGAGAGATTTCCTAACATTAAATTAATTTGCAGATATATTTTATATTTTGTATTTTCAGGCATTAGTAGCTTTCGTTACCATCACAAATGGCACGACTCTATCTAGCTCGGAAATCGAAAATTTGCTTCAAAGGACATTACCGCCGTATATGTTACCACAAATTTTTATTGTTGATCACATACCTCTTCTAACCAATGGAAAAACAGATCGACAGACACTGTTAAGAAAATATGAATCATCTTACCCTGGCGACGGTATGTCAAACTATTGACTTTATATCGTTAAGTAGAATGACACATATATACACATATATATACCTCTTTGTGATATTAAGTAACGTGTTGAAATATTATTTTACTTTTACTTATGCTATATTTACTGATGATGCTATACTTATGCTTAGTTACATGTGACTATTTTAGCTTTTATATATTAAAAATTAAAATTTATAAGCACAACAAGCTACGAAATTATGAGAAAATTATGAAACTATGTATACTAATCTACAATATTAAGAAAACCGGTTTATGAATGTTTGTTTCTTTCCTTTCTATTTTAACATACATCGCTCTATACGTCCCACGTAAAATCTCAAAATCTTTTTAATCTTTTCTACACAATATAAGTTAATTATATACCCACTCGGCATTACAATTATAGTAATGTTTCAGAAATATAACATGCCGAGTGGGTAATTATAATTAAACACTCTCTTAAATAGCGAAAGTAAAATTGAAAGGAATTTTTTTGTTTTGTATCTTATTTTGTATTTTTGAATATTCAATTAATTTCTTATTAAGTTCTTATTAAATTCTATGATTATTTTAGTAACAATTGCATTAAAATTAAAAAAAAATTTCGTTTATCAAGAAGAAATTTAAAATACTTCAAATTAAATTCAGTTTTTAAATTATAATCTTTACTTTTTCAAAGATTAATAAACCAAATATCTAGAATAAATTATGGTCCAATCTCTTTTAATTATCTCTTTCAATCATCATCAATACATGAAAAAAGATCTAATCCATATTTTAACTCAAAAGATGTTTTACTGTGATTAAGATAAAAAATGTTGTTCCATAGAAAACGACGTTGCTATGAATTGCGATTACAGCGGCGTGCCAAATCAAGATCTTGCAAAAGCCCGTATTCTCTTTCCGACTATCGCGTCTGTAATCGGACGTAGTGGTCACACTCTGGTAACGCTTCACGCAAATTTCTATGAACTTGGTGGAAATTCCTTGAATTCCATTTACACCGTGACCAAATTAAGAGATCAAGGTTATCAGATTGGTATCACAGATTTTATCACAGCAAAAAATTTAGCTGAAATATTAGACCGGATGAGACTTATGCTATCCGACGAAGAATCTCTGAAAGAAGCCATTGATCAGAAGTCATATGTCTTTGAATCGTTAAACGACTGTCATAAGGAGGACGCAATCGAGTAAGTGTTGTGCAAAACTAAACTCCTGTTTATTTTAAACTTCTGTTACTGTCACACGTGTAACAATAAGGATAAACATTTGTTTAAATTTTCAGAATAATCACAGACAGCTTTTATTCAAAAGCCGATTTGGAGCAATGGTTAATGCCGGACATAACGAGAGACGATTATCGGGAACTAATGGAAGCTATGTGGGATTCTCTTGTAGAAAAAAACCTTAGTTTCGTAATAAAGTCGATGCAAAGTGGTAAAACAATCGGAGTTACTCTCAACTTTGATATTTGGGATGAGCCTGAGCTGATATTGAAATCCAAGTTAATGATCGTTTTTGATTTCCTCGAATATCTGGAGGGACCAATCAGAGAGTACAAATTATCAAAAGGTAAAGGCAAGATTATTCACAATTCCATGATGGCAACGAACATCGATTTGAATCCCGCGGAAAATGTACTTGTAATAAGACAAATGGAAGAATATTGTTTGCAACTTGCCAAACAAAAAAAATACATCGGAATTTTCACCACAAATACCAGTCCGCTCACACAGGTAAATAATAAAACCTCTTTTAATAAGTTAACTAATAATACAGTACTCTCTTATAATATATGTATAAATACAAGATTTTGCAAAATTCTTGACTCATAATTTTTATATAAACTTTATGTGCAGCAACTTAGCACGGATGTATACAGTTATGAAACAATGCTGGTATATCAGGTGAACAAATACGAGACACCCGATGGAAATAAACCTTTCGGCAAAGCTCCTAATAGTCAAGTGGCAATTTGCTCATTAAAGATGATTGACTAAAATAATTTTATCAATATATTTAATAAATATATTTAATTTATAATAATAAGTAGTGTAATACTGTAATAGTAATAGTAAATGGTGTAAAAAAAAAGTACTACTACTGAGTAATGTAAATACGTATTAACTTCGATGCATGTGATCACTAACCATTACGACGATTATTATTCTTTACATCGAATTATTACTTTCTAGCGTAGCAATATAATTGCGCGATACAGTAACTAAAATCATCTACATTATTTGTCAAATACAATGACGTCAAACGTTATTGTTTTCTTGTTCACTTTTCATTTTTAGAATCTTTATGTATGATTATTTACTTTAGAAATCTAAAAATCTATTTTAACTATTTATTGACATATGTGTGTAAAAATATGATTTAATTTCTGAATATTTTAAGTATAACAAATTTCCCAATATTAATAATTACATATTATAAATGCAACTAAATTTTTAAAGTATTTTGATTAAAACACGATTGCATGTGAAAAAATATTTACATAGTAGATTCATTATAAAAATTTTTTCTAATCTGTTTTTTTTTAAGTATTAATTTTAAGTGTTAATATTATTTCATTATATAATAGTAAGTACGAAGTATTAAGTGAAAAAAGAATTTAAGTGAAAAAAGTATTTAAATAAAAGATATTATGAAAAAAACAATTGCAATATTAATCATTATATTATAACATAACGATAAATATAACATTTTTATTTTGAAGCAAAACAATATAAACAATAAAAACAGAATAAATAACGGAATAAAAAACGGAACGGAATAAAAGATTAGAAAAGAAATTTAATTATAACAGTGTCTGTAATATATTACTCAATTATTCTGTATTTGCTATGGATTTTTCGTTTATTAATATTTATAACAATTGCAAATGATTTAACACAAACAAATGATTAACACTTCGGCTAATTTGTTCAGTTATGTGTTAAATATTAAAATTATATTTATATACCTATATAAATATATAATATACCTAAATATGTTAATAATAATATTAATAATATATACCTATATAAATATATTAATAATATCATATTATATTATACTTGATTGAGTTAAGAAATTACTTTCGTATTTTTATTTTTTACAGATAAATCACACAGCTGGTATATATTTTATATATTATAACAGAGTTAATTAGTATTTATTAAAATTACTTTTAAGAGAATAAATTTTTCTCAGACAAAACAATATTTTCTAAATGGATTTATTTCAAGCTAAGATATAGTAATTATTTCTTACTCTTTTTTCATTTTAAAATGCAGACGTGCGCGTGCGTGCGTAAATTCTACCATTGCTGAGAAAGAGAGAGAGAGAGAGAGAGATGAGAGACAAATCACTAAACAGATAGAAAGAGACAAATCACTAAACATAACCTCAATTTGTATCACGATTTGACAGCAGTCAATATGTACCAATAATTTGCTCTATTAAATTTATAATATTTAATAGAAATGTAGAATATCTAATATAGGAAAAATATAACAAATAATCAATTTGTATATCTAAAACGTAGAGAGTAATGAATAGTTTAATATATCATTTTTGATAGGTGTTATTATTGTTAGTTACTTATCTACTTATTTTGGAAAGCTCCAAATGGCACCATTGACAGATTTGCTTTCCTGCAGTGTAATAGGTATGCATTCATAGCATTTTTATGAAGAAAGTTAAGATGTGCACTACATGTTCATCTTGTAATCAAGAATAAAAATTACAGAGAAAGATTGTAACGGAGATGTCTTGTGGACATGGTCATATCCAGCAGTTACGGAATCTCAAAAGACTGTAGTCACGAGAAAGTGCAATTTGAAATTGGAGCATACGTCTCCTCACGTATTTGTATGTGCCAGACATGGCCATGACTGGTTCTACATACATTGCAGCGAAGTGTTTGACTCTGACAAGCTACTGAAGGTATCTACTTATAAGTTCCTTCTTTTTTATTAAGTAAATATTTTCTTGTATATATATATATATATATATGTATAATAATTTTTCGTATTTATATATATGAAACACTATATATCTCGATTTTCATAACCATCTCAGGTAAAACAATTTGCACTGGTTCTCTTTGCAAAAGATTTCAATCCACAAAAGTATGAAGTACTTTCGCGAGTTCTTAGCAAGATGTATTGCAAGACTGGAAAACCAACAGAGATTTTGCAGTTATACCTATCTGTATTCACAAAGGGTTCGTGTTCAACACAGGAGAATGGAACATTTGTCTCTGATGATTTCAATACTCATCGTTTCGCAGCTAGTACCAATGTCAAAGAACTAATTAAAACATTTGAATTAGAAACAATTTTGATATATACCGCCCTTTTATTGAAAAAGAAGATTATTGTATATCATCACAGCTTGGAACAGCTTCTTAAGTGGATAAGAACATTTCCTGCGTTGATGAAACATAGGAGAGTCACTGACAACCTCTTTCCCTGGATTGACTTGGTAAACGATGAGTTAATTGAATTGAAGGTACGTATAAAAGAATCTTACATCTTTGACAATAAAAAATGTTAAATAAAACAGATGCTAAATAAAAATAATTTCTTTATTCGAAATGGAAACTGCAAGAACAATGCATTATTATTGTTGATACTATTCGTTATTCTTAGTTTTATCATTATATCATCATTATCACAGAAATATTCACACTACGTGGCAGGCTGCAGTAATAGTTCGATATCATCAAGAATAGATCTGTACGATCTGCTTGTAAACATTCCTGCTAGAGAGATTACCGTAGCACCTCATGCCAAAGGTAATAAAAAGAAAATAGTTTATTTATTTTCATTCACAAGATATCTCCATTGCAATTTTATAATTAAATTATATTTTCTAATTTGTATTTATTCTGTTTCTATAAGAAAGTCTTACAATGACGAAAACACACAAGGAGATAGCTTTGTTCATGGTTCAGTTGTGTGAAAATCAAAGCTACACGGAGGCACAGATTATATCTGAGATAAGTGACAAAACGCAAGATCTTCTGAACCAATTAACTTCGTTAGCAACAGTGCAAGCACCAGATGGCAAGAGAATGATCTCCATCGAGATATTTAAGGAGAAAAACTTGGCACCAGCTGTTGAAAGTTTTCTGATTAATTTAGCTATTGCCGAAAATCTCTTTGTATTATGATAATTTTATAAACCGAAGCCTTTAATCTTTAGGGGACGAGCAGATTTTTTTCATGACTTTTATGTTTTTGGTTTTGAACTTTAATATATATATGCTGTGTGTCATTCTACAAGAAATATGTGACCACCGTAAAATCAAAAGATCGACTTTCCCCTAAATACGATAGACAATGAAAATAAGGAATAAAATGTATCTATTTCTTATCATTTTGTCTCATATATTAAGATATAAGAGCATTCGTTATATTCTACAAATATTTTATGTTCATTCATTGCGTCTTACTGGCCTGAACCTTCAGTGTTATATTGATATTGTTAATTATGTTTTTAAGAAACATTTATATAGACAATAAAAAAATCTACGATATTTCTCTTTGCATAAAACACCTATTTTCTATGTACAATCACTATTATATAAAGTAAAAAACGACTTTTGTTAATATACATGTCAATATCTAGTTATCTGGCGATGCGCCACTTATTATTTAAAATTAACATCTCATTTAACATCTTTAACATTTGTTAAAAGATATGCATGAGTTCAAAGATAAAAAATTAAACAAAATAAATGCTATAATTAGAACAAATTTAGTCTATGGTAATTAGACGGTCAAAATACTTCTAGTAGCAATGTATTAATATACTAATATTGGGGAAATAATGCAAATCTAACCCAAGATTAATCTAACATTGTGATGGATGTCTTCTCCTATTTAGCCAATACGCCTAGTCAATAATATAGGTTCAATATTTATATTGTAAGAGAACATTGTTGAGAACTGGTCAATGCACTTGCAATATAAATTCAATCCAGAGAATATCGTGACTTCTAAGTATCTTATACGTATACATCTTTTAGACATGTTATTTAGATAATATTATATAATTATTGATGTGCCACACATCAGTAATACATTTGCATTTATTCTATGACCAATATTGGCATTTTTACATCAGGAAATATCAGCCAATGCACTTCCATATATTATTTATCTATATTTTTTTATCTAATATTATAATTTACCGATATATATCCAATTATATATATCCAATATATCCGATATATATCCAATTATAATAACCGATATTTATCCAATGTACTATTATATATATATATATACGTATATAAGATATATATATATATATATAATAAAATTAGTGCATTGATAAATACTGGATTATAATATTAGATAAAATAAATATATATACATATAAAAAAAAAAACATATATATATATATTTGTGTGTGTGTGTGTATTATATAATTATTGAGGTGCCACATCAGTAATATATTTATCTTATATAATTTATTCTATAACTAATATTATCATTGCATTGAAAATTAAATATCAGCCACTCCTATATACATATATATATATGGACACACTTCATTCACAATCATCTCGCTTCGTCGACGAAATTTTGACGGAAACAATCGTGAGAGACGCTAAGTGATTCAAAACGATCGTGGTAATCCGCCATTACGTGTTCCATCTTGACCGAAGATTCACGAATCAAGATACGATTCTTGCTTGCGAAAACGACATTGCGAGAGGATCGAAATGACGAGAATTAATGTAAATCGTACGTACGTATTATCCATTGCGAGGATCTCGAATCCGTTGGATCTTCGTCGAGGATGATTCCCATCGCATTCGATTATACATCCTGGAATTCCAATTCTTGTCGACCGACGAAGAGGAGAGGAGGAAGATCATCTCTCGAAATCCTCCACCGGCGATTCCGATAACGATCGTATCAATCAGTACGACAAACATTCACGGAACACTCCCGATTACCGCGCGCGCAATATTCACTTTTATTTCAATATCACGACCGCGAGAAATACACTTCCGACGTACTCCCGCGCGATCCGACGCGATTCCGCGGTTGTCGATTCAAAATCTATCGACGAACGGAAGTGCGCGACTATCGAGATCTCGAAGCGGCGACGCGCGACCAATCAGCCGCCGGCTTTCCACTGGCACGAGAGATCGTTCGGTTACCGCGCGTGTCAAGCATCGGCCCGCGAACCGCCGTGAAGTGCGCGCCAGTGCCAATTGAGTTGGCACTGACTTCACGGTAGAGCGAGGAATCAGCGACAGACGGACGTTTCACTACGTCACGCAACCGTAATGCAGAACTTTCATCGGATATCGCTCATCGCTCATCGCGTTCAGTGCGCCGAGGACCTGACTCGCGCGCAATTGCGCGATTATCCCACGGCGGAAGCGACCGCCGTTCGCGCGCCATCTGTCCCGGATGTCGGATCGCGTCTTGACTCGCGTATTATCGGGCAGCCATCTTTCCTCGCTGACCGCCTCTCCTATCCGGTACACGCGGTCGAGAGTAGTCGAGGGTTCGTGACAGACGTTGGGCGCGTGTAGACGGTATTTCGACACCTGTAAGCCGCCACGCAGCTCTTATCGGTGTTTATGGTGTTTCTGTAGCCGTAGTCGCAACAAGGAAACATGGCGCGTTACGGGCAGAGACCCGAGAATGCCCTGAAACGGGCGAACGGTAAGTCGCAGGGGGTTCCACCTGACTTACACGAGCTTGACATGGCCGATACAGCATTAAGCTTCCGCGCGTGAAAAGGCAAGGCTTACGCCTCTCGCGATCGCTTCACGCGGACAGCACGGTGCTTCTTTGCCGTTCCCGCTCACGAAGATAAAATCAGGGCTCCGATTCGCGCTCCACCGCGAAGGGTCCACACTGTCAAAAAAAAAAGATCAGCTTGCCGTCGAGGCTGCGTATGTCGGTGAAACTTCACGACTTCTCTTCATGACCATATGCATTTGTATAGGACGGGCCTCGTGACCACCGGGATTACGGAGAACCGCGATTATGCAATTTACTGTGTACTTTGGATTGCACATAAAGCCATTTTCGTGTTTCTTTATTTAACACCTGTATGTGTTAAAAAAGTCTAGAAAGAAGTCGGAGGGTCCGCGGCCGAATTTATTATCATTATACATATATTTATTATTATATTATTGCATTTTTCGCGTATTTACTTCGCTCTGTAAATTTTCTACTCTTTGACGTTAAGTCAAACTAAAGCCTTGTGTCCACGATACTAGAAATCGATCCGAGATCTCGATCCAAGAAATATGTAGCCAATCAACTTGCAGTTTTTATGGAAAAGCGGCAATTTTATTGGCTGAACACTTCTCGGATTTAAACGATACATGTCTCGGTCATTCTTTTCAATATGTTTGTTTTACGAATTCTTTTTTTTTTTTAACTTGTTGATAGGTTTGCTGAACCGCGTGTTGTTTATCGACACCTTTACGTACACGCGGATACGCGCGCGTACGCACACCCCCATACACCACTATAAATTAGTTTTGTCTTTTGTACAAATATCTTATATTCTTTTGTGTTGTCAAACTGTTACATAAATAAGCCTATTTTTATCAATGCAGATTGATTTTAATTTCAGTTTGATTTACTTTTTATAATTTTTAAAACTAGATAAAAAGATAAACTAGAATAAGATAAAAAGATAGGTTGAACTGAGATTAAATTATTGAAAATAGTAGAAATGAGAGAATATAAAACTAACACTTGGCATGTTATAACCATTAATTTTGTCTTCGAGTTCTTTCTCTTTTTTTTCCTTCCGATACCTGGATATACAATTTTATTTCGAGTTTAGGAAGTGTAACACAGTATAACTGAATAATTTTGATAGGCTGAAATTTATTTTAGTTGTCAGCGTTGTATATCTTACTGTGTACTTAATAATTTAAACCTTTAATAATTCTTATAATATACGTAAAAATGTTCTGAAGAGAAGTCTAAGCCTAGCCGATTTCATTACCATATTTTATTACATAAATTTCATACTTTTTAGCATTGCACATGTATATCAGTATAAATTGTTTTCTGTATGAATATCTTGTATTCTTTTGTTTAATCACATCTTATCTGTTATACATAAATAAAACAAACACTCAGCATATTATAATATAATTGGTATTATTTTAATTTTTAAATTAAATATATACTTGCATTATATATTGATATTTCTCTCTTTTCTAAACAGAGTTCATAGAAGTGGGTAAACCAGCTCGAGCATTAGACACATTACAAGAAGTCTTCCGTAATAAAAAATGGACGTACAACTGGTCAGAATCAGTCTTAGAACCTATAATGTTCAAATATCTGGACCTCTGTGTGGAACTGAAGAAGTCACACATAGCAAAGGAGGGTTTGTTCCAATACAGAAATATGTTTCAATCCGTCAACGTTGGAAGTTTGGAGAATGTCATACGTGGCTATTTGAAACTGGCTGAAGAGAAGACTAATGCGGCGCGCAAACAGAGTCAACAAGCAGTAATTGACATTGATGATCTTGATAACCTTGCTACACCTGAAAGCATCTTGTTGTCAGCCGTTAGCGGAGAGGACGCGCAAGACAGGAGCGATCGTACTATTTTGACGCCCTGGGTGAAGTTCTTGTGGGAGTCATACTGCCAATGCTTGGAGTTGCTCAGAACAAATGCACATGTAGAAACTCTTTATCATGATATTGCACGTATGGCCTTCCAGTTTTGCCTCGAGTATAATCGTAAGACTGAATTTCGCAAGCTGTGCGAAAAATTACGAAAGCATCTTGAAGAGATATGTAAACTGCCTCCGCTCGTATCGAATGTTTCTATGAATAAGGCAGAAACGCAACAGTTGAATCTAGAGACTAGATTAAATCAATTAGATTCTGCGATACAAATGGAATTATGGCAGGAAGCATTTAAATCTTCGGAGGACGTTCACGGCATGATGAATTTGTCGAAAAAGCTCCCCGTACCAAAAACCATGGCTAATTATTATCAGAAACTGGCTATGGTTTTCTGGAAGGCCGGCAATTATCTGTTTCACGCGGCTGCACTATTCAAACTTCTGCAACTCTCTCGAGAAATGAAAAAGAACATGTCCTCGGAGGAACAGCAACGAATGGCCAACCGTGTATTATTGGCAACGTTGTCGATACCGTTGCCATCCGCACATCCCGAGTTTGATCGCTTCATAGAGACTGACAAAAGCCCGCTAGAGAAAGCTCAGAAACTAGCGACTCTTTTGGGTCTCTCGCAACCACCGACCCGTGTCTCCCTGTTGAAAGACATTGTTCGTTTGAACGTTGTTAGCCTCGCATCACCGCAGCTGCAAGAATTATACTCGTGGCTGGAAGTAGAATTCCATCCGTTAGAACTCTGTAACAGAGTCGATTCTGTTATTCAGACGTTACAGGCAGACGAAAACAGTCCGTTAGCTCAATACATCCCAGCCTTGCAGGATGTCACACTTGTGCGTCTCGTTCATCAGATTTCTCAAGTTTATCAAACTGTACAATTCTCCAGACTCCTAGAACTCGCCAAATTCACTACTGACTTTCACCTTGAACGACTTTTGGTTGACTGCGTGCGCTATAATGACATGCAGATCAGAATAGACCATGGCAAGTTATGTGTTCACTTCGGAGTGGATCTTTCGGAGGCGCAACGAGAGGATCACCCTGATGGTCCGGTACTGCAGGCAATGCCCTCCGAACAAATACGCTGCCAACTAGTAAACATGGCGACTGTGTTGCATCGTGCCATTAATGTAATAAATCCTAACAAGAAAAAAGTCGAGCGCGAGAAGCTACGCAACGCGATGGTCGCTCACTATCACGAGACCAAGATGAAGGAACATCAGAGAATATTGGGTAGGCATAAGATTATCGAGGAGCGAAAGGAGTATATCGAGCACATCAATACGGTCCGTGAAGAAGAGGAGATGCGACGACAGGAGGAGCTCCAGCGACAGCAGATGCTGGCCGAACAAAAGCGACTAGAGCAGGAGCGGGAGGAGCGTGAGCGGAAACGTCAGCAGAGCGAGATTCAGCAGATCAAGGACCGCCATCTCAAGGAAAAGATGCAGCAGATTTCACAGACGAGTCACGGGCAAAAGGTGCTGAAGAAATTGGACGAAGATGAGATCAAGAAGCTGGACGCGGAGCAAATTGCAGCGCGAGAAGCTGAAGAGTTGCAAAAAGAGCGCAGGGAGATGCAGCAGAAACTCAAGTCCCAGGAGAAGAAAGTCGATTATCTCGAGCGTGCTAAACGGCTCGAGGAGATCCCGCTATTGGAAAAGGCCGTGCAGGACAGAATACAACAAGCGAAGCAGCTCTGGCGACAACAGGAAGATGAGCGAATCGCCGCGGCTATCGAAGAGAGGCAGGAAGCTGTCGCGACTCAAGAGCGCTTAGCACGTATGAAAGAGGATCATGATATCTTCCTGGCTAAAATCTTAGCTGAGCGTAGGAGTATATACATGGAGAAACTAAAGGAATTTGAGAAACTGTTGAACGAGGAACGTGTCAAGCGGTTGTTGAAACGCAAAATGGAGCGTAAAGCTGAACGTAAGGCAAAATGGGAGAAAGAACGTGCGGAAGCCGCGGAACGAAGACGACTGGAAGAATTGCGAATCAAACAGGAAGAGGAAAAGAAACGCCTTGAAGAAGAAAGAGCTAAAAGGGAAGAGGAGGAGAGAATCAGACGAACCGAAGAAGAAGCCAGAGAAGCCGAACGTTTGGCCAAGCTTAAGAAACAAGCCGAGATTATTAGAGCGAAGGAAGCTGAAATCGAACGTAAATTGGAGGAAGAACGGCAGAGAGATAAAGAATTGACTTCAACATGGCGACGTACGGATAGTAAGGAGCCTGATCGCGGTGACCGTGACCGTGATCGCGATCGTGATCGTGATCGTGACCGTGACCGTGATCGTGATCGTGATCGTGACCGCGACCGCGACCGCGATGGTCCAAAACCTTGTGAGTATAACACATTTTTATATCTTCTCGCTAAATATTTTCATATATATGTATGTATATGTATCGATGAATTTAATTTGTACTTTTGTTATCATTAGCATTGGAGTCATGGCGGCGTAATAATACTGACAAAGTATTAGACTCTGATGGACTCAAAAACGATACGGATCGCTGGAGAAAACGCGACGACAAGATCGAGGATTCTTCGTGGAAAAGGAGGGAACCAGAACGTCGCGAAATGGATAAATGGAGAAGAAATGATGATTCGGATCGATGGAAAAAAGATACTATAGACAAATGGAGGAAAGATGAGAACCAGGATAGAGACGATTTAAGAGATCGAGATAGACTAGATAACCGTGGTTTCGATAAGAAAGATGATCGTGATCGTGACCGCGACCGTGGAATGGATAGCCGCGGAGTAAGTACACGTTTTCTTAATACAATGCATTTTACATATATTCTAAAGTGTTCTATATATATAGAACAAAGGTCGAAATGTCATAATAAACGTTAATTTTATATATCATTTGTGCCAGTTTGACGTCAGTTACTGCTCTTTCCTTTATATAGAACTTCTTTTTCTTTACTGTTGCTGTCTTCGTTTATGTTTTATTAATTATATTGAGCATATTTATTTTTATTTTTTAAGTGTGTATATATTTTAATAATATATCTATTGAATTACAATTACAGATACGCGAGATTCCTCGTGATGCAATACGTGATGACCGAGATCGAGATCGCGCTAGAATGTCCGATCGCCGTAGTGGTTATCGCGACCGTCGTGATGAACCACGAAGTACCAATCAGGACTGGCGGAAACGTGATACGCCTCAAGATTCCCCGCGAGACCCACCCAAACGCGAGTGAGTATATTTAGAGAATTTAGTAATAATAATAATAATTTAACAATAACAATAAACTAAAGGTATAAAAATAAATAATAGTTTTACATTGTTATTCAAATTTTGGGCGAGTTTCGTAACATTAATCGCTTGATTAAGTTTTAATTTAAACTTCAACTTTTTTTGCATTTCAGATCCAGAGAGGATCGTAAAGATGACAGACTTCCACCTAGATCTGACGAAAGAAGACGACCATTAGAGGATGATGGCTGGTCGAAAGTCAGTCGACGCTAACATCAAATCCTCAGTTAATCATGTAGCTTTATATAAGTTTATTATTCTATAAGAGCGATATATTATATATGAATAGACTTTTTATCTAATACGGAAGTCTGTCCATTTTTATTGTTTTGTGCGTGGCTTTATTCTTCCAGACAAGAAAATGGAAGGGGAATAGCTTTAGTGAATAGATGTATAGAAAGAATTGGAGAAGCAAGATATTTTGATTAAAAATATAAAGATTATATTACTATGAAAAACAGAAAAAGTGGCAAACCCGCACTTAACATGTTTGATCTAATATATAGATTAAAATTATTTAAGTCGTTTGAATATTTTAAGTGTACATCGGTTTGCTACCCTTTCTATTTTGCACAGTCGAGATAGTCATTCTATTATAATTATATTATTATAATAAAAATATCTTGTTTCAAAAGGACTAAAATTAGAAAAGAAATTTCAATAAAATTTTCTTGTACTCTACCCCTTCAATAAAATTTTTTTTTTTACATTATCCCCTGTCTTATCACTCCTTAAGAAAAAATGTACAATTTCATTGTGTACATTTTTTTCCATCACACATCTACAGAATAATTATTGTGTATGATACACATGAAATATACCATTTATGTGAAATTATAAAAATGAAGATCTCGACATAATAAAAGAAATAAAGTATATACGAAGATTGTCACACATTTTTTTATCACTTGTTCGCTGTTTTATTATTACACCCGCGACATCGTGATAAATATACTCCCGAGGAACAAACTTTATTTACATTTTATAATATATTCCACGTGCGATTTACCACAGTCACGGAATTAAATTTCTATATGGATATAATCGTCTCGAAAAACAACTGTTAAAAATATTCAACGTCTCGAAGAAAAGGCACGCCACACTTATTAAATATCTTCTTTAACTAATTGAATTATAGGTAGTAATATATATATATTTATATATATTATCGTTCTCAACAGCCCAGTCTAGTCAAAATTGCCTTTGTAAAAAAAAGAAAAAAACGTAGCTTAATAAAAATAATGGATTTTAACTATTTATTAAATATAACGAGAAATAACTCGATAGTAAAAATGATAAAACAGAATACCATTTGAATTCAGTATATAATTTACATATACATGTGTATACGAATGTTTATACTTGTCGAGGATAGAAATTTGTTAACCAGAGTCTGAAATTGATAATTGTCTAGATTGCGGCCTTATTGATAAAAAACTAATGTATAGATTAAGTTATAATAAAGCGTTTTTCCATACTCAATCTCGTCTTTTTATGTCATGTAAAACGAATAGCGCGTAACTTTCAATCATAATCGATCATTGTTATACATAAAATGCCCGTTCTTCGTAAATTTATCAATTATTGTCGCTTTGGAATCACGAGTATTACGAACTGACATAATATCGATACATAAAATACAACAGAATGTATATATTATATGCCACATATGCGTGATACATATCGTCATATCCCAACTCTTAATTCGTCATATACTGTCACATACGACAAATACTGTCTTTTATTAGCACGTTTCACTTCATACTTGCTATGTTTAGACTTGCGTTTTAATTCGATATCAAATTGCACAATATCTGTTGCAAAACTGGACTGTATCTAGGTAAATGATTATAAACGCCTGGCAGATACCTAGGAACTGTGCGAGGCACAAATCTATGAACGAAAATACTATTGCTGTTTAATCTCAGCTAATTTTTGTTCAATTTTCTAATATAGACACTACTATCAATTTGACATTACACACGTTAGCGTAATTCAATCGTAGTCTTGCATCAAGTTTAACACTATTATAATGTTTAGTATAACATTATTGCTGCGGCTGTTTTCTCTTCAAGTGCAGGTATTGGTTCCAGACGATCATCCTTTTCTCTACCTGAACCCCAACCAACCAATGCTATACTAATGAGATGTACAACACCGGCGCTAACCACAAGCCTAAATGGGAAAATATTCAGATAAAAAGAATGAACTGTTTATCCTAAATATTCAAAATATTGAATATAATTCAATAATTAATTCAAGAATAATATAAATGAAAAATGCTATGCGACAAATGAACTATAATTTTAAGAAGAAATTTCCGTTTAATTGCATAAGAGTGCAAATATTTGTGATAGTTATAATTAAACATTAATTCAATTAGCTAAATCAAATAGCACATTTATTTATCTATCTTATTTATTTATCTGCAAGTTACTTTCTTCAAACTCAAAAGTAATCAACAATCTAATAAATCCGACTCTTTTTTTTTAAATCACTGTTACAATTAACGATTTGCAATTGAGTTGTAAAGATAGGAAAAAAAGTGATAAAATTTGAATCATATTAATCCATTGCAATAGAAAAAATAAGAGTATCGAAAAATTTTCTCAATTTCCCAATAAATGTTTAATTTGAAGTGTCAACTATATCGTACAAATGTAAAGAATATATCTTACCAAAATGAATAACCAAGCTCAGCGGAACCCTCGCTGGTCCACATATTATCGATGTCCTCCTTTGGAAGCACATTGATGTACAGTCTTGTATAATATTGCGCTAACCAAGTACAAGTGCTTGCTAAGCACATTAACACTAAAAATAAGTCACGAATGAGAGTCCACGCTGCACATGATACATAGTTATTTATAAACTTAAAAAAAATATATATATATATATATATATTAAGCTCATAAAAATATACACATATATATAATACTTATTAATACTTTTTGGAATAAATTAATTTTTTGCATTTTTTTAAGCTTTATGACAGTTTCATCTTTATTTTTAGAATTTCATTAGAATCAATCTTATAGATCTAAAAAAATTATTTAATGCTATAAATGAATGCTATATATGAATGTAAAACATTAATTTATAAAATATAAAAAATTAATTAAGATCTCTGTTCTGATGATTTTTCTAAAGAAACGTCTTTTATAATTTTGATAAAATGTTGAGGGAACTTACGTGTTAACATATTTATTAAATATACGCCAGGAATGGATAGAATCTTCGATCTTGGGGAAGTAGCTGTATTTAAAACTGCCAAAAGCGCAGCGAGCGCAGCCGCTACCAGAGCAGCCGATGTTGTTGTTAAGGTACTAATCCAAAGGGCCCAAGACATGACCGATGGATCCAGCCGGATCATTTGAGGAACTGAAACATTATTCAGATTTTAATATTCGGAATAATAATGTAACGAACGCGATTTCAATTATAATTCATTTCTAATTGTAAGCTAATATGTATTATGTAAAATGTATTATAATAAACCTATATAATTAATATTATTGAATAATAAATCATAATAAAATTAAATTATCATGATATCAGATATCATAATCTTTTTTAATTCTTTGAACTTTGCAATTATTACAGATTTTAACATTTGTTAAATATTTTGTCACATTTCTACGATTTTCGTTCATGCTATCGATAGTAGTTGTTGAAATAAATTCAAATTGCTTCTCCAAATAGGAACGAGGATTTCGATTATGCAAGCATTGCATAATGTCTGAAAATTGAAACGAAGCCAGCCAGCTTCGAGCGATTAACTTTACATATGAAAATACATCTTCAGTATCACTTGAAAATATCCACAATATTTCGCTACTTCTGACTTCTTTTCTTGATGCGGATGTATTGCATGCCGCGGAAACTAAAAGCCGCTGCTATCGTATTTTATATTCGGGCGTGATGTACGCTCGAGAGTGAAAGAACGGATATAAGTAGGAATATTTCGCGCATTACGCTTCCAGGATACGACGAAGTTTCCGAGACATTTCAACTTACGACAGCGTGAATAACGGATCATTGCATTCGCCGGAGGCGACCGCCAAGTTCGGCGAGTATCGCCGACTCGAAAATGTATCTACCACTAAAGTACTCAAAAAACACCGACAGTCGTAATAATCCTATCGTTTCAATCTGATATAGTGCATTTCTCATTTTTATGCTTCAATGTCGTCTTTCTGACTAAAATTAAGGGCCCAACGTGCAAAACGGCATTAGAATCTATGAATTTTAGTTTCGAGATTCTCTAAAATCCATTCTTATCGAATTTATTCTCAGATTTAAAGTATTCCTATCAAAGTAGCTCTTTCAGAAATGTACAAATAATTTTGTTTACATGTTGAAAGTGATAGATGATGTCGACGTAATGCATTCATACTGAAAATGCTTCTAGAAAATGTGCTTATAGTAAATGTTGAAGCATAATGTAAGCTGTGAATGCTGTGATCAGGTGGAATTATCGACCACTCCTTCTTCCTATCTCCCTCTCTTTCTCCTCTCTTCTGGCACAAAATTAATCGCGTACTAGAATCCGATACTCTTACCGCGGTCAGCATCAGTAACGCGATGATACGAGCAAAGCGCAGACACGTGAAAGTAGACCACGAGGCTTGGTCGTTGATTTTTGTATGCTAAAACTAGTTTCCGCGTTTATTGTTACCCGCGTCTCGTAACTTGATGGTTTTTTGTTACATATATGATAACATGCAAGCATGCACATACCTGCGGTTTTACACTGAGAGAAATTCGAACATGCATATATCTCGCTCTCAGATATAGCGTTTGAATTGTACGCTCGAATTTCTCCTTAAAGTACCGTCGACCGTGTCTCGTTCTTTGATAAATAAAATTAATAAAATAAAACAGTTTTATCACAATTATTTTATTCATTTTAAAGATGCATTTAGTAATTAACAATTGGGCATTTTTTTACCAGATTCTTAGATATTAATCGAATTTTTTAAATAAAGATATCAAGGCGCAATTAAAATTATTTAAGTAAAAAAATATTTAATTTGAAGTTTAAGTACAAAAATGTACAGTGATAATTAGAAAAATGCAAGGTTGAGTTCACTTATTTTTTTTAACCAACAATAAGTTAAGTTTAAAGTTAATGACCCATAAAATAACTAAGTTCACGTTAAAAGCTACTTAAACAAAACTAATTCAATTAAGTTAAAAACTTAAATTTACTTTTAATTAAAGTTAAAAGCTAACTACCCAAAATTATATATATCTTTACGTACCTAATTAATTTTTTAATTGTACATTTAACTTTACCCCTAATAAAAAGGTAATCGTTTATAAGAAAAATAATGCATTTTTCCTTTTATAATACTACACATTATTTATATGTACTATAATTGTAATAGAAATATTATAGAGTGAAAAACAAAATGGTTAATTAAAAATAATCAAAAACAAAGTACTTGTGTACAAATAGAGTGAATCAAACTGAATAGGAAAATTTGGCATCATTTTATGAACTATTTAATCAAGTTATCAAGGAATTAATTAAACAATGTTAACGAATGAACGGGAATACACGGGAACCAACTCTGTAGAGACAAGGTTTCATCCAAAATAGCTCGAATTTATTGATGATCTGTTGGTAACAGCAAACGGGGCATAATGCTAACTGCACAACTCCAATGTCTACCATTATGAACCGTTTGCTTTTGCCAGGAGATCATCAACAGATTTGAGTCATTTTGAATAAATTGTTTGCAGAGATCATCATCATGCGCATTTGACACATTTGTCATAGGACAAATGAAATATTAGCTTTAATATAGGTATATTTTGTTGACGCATTGCGATCAATCATTGTCACACGACTTTATTGATGAATTATTTTGTATAAAACTTGTGACTTATATATAACTTGTATAAAAAAGTTAATAAGTTAGCATTAATGCATTTAAAAATAACTAGGTAAGTTAAAATAAACTAGTTTAAGTTTAAAATTTAAAAAAAAAAATTTTTAAATTAACTAAGTTAAGTTAAAAGTTATTAATTTTTTAACTTAATTTTTAACTAGCTTGGAAAACTAACATTGGAAAAATATAATAGACAATGACCTCTGTAATGTAATAGACTTCTTTTAACATTTCCGTTGAGGAAAAGTTTAAATTCCAACAAAGTTGCAAGAATTAAAAGAATATCCAATAGGATATATAATAGTGGAATGCACCTTTACGTAGGTATTTCCTTCAGATCCATTACTCGTCTGAATGAAAGAGAAATGTTTCTCACAGCGCGTGCCGGCGATTCTGTTGTTCTTCTCCGGAAGTACGACGTAATAGCTACGTAAAAGTCGCTTGCTCATCGACACGATTATTATGCATTGTGTATAAGAAATTTATCTTTTTCGCGCCTGGCACAATACACTGTCGCTTCGTAAAGGTGCACTCGGCGGATGTAGAAATAATTAGAGATGGATCGGATTTCCTAATATTAAAAGTGTAAAAATTTAATGATGCGCAAAGTTCTAAAAATCGGAATAATTTTGCAATTTGAGAATTCCAAAATTTAATAAATATAAGAATTAAAAGAGAGAGAATACATTAGAATAAAAAGAAGAAAGAAATATATATTAAAAGAGAAGAGAGAATATATTAGAATTAAGGGGTTAGACCACTCTAGAGTGGAAAAAAAGATAAATTTTAGGAATTTTTTTTAGCGAAATGATCAAATGAATTGTAATTCTGTAAACGGGCTTTTATTATACCACTAATGAACTATAAAAAATAATTTTTTTGTAATGATTAACAACAAAAATGAATCTTGTACAGCTGTCATTTTTGTTGTTAATTATTACAAAAAAATTATTTTTTATAGTTCATTAGTGGTATAATAAAAGCTCATTTACAGAATTACGATTCATTTGATCATTTCGCTAACAAAATTCCCCCAAAAATTTGCCTTTTTTCCGCTCTAGAGTGGTCTAACCCCTTAAGGAAGAAAAAATACATTATATAGAGAGAATAGAGAGAGAAAGAGAATACATATGATAATATAATTATCAATTTTAAATGTTTGAAATTTTGATAAAAATATTACTTTACTTATTTTAAAATGTTTCTTTGATTCACTTTTTAAATTTTTAAACATTCCCTTAAAAATTTACATATACTTAAAAGTAATTTCCAACTCTTATTATTAAAATGTGATATCTTAACAGAGATAAAAGAACGATTAAATATAAGAGAATAATAATTCTATACGAAAAGATTTCATGTTTTTATATTTTCTAGTATTTTCTTTAAATTGTTTACATATTTACATAATAATTATATATGTATATACAGGGTGTCCCATTATAAAACATCCAGTCGAATATTTCGAAAACCAAGCCCGGGAGAGAAAAATTTTTCAGACAAAAGTTATTTGGTTTCGAGGGGCCCATAAGATGATACCATTGGTTTGACCTTGAAGAATTATTTGAAAGTTACATGAAAGTCACCTCAATTTTTTTAAATGGCATCCCCTATTTTTTATTACATATTCTTGTAGCTGACCTCGAGAGCTTTCCAAAACACTATAATAAAGTATTTTTTCATGAAGTATTTTCCGAGTTATAAAGCTTGAAATAATTTCTTAATTTTACATAAACTGTAAAATATCTCGTAAAATATTTACTTTTCGATGACCTTATCTCAATACTTTTATGCACAGAATAATGAGAGGAATCAATTGGTGTAAAGAAAACACATAGTTGTTTTTAAGAAAAAATATGTAATTGTTAGTTACAAATTGCATATTTTTTCTTAAAAACAACTATGTGTTTTCTTGACACCAATTGGTTCCTCTCATTATTCTGTGCATAAAAGTATTGAGGTAAGGTCATCGAAAAGTAAATATTTTACGAGATATTTTACAGTTTATGTAAAATTATGAAATTATTTCAAGCTTTATAACTCGGAAAATACTTAATAAAAAAATACTTTATTATAGTGTTTTGGAAAGCTCTTGAAGTCAGCTACAAGAATATGTAATAAAAAATAGGGAATGCTATTTAAAAAAATTGAGGTGACTTTCATGTAACTTTCAAATAATTCTTCAAGGTCAAACCAATGGTATCATCTTATGGGCCCCTCGAAACCAAATAACTTTTGTCTGAAAAATTTTTCTCTCCCGGGCTTGGTTTTCGAAATATTCGACTGGATGTTTTATAATGGGACACCCTGTATATAAAAATTATATATATATATATATATATATAATTGTTTATATACTTCTGAAAGATCTCTTTGTGAACTCTACCTGCAAAGACACCATTCCAAGATGCTACGAGGAGCGGATGTTTCCGGTTGAGCGCTTTGACCGTCATTGTATGTGAGTTATAGCACGATAACAGTTTCTTCTAGCAATAACAATTTTGATTGAAAAAAATATATATAATGATCAGAAAAAAAAATTTCACTACAGAAGAAATCGATCGAGAAACTTGATAATATTCCAAAGAAAATACAGTTTCTTTATTTTGGTTATATTAAAAATAATGCACTAACACATCAAAATTTGTAATTATTAAGAATTGCATTAAAACTTTTCATCAATGCGCCCATCAATGCATTTGCTTTTTTTTTTAAGTTATTGCAAATATTTCAAGCATCCCTTCCCCAAACAAAAAATGTAGCGATACATCCATTGACAATAATCGTTTCGATCGGCATGCGAAATCAATGGAATGAATTTAACGATTACGATAATCAATGATTTATCGCACACGCATGCACGATTAATTACAGGCATCGTCGGACGTCGAATAGAACTCTAATACACTCGGTTATCAGTCGCAAATTTATTGTCCTGCCTCACACCCGTATGTTCCATCATCCACAACCCTTTCTCTCACAGATATCTCCGAACATAATTCGTCGCACGAGTCACTCAAATCGTCGCTCGAATAGCACAGTTCGAAAAGTATCCAGCACGATCGCATAATACCTGATTCTCGTTACGATTTACGAAGTTATTTACAAGACAATCACTTTGGATAATCCCGATAGATAATTACGGTGAAAAATGAGGATATTAAAGAAAATTGGTATAAAAAATCACACATTGTATGAGATTGGACTATCTTTGAAATCGAAAAAAGTCGTTTTAAAAACAGGATTTTAAATATATCCTCCTATTCTTCCTCATCCATCCATGCGAGACAAATGAACGATGTTGTTCAATTTACAGAATTTAGCGATAGTTGCTTTTTTGTATAATCTTCTTTAATCTTCATATAAAAATTAATTTATACATTTTTCTTATAATATTTTTCATAAATTTTTTAAAAATTGATTTTGATACTATATTTTATATTTGATACTATATTTTATATATACTATAATTTTCATTTAAAATATTTGCTGTTTTGACTAGTATTTGCTTGCATAATTGATACATATTTGAGATAGCGAGTTGTGAGATACCTTGCATTACAACAACTTTACATAGTTTAAAATCTTAGCTAACGGTAATGTCTCGCATATCAATTAGAATGCACACGATTAATACTCAGAGTGTATACTCCTCAAGGTTACGATACCAGAGAAAGATAAAGTGATTACGCACAAAACGCAATCAGCGCACAAAGAGAAAGGCGGAAAGGTCAACATACCAGACACGTGGTACGTCCTCCATCCGTAAGCGACGTTCAATTCCTTTTTACCCTGCAACAGACCGAAATGAACTCTGCCGGCGCTCTCCTGAGGATTCGGCGTTCTCCATGGTCGTGCCTCCACCCAGTGCTGCGTCACAAGGGCGGCACAGACGAGCCCACCACCTAGCAATGACAGGAAGAAGGTGGCGAAGATCGTGCCTCTTCGAAACATCGACGTCATCCTCGGATCACGAGACGATGGTCCAGTTTTCGGGTAATTCGCGAGTACTGCGGAGTAAAAGAACGATGCAGATATATTAAAAAGAGAAAACAGAGACAAAAAATTTGATATAATTTTTAGCGTCTTACATATACAAATATTTTTATTGCCAAAAATTGTTATTGTCACATATTGTTATTATATGTGATTTCCCGTTTACAAATCGATCAATCTTTATGAAGATCTTCAAGATTTTAAACTTCCCTAATATTGAAATTGAAATAAAAAGTAGAATTTCCTTATTGATAGCGGCTAAGGCTTCAAGAACCTTTCATTCTCAATTCCTTTATATCTCTCTCGTTGCTTTGATACTTTCTTGTCTAACCATGTTAAAAAGATTCTCTCACTTTATCAAGCATGTCAAAATTAAGTCTATCCAGTAGATATCTAGCTTATTCGTAAAAGTGTTCGTCTAAAATTCAAGCGAAATGCACGTCCCTTCTCCCTTCGTTCGTGCCCAAGTAAAAAGAATACTTTTCATCCTCTATCCCGTACGTAGGACGGAAAGCAAACGTCTTCGCGCGTGATCTCTGTATGGAGCAGAGTCTCGCCTCGCTGCATCTTATTAACATCATCCGCGCATTACGCCGCGTACATGAGAACCTACCGATGGAAGCCGCTATCGTCGGAATAACAGTACAAATTTTTAGCGTCGAAGCACTTCAATCCTCTTCGCGCAAACGAAATGAAACAGTACTTCTGCTCTCTACCCGAGAACAGTTCCTTCGTGATACGCATTGCAGCAATTTGGAAGACAGAGAAAATCGGCTAAAAGTATAATGATTCCAAGAATAACTAAAAAACATACGTACTGAGATGGAAACAATAATAAAATTTTTATTAACTCATGAACGGTCATTAAGTCTTATCTCAGCCAAACTCGTATAAACAAAAAATTAATTATATTACACGAAGCATTTCGCTTAATCGCGATTTTTTCAACTCTGATTCTCTCATCAATGATTTAAATAATTTATGATTATTTTATTACCATTAAATTATTGAAATAGCAATTTTATCACGTTTTTAGAAAAATTTACTTTTGCCTCATTTTTCAACTTTCGCGTTTATGCATGCTGTTTGTTTCCTTTCTCTCTAGGACGATTTTCTCCACTCGTTTAACTGACTGGAGACCGTATGCGACACGCTCGTGTTTCCGTGCAAGAGAGAGAGAGACCGAGATGCTTTTCGCATGGGCATCGGCAATCTACTTGACGACAGTCTATTTAAATTATGCTATACAGAAACTATGCCGCTTTCGCAACAATTATCTGGTCTGTTAGGAAAATCTGCGGGTGTGAAAGTGTCTCAAGCACTCAAAGTTCCGATATTTCGTACAGCCACCATGTAAAAATCTAATGTAAAGATCTATCCACAGGAAAATACAATATAATCGAGCGTAATACGTAAGATACAATTAACTAATAAATTATAAAACAATTTTCAGAGCTGACGAAAAAGGAAAAATGCGGTATAAGTAGCGGAGACTTCGCAGAAGATATGAGAAGATAATTTCTAATAATTAACAATTTGCCCTACAACCACGTGTGAGACTCGTGGTCAGATATTCAAAACTGATTATCACGAGCCTGTGGTACATCGGGTCAAATGTAAACATCACGGGCGGTCTTGTTTTCGTTTCGGGCCCACGCTGTTGGAAATCGTAGGGCAAGGGATTAATAATCTAATAATTACTATTTTTATATAATTACTATTCTAATAGTTAATAATCTAATAATTCTATTCCAGTAATTATATATACTCACATTATACGTAACTCAATTTATTGTATATGCATATAGTCAATTACAATTCTCGAATATGTAATTCAATTATACGATGAAAACTAAGCACCGTAAATTGAGAAAAAAGAGAGATTACTGAAGCGATAAGTCATAAATACAGTGTTATACACGCAGTCATAAACGTTTTATCAGGAAAATCGGTGTTATTAAATTAATTCATCAAAAGAATCACTTATCAAATAGCTGAATTAAATCAATAATAAAAAAAATTAAATTATAGGTACCACGAGTGAGAAAGCTTACCCTCTTAAACTTCTTAGACTTAAGAAACTGGAGATTACATATAAATTATTTCTTAGAATTTAAGGTGGAAAGTAAGCTTTCCAAAGAATACGTAGTTACCTTGACCTTGACTCTCCGCGAAGTGCACCTGGTTCAAACTCCGCGAGAACTCGCCCTGCTTGATCTTCTGCGAGAAGTCAGCGTTCCCGAGTCGCTTGGAGAACTTGACGCGGCAATTGTTGCTGCGCGGCTTTGCCGCCCTTAGCAACGACGCGGCTGGTTTCGGCCTCTTGGCGAAGGTATACGGGATCGTGTAGGGCTGTGCCACGTAAAAGTAGATCGGCCGATAATCCTCGTGAGGCTGCGGCTGCTGCACGTTGAAGCCGCCACCGTTGATGTTCGTGCAACAACCGGTGCTGGTGTACACGCTCGGTGCGCCGTTGCTGCACGCGTACGAGTTCGCGTAATGCGCCCCGTAGTGGTTCGCCGTTTTTCGTGAATTACCTTCCACGGTTCTCGATGAAAAAGAAAGAAACCGCCGATCCCTGCGCCTCCGCTCGTTAGATTTCCTCGGAATCTTTTTTAAAAACTTTTTAAAATCTTTGTCGGAGATCTAATGATGCGCTTTCTACTCTGAAGTATGTGTCTCTTATCCGAGATCACTTTCGGCAATGCCCTTTTCGTGTTGATCTGCGGACAGATCTTTGAGTGAGAATAAATGGTCTCGCCTTCGAGAGGAATCGAGCTTTTAACTCTCATTCATTAGAACAAATGTTTTCTGGATGTTTTTTCAGATCACTAGGAGTATTCTAAATCGCGGAAGAAACTTCGCATTTTCCTCTCCGCTTTGCGAAAATCGATCTCTCAAATGAATGTAGTTGAAACGTTCCTTCGTGACTTGGCAGAGTACATCTACCTGAGTTAATAGAAAGAGAGTGTTCTTTAAAAATGAGAGCTTAGCGTTAATCTCGAGCTGAAAGTCGAAGACCCCGCGGCAGCGTCGCGATGCTTCCCTTTCTCTCTTTATCAGAGGAGTTATCAGAAGCCACAGGTGGTGGATTGCGGAAAGCCGGTCGGTCGTGGATACCTGCCACGATCTTTTATTACGTATAGTTCGATGGCAGGCGACTCTCGAAGTTAGAGAAAGAGGAATCTCAAGTTTAATTCGTTTCCAGAGAAGTTTCTCTCAAAACGGAGACAAAACGTGTCGCTTAAATTACCGCGCAACAATTTCCTGGCCTTCTTTGTTACAATCAATGTTATTGATTTCTAGGGATTCTGAAACGTCGACGCTTCAGAATCCACCTCGAATACCGCTTGATGTTGGGACTCCTTAATGGTATCTTGAAAAAGTGTGTTTTTTCACCATGTGAGATCTCACGGTGTGTCAACTGTAAAAGAAATCAGTACGTTAGGTGATTATACTACACGGAGTTTCGTTATGTTAACTGTACGAAAACAGACATGCAAAAATAGAAAAATGGCGAAGAAAGTAGATGGAATAGCAGAAACAAAATATGACATTTTTATCAGAAAATCTCCGTTCACAATCATCGAAGTACGCTGGACTCTTCATCTTAGAAAGTAATGCGACACATTTGATTTCTAATGTCAAACATTATTTTCTTATAGCTTGAAATATTGACAATGTCAAGCGTCGCGTTTTATTCTCGACGTCGTGAATAAATACATGCACGAGTGCATTATTTTAATACAATAGTAACACAAACATGTTTTGTACTTTCTTTCGGAACGTTCCACTCTACGAAAATAGGGAAAGTTTAAGAACAAAAGCATTTAAAAGGTAAGAATTATATTATTAAATAAGCACATTTAGAATTTAAATAATCTCTTTCTTGAATTCTCTCTTTCAACTTCAAAGTTTTACATAAAACCAGGAAGAACCAAAGTTTCAGTATTATTGAAGTAACGCCTTTGTATGAAAATTCCAAAAGCAAAATTGACAAACAACACAAATAGAGACTGAGAGACCAGACTGAGAAAATAGAGTTTTATTTCGCATTGACCTGAATTTGAATTGAAAAGCCAGAGAATGCCGTTGAGTAAAAATACACAAATCTGCCGAGCTGCCTTCCGTTTAAGATCGCGCGGAATAGAATGAGGAAATTTCATTGGGGATGCAGAAAGCGAATAAGATACGGAGAGCATCGCATTTCCCCGGAGCTCGAGCCAGTCTCACACCGGGTTTTACAAGCCATGGCTACTTAAATTCTCAACGTTAAAATAAAATGAAACGAATTGCTAATGATCTGTAATAAACAAGCAACAGCAGGACAATCGCTAACGGTACGATAAAATTTAAGAGGCGCGATGTAATAACCGTTTCTTGCCATCCGACATTTCCCAAGTGTGCTTCATTACTGCTACAAAAAACTTTGTATTTGCCGTTAGTACAACAAGATTTACATTTACATCTTTTTCATGGCTAAATATTACAACTGAGGTTGAAGTGGTCTGCCAAAAAAGATCGCAGAGGCCAGAATGGTCGGTTTAAACTCGAAGAGAAATAATTAAGTATTCTTCGTATTTAAGTTTTTATAGTAGCAGCTGTTCAAAATAATTTTTTTTTTCGTCCCTTGCGGTTACGCAAAATAAAACTTTGAGGTTGAAAGGGAGGATTCTTTTTAAAGAAAAACGAAATTATTGGCCTGAAAGTTTTATTTCAAAATTGTGAGGCGCGAAATCGTGAATTCGCTTTTATATTCGTTTTAGTTTATTTGTCAATGTTGCGGAAAATGAGTTTGAAGCCGAGATTTATGCATAATACTGTCCTGCAGCATTCTTGACGGAACTGGAACAGCAATTGTCGCAATGTATTGCATGCGCTCTGCATATTATTAAAGTCAGACTTAAATGTACACCAAGTATTTTCCTATTGCTATCCGAGCTATCTCCGTTAGCTGTGACGTAGAAAATATTCGATAGAAGGAAGAGAAGGGAAAATTCCAGCGTTAATCAAATGAGTAATACTACCTATATATGAGATACAAATATAATTTTGTTCAATAAATTGCATAAAACAATTTATTAATTTCTGAGGCTTTATTTGTGCGAGAAGTATGCGAGAGATAGATTAGACTAAGATGCAGTATTTGCATCACGAAAATGAAGAATTCTTCAGCAGATTTAATATAAAATATAAAGATATAAAAATGAAAACGAAAGAGAGAATAAATTCTTTTTTTACTTTTATTTAAAAGTATAAAAAGAAAAAAAGAGAATTTATTATGCTTAGTATTTTGCTTGTTAAACACTTTTACGAGTTATGACTGTTTCAGGAAATTTAAAAATTGGATTTTTAAGCGGCTGTCAGAAATAATCGCGGATTGTTGTTTTCTTCAACGTTCACGGACAAAATACAAAGATAAATCCAAATCCAAGATGCCAGTATGCTGGTAAATGTCGAAAACATATAACCGTCGGTATAAAATTGTGCGAAATTGCTCGTGTAGCCCGTGAGATAAAACGAGTTTTGACATGACTGCACCATATTCGGATTCGTATGGCCTGTCGCGATATGACAAACGATTGTGCGCGAACATGCGTGACGGAAGTGTTCTCACGAGCGACGTAAGAGCGAAGAAGACGCAGGAATGCACGCATACACGGGAGAAACGGGTTGACGAGGTCGGGTGAATGCCGTTAGACCGTCACGTCGCAACTACATACGCGTTATGTGAAACATCATAGCTAGAAGGAGAAGTAGATGGATCAAAGGAGGGAGACAAAGAGAGAGTTCCAGGATTGGAATCTGCGCGATCCTGATTGTCTCCACACGAAATCAAACTCGTCGCGGGTGTTTCGCCAACCGGAGACATTGAGACATTCTATCAAATTTAAGCGATCCGATTGTACGAATAAAACAAATATTCCGTATCCAAAGCTAATATTCATGCTAAATTTCAGCGTCACCAATTGCTAAATTTATTATATTATTTATATAATATTATTTTACCGTTTATAGTTACAATAGTAATTAAAATCAATGCGTTTATAAAATGAAATCAAGACAAATAGCAAGCCAAAATTTATTGATTTAATTCCGAACACTTCTAATAATAAAAACAGTGTAAGTGTCCTCTTCTTTGCCAGTGATGGGAAATACCAAGGAAGGAGTAGTGAATGACGTCAAACTGGCATAATTGATATAAGAAATTGATGTTTATTACTACGTTTCGACCTTTGGATTTAGGTCCTCTTCAAGTAAATATATTATTCAGTCCCGTAGTCAAAAATACAATGTTTTAAAAAACGTTGATTTCCACATAAGTTGATTTAAAATATGAATCTAAAATTAAGTCAATCGAATATAAAAGGTGTCTGTTGTTAGTGACAACTAAATATGGACAGATAAATATGGACAGATCTAATAATAAATATAAAATAATAAATATAAAAATACGAAGGTACTTTTTTGGAAATTACTCGAAGGATTGTTAACACGAAACTTTGTTTAAAAAAAAGGGTGAATAAATAAATGAAGCTGTCAAATAAATCTCTTCTTCACGCCTGTTCCGTTTTTCTACAGAGGACACGATCGAACACATAATATTCTCCGTATCGTTTCTCCCAGTCCACGATTTGCTGGATGTTGACTCGTTATAACCGGTTCGGCGGTCGGCCCGCTCGCGCATTTTTCTTGCCGCACGATGTGCGTGCCTCGCGTGACGCAACTCCCTCGACACATATTGCTCCTGGGGTATCGGGCAGAGAGATGCACCGTAGGCCGGTGCATCCTGCAAAACTAGGACACGCAATCGGCCACGGTGAGTCTCTCTTCCCTGCAAAGTGTCCTTCGAAGAGACCTGCGAATTCGGAGTGACGCGAGTCTCCTTGGCGAAGCGCACACCTCGAGATCAGTCCCCCGGACTGTTTTGACCCAGAAAAAGCGGATCCAACGGACCCCGCCGGATGAAACTGCGGCTTTCAATTTTTGCAAAATCGCACCGTTATGTGCCAGATCGTATTCAAATGCAAAACTTTTGTCACGCAACGCGGAATGTGCGTCGCGACGCGCCAATCGTCGCGGACGCGATGCAACAGCTATCCCATGAATAATTTAATGCCCGACATAGTTCCATTGTCGTGTACTAATAGCATTGTGTACGACACCCCGATCCCGCGCGGATCGGCTCATTATCATTTCGCATTCCTCGCTTTATTTCGAAATAAAGATGAGACAGCGGCCACTGACATGAATAGCGAATTCAGGAATGGCGAAATCGGAATTCGTTATCGGTTTTTGAAATTGCAGCGAATCAGCGAATCAGTTGAATTTATCTAATTTCAGAAGTTAAATAGTGATCGAAATATGTATGAATTTTTATCTACGCGGAAAAAAAAGATTAGCTACTATAGCAAAACTATTTGTAAAATGAACAGCTAATTATTATTTGCAGCGAGAGCTATAATTTTGCAATAGTAGCAAAACCTTTGTCAACTTTAATAAAAAGTTTTGCTAAAGTATTGCTATAGTATATAGCTAATCTGTTTTTTCTGTGTAAATGTAAGGCGTAAATATACATAAATCACATGTTAATGTTAATAAAGCGTCAAGCTTAATACATTTCAATATTAACAAAATGTTTTGTGCGTTAAATTCGTTATCTAATAAGAAAAATTTTAATTAAAGTTGTTATCTAACAAAATAGTCTATTAATTGCTTAATTAAACAGTATGGTAAACGCTCGTTAACAGCTAAGCTATATGGAAAGAACAAACGACTAAATTAGGAACAAAAGGAGATGTTTAAAATAAAATTATATTTATTTACATAATAAATATAATAATAATAATAATAATAAAAATAATAAAAATAAAATTATAATAATAATATATAATAATTATATAATTATAATTATAATAATAATAATAAATTAAAAATATGTTTCGACTTTATTAACATTTAATAAACAAAAAAAAAGATCAAGTTTGCTTAGTAACAGCAAATAGTCTCCGACACCTATTTATCATCAATGTTTGTTTATAAATCATCAACTGTTGATTTGAACTGAATTTCTAATTTTCCGATTGCAAGTTTAACTTTGTTGAGCATAAATTGGCTCACGTATTCGCGCATTCACACGCGACGAATAATGTTTTACCGTTTTAATCTAGTGATTTACATCGTAAACATTTTAATTTATTTATACGGTGAACATTTATTTTGTCCGCATTAACAATGAGCTCGTACCTTTGCCATTGTTATTTCTTATCTTATTACACGGGCCAAAGTGTGCCATTAAGATTCTCAGTCTATTGATTTTAATCTTTACTTTATTCTCCTTCATTAATTTTTAAATTTGACCTCTCACTCTTTTATTATTAAATCGTTACTGCTAAAGATGATTGAATAAAGTCGAAACGTACGTAAGTTTTTCATTTATTGCGCGCGCTTTAAATAAATATGATTTTAGTTTAAACCAACACTTTTTTCTTTGCTCTTAATTTGGTCGTTGTTCTTTCTGCAGACTTAATTGTGCTTCACGTTACAATCATGATTGTTGTTTAAAAAATGTTTAAATTAACTTACATCTACGATATTTTAAGACCAGATACACTTTCCAAACGATCGAGCATTAAAAATGCCTACGCAAAGGCTCGAGAAAGTTTGAAAGCGTCTCAGTCACCTTTTTAACGTCGGATTGGGAAACTAATTGTAAGATGTAGGAGATAAGCTACTTTAAACATGCAAATACAATAAAAGGCTTTCTTTAGTATACTATTGTGGAAAAAAGGCTAATAATAAAGACTTAACAATCTAATGTATCGCTTCTTTAAGCCGGACTTAAATAAGAACAGCCGGCTCGGCTATTCTCATTCTTTTCAATAAGTTCGCTTTACGATTTTTTTTTTAATTTGTTGGCTCGCCGAGCTACGCGTTTAAGCCCGGCTTAACAATGCAACCAATATTTCCAGAAATTTAAAACAAACCAATCAGGAGTTACAAATGAAAAAAGAAAATTAATGCAAAACGCCGATTGAATTCAATTTGAGAAACGAGCGAAAGAATCGAGTAGAGTTTACGAAACGCAAAGTATCGGTTTCACCTCTCCTCGTTAAAAAGACAAAGCGGCTTTTTCTCCTCGCGTTATTTCATGGTAAACGTCGAGCGGGAGACTCGGTGCCCGCTTCGTCGCAGGTGCGACGCGGCGGGCCAGCGTCGCGCACCGACGAAACAAAGCCGGTCGTATTGAAAAGGGTTGAGCAAGAGTAATGCGAGGAATTTTACCAGCATCGCTTCGGCATCGTTTGCTCGTCCCGTTCCGCTGCTCCGCGACGGCCGTGGACGTCCCTCCTGCCGCCACGTTTCACTCTTTCCCTCTTCTTCTCCTTCTTCTCTCTTCTGAAACGACGAACCTTTTCTGAAGGCCCTGAACTAATGAGGCCCTCGCGACGCGCCGACCTTCCTCGCGCTCTCTTCCCGCGATCTCTCGAGCTACGCACCGTCCGCGTCTTGGCGAACCGGCCGCGAGTGCAACGTAATTTCCGCGGCGACCGGAATCGAGACAACGTACACACATGTCCCACGGCGTCGACACAACTGAATTTCAGGCTACTGCGGCTCCTTCTCTTTATTCTCACCTGACGCGGACAGGTGCTGCAGGTGGCACCACTTTCCGAGCAACGATCTCCCGCCGGTTACCGATCTCGCTGCGTGGAACGATCGCGAGAGCAAATCGCAGAGGGAAAAGAAGAAAGCGCGCTCTTCCTCTCTTTTTATCGAAGCAGATTGATTATTAAAGAAAAAAATTGCAATAAATTATAAAAAGAATTTCTCATCCACCGATTTTTACAAAAAATCGGTGCGTATTCACGTCCCTGTTGGACCGCATTACTCGCAATCGTAAAAAAAAACCAAGACGAAAACAAAATCCGTTTTTTTTCCGAACGCTGAACCGAGCTCGAGATAATATATATAAGCAAAAAAAGAGTCGTTAAAGATTCGTGGCGGTCACAACATTGAAGTAGAGAGTCTTTCACCAGCCTTTCGTTCGATGAAGGTTTTCTTGGGAAGCCATTTTTTTTCCCTTCGACCCCACAACTTTTAAGAAACTGTTCATTGTCGATCCACGATATTCAGAAACCTTTTGCTTCCTGATCCCCGACTCCTGGGAAAAGCTATTTTCTTTTTTTTTTTTGCAAAAAAAAACTGCAAGGATAACCGCAACAAATTTTTAACCGCGTTTTTGCTCGCACACGCGGGTGTTCCGGGTTGAACAGCGCTCTTCCGAGCTTCGGCTCGTAACAAGCTACTTTTTCTTCTCGTGAAGCGTCTCAAGGAGAGAATGCAATGGTACTGCTATTCTTTTGTACAAAAGGGAACGACCGCCACGAATTTTTAACCGCGTACACGAACGCGCGTGCGGGCGTCTCGAGCCAAAAGGGAGCTCGCCAGTCTTTTACCAGACAGATGGTTTTTTTTATCGCAAAGCGATCTAAGAAGCGCATTGGCATTTCTCCTTTTTTTTACGTGACCTAGGGATGATCACGAATTTTTTACCGTGTTTTCACTTCATGCGTTTACATTTCGCACGGAAGAAAGCCCTTCCGGGTTTTCGTGTTAGGCAACACTTTTTGGGAAAGCTATACTTTTTCCTTTCGACTCATAATTTTTAGGCAACTGTACGAACGTGGTCTGCTTGATATTTCTCCCAATTTCGACGATGTAAAATATCCGTTTGTAGGAAAGCGGTTCTATATATATTATATATATTTACCACAAAAATATATTTATTATATACAAAGATATATAAAATTAACTTTTTAATGCAAATTTCATTTTTAATTAACAATGTCTACAGTATATATATATATATATATATATATATATATATAAAATATATATATATAAAATAATACAATATATACATGATACAATATATACAGATTTAATAATTTGCTAAGAAATATTTCTCAGCTTCACTGGATTTTACGAGTATGAGGAAAGCCGGTGTACCACCGCGAACTATAAACCTGAAAGATTAATTTTGATATTAAAAATAACCTTCGGCTTGTACTTTTCTAATATAAAACATTATAAAACATTTTGTCGGCCAATGCTCACTGTTTGTCTCGCAATATTTCGCCTAACGTGAGTTGGACGTCTACTTTATGAACAGAACATTTGTTTTTTCCTTCGAAATATATATTTATATTTTCTACGGTATAACGACATTTTATATCCCACTCAGGAGGTTCCTCGAACAATTCGAATAATTGTTCGATTAATCTAAGAACGATTAAAAATATAAATTAAAAATATATTTTAATAGTATAATTATGTAATATTTTGATAGAAAAGAAACATACAATGTGTCTTCGTGAAAATTTTGTATGAAGTCAGTTTGTTGAGTCTCTGGATATAAAATCATCACTGGCCACACAAGCTTGTCCTTCTCATCCAAGTGCACTCTGCTTTGCGCTATTTGTGGCACCTGAGGCTCTAGATCTTTCAATTCTAGTTTTTGTTTATCATTCAATTCTAAATTGATACCTCTCCGAGAAATCGTTTCTAACAATTTTTTGTCCTCCTTGTCCAATTTCTTCTCTTCCCTTTCCTGCTTCCTCTTGTCTCGTTGTAAACGCTCCTTCGAGAACAAAGTAACAGAAGAATGGAAATTTGTGCTTTCATAATTTAACTTTCATATTAGTATTTTTATCAATACGGCTTACTCTTGCAATTACGGCGTCGGATTTTAATTTCAATATTGTTTTATCGGTTGGACTAAGATCAAGAAACTGGTCACATAAATCGATACATTGGTTATAATCTCTAATGTGAAAACTACAAGTGGCAGCTCGACTCAAAGCCTTTGAATATTGTGGCTTAAACTTCAA
Source organism: Crematogaster levior (assembly GCA_901521435.1). NCBI lineage: Eukaryota > Metazoa > Arthropoda > Insecta > Hymenoptera > Formicidae > Crematogaster > Crematogaster levior. The sequence goes on from CABEGB010000992.1 coordinate 275,249, forward strand.
GGCCAATTTACAGTCATTCAAGCAAGACCTGTAATTTTCATTGCATAAAAATGTAAGCTCCATCATTAATATTGATCGTGCAATGATCAGAAGGCATGTCTACCTATAATTTTGCAACATGAAGTGTGACGCGGCTCTGTTATTATAAAGTTGAGCCACCAAATCGTCATCCTTGCATTTGGCTCTTATCCCTTCCGTATAACTGAGAATAGCAAGGCGATACTTTTTATACTTATAATTAAAGTTTCCATCCTCCTTGTAATTATTTGCCAATTCTGCATTAAAAGTATGCGTATGAACACTTTGCATTGCAGGCAAGCAATATGTGCTTTGCGTGTAAGGAACAGCTAACGTTAAGGACAAAACATAACAAATAATCTGCACGTGAAGAAAAACGCACCTTCAGGAGTATTCTCATCCTCTCCGTACTTGAGCTGTTGCAGTCCCTCCATCAGAGGAGACAACTTGTCGCCGGGTTCCGGCGCCTTCTTCATGAAGAAAGGATGCTTCTCCATCTCCTCTTGCCACCTGTCCTCTGGCCATCCTTCGGCATAGCTCTTCTTCTCCAAGCTATTTATGTACTCGTCCAGTTCAGCGTCCAATTTCGCAGCAAGTTCCAAACGCTCCTGCTCCGTCCAAACTCTCTTCTTTTCATCGACTTCGTCCCCTGTCTGTTGCATATTTCCACAAAAAAAAATGTCTGAAGCACAACTTACACTTTCCTACGATCCGACTCTGTTATGATGAATGATTAACAATTAAATGCGATGTACGTTATGGTTAATTTACGATTTTGTGTGCTTGGCGTGCAAAACATAACCTAAAAGTCTACTGCCCATCCACCACGTGAGAGGAAAGTAGCAGACGATAATTTATTCCTGATTTTACCGACTATGCGTCGAAATTTCATCTGCAGATGGCGCTGGTTGTGCTTTTAAATGTTTTTAAACACATCCTGTGACACATGAATGAACGTTCTTTTACGCACTTTTTTATAATTACGGAGTAAAATTATAATCGAGTTTTAAACAGAAAAAGATGGAGGAAGATAGATTACAGAGAGATAAAAATAAACGTTATTGATGTAATTACAGGAGAAAGAGAGGAAACAGAGGAGCGAGAAAGAAAAATTAAATTATAGGCAAATTGTAAAATGTAGAATTCGATATTAAAAAGGACAAATCATTCAATCCTGTGTAATTAGCTTGATGTCTAATTAATATGACAAGATATTTTAATGAACATGATATTATTTTATCGCACATGAATAATATATGAATATATTATATGTATATAAATATATTATAAATAATATATTATGTAATTCACCATTTATCGTATAACCAGTTTTAGGTTAAGCTAATATGAGAAGATTGAAACGGAATCGAAAATTCCGTGCGAAATTGAAATCCACTGCGGCACTTGACAAATATCATACGAAATTTTTGAAAGCCTTGTCTCCAAAAAAAAAGAAAATTGTAATTACAAACTGCTATCTGATATGAATCCCTGTTTTCAAATCCGCACGACGCGCGGATTCGATAATTGTTGACAATTAAACAGCTGATATTTCGATACAAGTTCTTCAAATGACATTTCTGCACAATTAAATCACTTACTACAAATTTTAACGGAACGATACATTTTCCCTATCTCTCTGAAAATTCTGTTTGAGATTAATATTATTGGATTTGCAGGTTTTAATGTTTAACGTAAAAAAATTAATTAACTATATTAACAATAAGAGTACAATTGCTATTGCATGCCTCTGACGTTATAATTATAATATCGCTGTTCAAACCAATCAGTTCTAAACTCTCAATAATTCAAAGTATTTCCAAAGTGTATACATAAAGTAGAAGTCAGTTACATACACCGATATTAACCTATATTAACTCCATTTTTATATATATATAAGTAATTATATAACATTTAAAACTTTTTTATCTTTGTGTTGCCTTTTAATCTGTAATTATTCGCGCAATATACAACTTTACTGCAATTTGTTATATTTAATTATATTTAAAATATTGTCATTTTCCTACAAAAAGCCATCAAATTATTATCATAAATTTTATTATAAAATTCTAAATAACTAAACTCAATAAAAATTTATGTTTATGAATTTTGTTGCCGTATATTGCATAAATGGGAATTAAAATAATATTTTACTACTTTTACTACTGTGATGCACTTAATTAAATGATATTATGCAATATTGTTATGCAATAAATGTGTTATTTAATATTTTTCAAAAGTTTTAATTAATAATTTTATAGCAATTATAAATTTATTTAATTATAAATCTAAATACCTACATAAGCCTTTTAAGAGCCGAATACTTACGTAATAAAGCGATGGACAATGTATAAGAAATAAAATTCATATGTTAAAAACAATACATATCAATACATAAACGTCAGACGCGTTTCGAACTCACAGAGTCCTCTTCAGTGACGTAAAAATACAGTCATCGTATAAAAAATTGGTATATGGAACTGCACCCTCTTCATAATGAGAATGTTGTAATCATGTTACGTAAAATAGTTATTGTATGTTCCTCCGAATTGGAAAATTCGGTGGAATGATGACCGTTAAGGAGATTCTTTTTTTTTGTTCTTCATAGTTTAAGTCACAAAATATAGAAGTTAGAAATTGAATACGTCTTACTTGTAAGAGACAAGACAGACAGTCTAATTTTATTATACATATTAATTAAATTTTTTAAACATATTTTGAAACCTATTGACACGTTATAGCATGTGCTACATTAATAATTATAATAATAATAAAATATATTGTAAAATAGGAAAATAAATATTTAATATATTTAATTAATATTTATAATGTAATTAATTATTATAATTTAAGTAATTAAAATATATTTAATAAATAATACCCGCTTATTATATCATTTTAGTATAACGTTATTTCATATTCCCATTTATTTATTTATTATTTTAATTTCAGTTAATGTGTTTACTTCTTATTTTAATAACATTGGATTAACTGCTCTCTGTTTCTGAGAAGATAAGTAGCATGTTCTCATAATTTTTAACAACATTGTGATAAAAGAGGTCTTACAATTGTAAGACCTCTTTATTTAATAATCTTCATGTCATGCGAGAAAGCATCTTTGAATATCTATGCAATCATTTTCAATTGTCAAATTTCGTTACTATGAAGTATTTAATACAAGTTCCACAAATGACATTCCTGTGCAATTAAATCATTTGCTAGAAATTCTAACGGAATGATTCATTTTTCCTATTCTTCTGAAAATTCTGTTTGAAATCAATGTTATTGGAATTGTATGGTTTTAATGTTTACAAAAAACCAACATATTAATTAATAATAAGGATAAAATTACTATTGTTGCATCACAGCTGCAGATAATATGCTGACATATGTCTTGTCTAGGTTTTTCTTTGTCTTTTTTTAAGCAAAGATGTTTCGGAATAAGGTATTGTACTAATTTAAGCCAGTCAATTATTAATTAAAGATACAGCGTTAAAAAGAGAGAGAGAGAGAATATTATAGAAAAAAAATGATTTTCTAATAATTTTATTAATGCATATATCGATAATACAATGGACGTTTTAATAATCATTTTCGTCGCTGTTGATATTGCATGTTAATCTATAATAACAATAAGAGATAAATATTTATAGAAGTTGCCTAAAAATAAAAATCTCTCATAAAAATATCTCAATCACATTGATCGTACAGTAAAAGTCATGAATTAATATTGAATAATAGATGACTTAATATTGCGACAGAGCCATCAATATTAATAATCGCTCGATAAATACACAATATCCATTTATTTTTACATATTGACAGTGGAAATAAAACATTGAAATTTGATGTATAACCGTAGTAGGATCATCTATAGTATCTATACAAATGCGGAAAAAGCGAAATATGGAAAATTTTATCCCTAGGAGCTGGAACATGAAGGATAGCGAAAGATAGATAGAGCAAGAGGGAAACAGGCAGACAAAACGGACAGATAGGGAGAGAAAAAGAGTGAGGGAGAAAGAAAAAGAAAAAGAGAAGGAGAGAGAAAAAGGGAGAAACAACGGTGTCTCACACATATATACACACATATTTAAATTTAAATAAATTATATGTGTAACGCGCGTCCTTTGTTAACTTTAATTTCCGCCATGTTACATTTATGACAAAAATCTCACGAAAACAGATTCACGGGAGGATTGTAAAACAGACCGCGTCAATACAATGCGATCTCGATAATTCGATACTAATTAATACACGGAGATATATTATCGGATTATCGAGATATTGGGATTACGAGATTCGCAGCGTGTGACCACGAATTTGAGGACCCATTATTTCAATATGTAGCAAATTTAAGAGATAGGGAAAGTCCATTTTAAAATATATATATATATAAAATACTATTGAATTGCCTCTCTCTCTCTCTCTCTCTCTCTCTCTCTCTCTCTCTCTTAATGCCTGTATAATCATCATATCATGGCCTCTACGATCAATTGAAAATGACTTTTTTTTAGCAAAGTAGTAAAAAAAAACATGTCGTCGATACTTCTGATTTATATGGCAATAAATCTTCGAGAATTACCTACGAAGTAAAAAGCATTTCCAAGAACGTTAAGTGACTCATCAACTGTACGTCTAGTGTCATAAATTTCTTAACTAGCATGTTTTACTATTCTTTCCCTTCACCAGCATGACGCAGCCTGTCAAACTGCGATTATTTGCACCAAAATTAAGAAAAACACTATTATTGAATGAAAGTTAGTAGAAAGAAGGCGTAGGTTTTAAGTTAGAAGATAGAAAATAGAAAAGACACAGCGATTTATAAAATCGCTATCTGTGTCTAATAATAATCGTTAGACATATTTATTTTCAAGATCTTTTTATAAAAATGTGATTATTTATATTCATATCCTTGTTTAACAATTCCATTACATATCTCCATGGTAATCAGTATCATCATCGAAATCATATTGCATTGTAATATGAAATTGCATATTGCATATTGCACTGCAGATGTAAATAATAAATCGTTTAGATAAAGTTAAAGTAGCAAGATTCCTATCTCGTTACTGCTAACATCCGGCAAACAAAACTACGAGCATAACTTGAGGGTAAATCAGATTTTATCTTATTTCGCGCTTTCATATTTTCGTAGATTCATTAGCAACAGATAACGTCTTTTTCTGAAGGAAGGATAAAAATTGGTCAAAACAAGATTGATATACTGTAACGTTCAGATTACATTTTAGAATGTCTAGAATTTAAAGCGCTCACAAGGCAAAACAACAACACCGAAAAAACAGCGAGACACTCGAAGCTGAGAAATTCGGAGAATCAACGAAGTTGTTCCATTCCGAGAAATTGTATTCGAGTATTCGTAGCAGCGCACAATAACGACATATTCAGCGGAAGATCCATTTCTAACTTAATACTTTAATTATTTACTCTAATTATTTCTTTAATTTAAAATATTTAATTTAAAACACTTGTCGAATGCGCGAGCGATTATCAATCATCGTCATATACAGGGTGTTACTTCTATCAACGACATTGTTTCCGAGGGAACGGAATGTAGCTGAAAACAAAATGTTCTTGTAAAATCTTCTTCCTAGTGATGTTCTTGAAGTTTTACAGAATAAGAAGCTCTACTTCACTCAGACGTAAGAAAATGAAAGCCGAGAAATCAAATACATTTTTAATTTTTAATTCCATTTAGAATATTAAATATACTATGCATTCTGCTCCTATAGTATAATCCAATATATGTGTATAAAAATACATATCCGATAGAAACTTTTTCTTTACTTTTCAGTTCTTTAGCTTTCTATTCTCTACTTTTTCCACTCTTTGCTTTTCGCTAATTTACTGTAGTTCAGGAAACCGTAAACACCTCGCAAAAAACATACCTTTGTCGAAAAATAATTATGTTAACACGATACATATCTCGATCGTCATGATATTTTCTACATTTTGAGTTCACTATGTGCAATTTGATTTAGAAACTTTTACAACAGCGACTTTATAAATGTGTCTGAGAGAGAATTCGCTAGGGAATATGTCGATAGAACTGTAATAACATGTCGATATAGAACTGTGTATTACTCGTACGATAGATGTTCTACATATTAATTACATTAGCAAGTCCGTATTACTAGTTTTAAGACATCATTTGAATAAATCTCCATTTGCAACATGCGCCAAAACTCGAATGAAACAAATGAAACTCGAATAAAAAGTCAACATTATTACTCATACAATGGATTTTTTTACAGCTCAATTACGCGGATGAGTCCATATTACTCGCAAACTGATCATTTGGACGAGTCCATTATATCACGCGTCATCAATTTCAAATTTTGTCCGAAGATCCGTTTTCGTGTACAGATTTTTACGTATTTGTGTAAGTGTCGTTAATCATCGCAACTTATTGAGTAGCGTGTTAGGAAATCAATTCTCATTGATAATGCTAATTGTAACATTCGAGCTATCTTAATGTCTCGAAACTTATCGAAATGTCACGCGCGCTCAACCGCCATGACAGTTTCGGAAGTGTGTCCATTCGGAAATATGAATCGCAATTCCACAAGTAATTCCGAATTTTATCTGTTAAAGGCGATGGTATAATGAGCGTGAATTTCTATTGGAAGTGCCGATTAGAGTGACGGCTAATTGTCGGAACGTGTCGGTTACCGCGAATCTTCGCGATCAGTGCATCGATCATGTGCAATTTTCCCCTAGGGCGGAATCGCGAAAAGTGAAAACTTTCACGTGAACAAGACGATCATTATGTTTTCGTCTAGCTCATGTGAAATTTTGCACTTTTCACGATTTCGTCGATTCTCTCCTCTAGAGGGAAAAATTACATGATGGACACCTAGTATCGTTTGGCCGATATCGTAATCGAAGCTGCGCGGAGACTCGAAACCGGTACAGTCCCGGTGAGTATAGAGAAAAGTTCCGATGTCACGGATACGATGCGAAAATGGTCCGAAAATGCCGCTGGCACACCTCTCATTACATGAGAATTTAAATTTAAATTCCAAAATTTAAATTATAACAATTACATCGCACGCGTTTGATAAAGAAATATAATTATTGTTACAGAGTTAATGTGTTACAGAGATAAGTAAAATTGTGTCCCTTTCGAATATCAATGTTTAGGGCGACACGTCACATATGAATAAAAATGCAATAAAGATTTGTCGGACGCTCCCCTTTTCGTAAAACAGTCATCATTCGGAGCAATCACTTGGCAATGATACGCCGATATCGGGACGCGATCGCGAATCGTAAGGAGCACAGTTCTCGAAATACGGTCGAGCCGCTCGTCCCGCATTTAATCCTGCCATAAAACCCCTATATCGAAAGTTAGGACAGCGAAGGAGCGAAGCCGCAAAACGCACGTCGATCCACCGTCGCTAGGGTAATAGTAGTAGTGGTGGCGGCTTCGGCAGTGGGGGTGGCGGTAACGCAGGGGTGGAAACGGCGGCGAACGAACGATCGTGCGTTTCCGCGCCCGCTCGGTCGGCGGCCTCTTTGTGCTCGGGTAGGGGCAAGATGGCGCTCGGTAAATGCCGGCACGCCATTGGTCGATCGGGCTGCGCCGCCAGTCTCCCGAGAGCAGTCGCTGCCACGACTTCGCAGTGGTGAGACGTGTCGTCGTCGCCTCCGGAGGAGAGGAGAGAGAGAGAGAGAAAGAGAGATTTAAAAGAAATAGAAAACAAAACACGCTTCTCCACTCATCGCGACGAGTGTAATGGCCACTGCGCGGCCCGTGGAGTAGAAGGTGGGCCTCCTCGCGTCCTCTCGCTCCGCCGTTAATCGCGCCCGAATCGACGCGCGGGTGCGAACGAACGAACAAACGAACGAAAGAAAAAACCGGTGGGATATTCGCTCGTCAATCTCGCGTGAATCGTTGGTGGTGAATGGTTGTATACTTCTCGCCGTTGTATACTCGTATAATCGTCGCCGCGGTCGGTCGCGCGCGCGCGCGCGTGCTCGCGGCTACCCTCGAGCGCTTCTGGTTTCCCGGTGAATAGTGCGTGCGGATGCACAAGTGCCAGCAGCCAAGTGTGTACGAGTCTCTCTATGTGTGCTGCCCGTTGTCGAGTGTGCGTTGTCGTCGCGCTGCCGTCGCTGCCGGCGCACGGATCCCTCGTCGGCCACGGACGGTGGATTTATCAGGCGCGGCGTCGTCTCCCCTAGACGTGTTTCGGACCTTACCACTCTCCGCCCTCGACCCCTCGACGACGACAGCGGCTCATGGATTTGGACGCATCGGTGAGTGAGTGCGAATTAAATTTTCTTGCGAGTACGAGCGGTCGACGCGATCGCCCCTGTGCGTTACGCTGCGTAGGTGTGTGCGTGCGACAGATACGCGGAAACCAGGGTAGTTCGGCGAGTTCGACATACCGTTCGTCATAAATATGCCACTCGCAATAATCAAACTCGAACGCTACTCCGTATCAAAACACATTGCGAATGCAGTAGCAGTTGGCCGTTTCCCCCTCGCGGTTTTTTTTTCTTTTTTAAATATGGGAATACGCGAATTCGAATTTTTTTCGTCCGCGATCTGCGTATCTGCGCTTACAATTCGTACGTTCGCGAATAATGGAAGCAAACGAAATTCGAATTCCCACGCGTGACGCACAGACGCCGTATTTACAGCGTCGAAAATTGAATCCGCTGGATTACAGCCGCGCGCAATCGTGCACCGTGTGCGCGTATGTGCGTGTGTACGGTAACACGGGTGCAGTGGTCGCTGCACTCGAGCGAAGAGGCTGTCCGTACGAGAGCCTCGATGTCCGAATATCGCGATAATCGCTCTCGCTCTCTCGGGGGGTAGGAAGGGGGGCGCCGCCGAGGGCGATCTCTTCGGACCGGACATCGGGCGCGCACTCGCGAAATGGTTTTCGTGATGCTCGGCGGTTTATATTCTACGTTATTCTATTAAATCTGTCCGTCGGGTCGTGCCGTAACCGCCGCGTTGACGGCATTCCAAACGGCACGTCGATACGTCGTCGTTTTACCGTTTCAGCGAAATTCCGCGGCGAAAAAAATTGCGCGAGCTATATCGTAACATCGCCCGATATGTCCGGCGTCGATTTACGAGCGAGGACGAGTCTGTTTTCTTTCGGCTACGCTTTTTTTCACACCTGTTTTCCTTTAGCCCGTTGACGTAACGTGTTTACCACACAGGCTATTGTGTGTGGCAACCATTACATAATGTATGTGTGAATGGTAAACATTTTTAACTTGGTAATCATTTAGAGCTACGAGGCGTTTAAAAAAGGTTCACGATAAACATCCGTGTCCACGCAACTTATCCCTCATATTCGTGATTCTTAATTTACAATAGTAAACCGTGTATAATAATCACTATTAAATGTTTTTTTACCATGTACTGATCTCTTACTTCTGTTATTTACCGCTATATTTGTAGTATAACTCGAATAATATTTAATGCGAGCATCTTGCCGGCACTTATTATCGTTCGAAATGTGTCAAAGAGGTTAGAGGTTAGTTAAAGAGCATCAAGAGAGAGAGAGAGAGAGAGAGACACACACACACGTTCCTGAAAGATGCATCGGAGGTCGAAAGCGTATCGGGCGTTGCGTGTTCCTAAAAGCGCGTTTTCGTTTCCCCCTCCCCCCTCCCTTCCCCCCGTGGGGAAAGGTCCATTTATTGTCATGTACTCCGCTGGCCGCGTAATGAGAGTATGCGCGTTGCGCGAAGCACGATCAATTTCGGAAGATCTGCCGTATTCCGTAGTACGCCGCGAAAGATGTCGCGCCACCCCCCTCCCCCTTCTCCATCGCGCTCTCGTGGTAGTTTATTATCCTTAAGTGCTGCTCCAGAGCACTCTTGCCTCTCCTTTCTACCTCGCTCTCCCTTTTACCCCCCCCCCCCCCCTCCTCTATCATCTTGCACCAATCTTACAAATCCCTCTTCTCTCGGACCGCGCGCGCTGTCGTCGTCACGCTCGCGTGTCCGTGCGCGTATTTATTATCCTTGCGCGCACGCGTCACGTGAATGACGAACGAGAGCAGCGTCTCTATGGGAACCAGTTCCGATTTATGCGTGACGCACTTATTACTGTAAGATCCAGACCCGCAGCCCGATAATATACACCAGTGTTCCGAACGAGCGACGAGTGTGTACGCGCCTCGGTGATCGGTCGCCTGTCATCACTCGTAACGTTGTCATTATACGACATTGATAGAATGATCCGGAGAAGGACGCGAAAATACCTTTTGTCTAGTGAATTTTGAAACCTTATCCTAAAGAAAGAAAATTCAGGTGTGATTCTCCATAATTATTCAGATGGGGATTGTTTAACGCCACATGAAATATCCTATCTGGATCCTTGTCTGCGTTATGAATAATTTTTCAATGCTCTCTGTTGATTCGATGTTCACAAAACGTTATGGTATTAACGTCATGCTCTCTGTTGATTCGATGTTCACGAAACGTTACGGTATTAACGTCATAATCAACTTTCGATGTTGAGCGTTACAATGTTAATGGAAATAATGTGTCAGCAGTTTATTCAGTATAAAAGTAAACATACGGTATTCATACGCGATGCAGCACTTTCATAGCTGTCAGATAATATCAGCGGCTACATTTCCCGTATGATTTATATGCATTTAGTTCAGTGATTAATAAATAGTTATCTGAAATCTGCTGCTCGTTACCTGTTCACTCAACGTTAAAATATCTCGACAACCACCGAGAATCAGAATCTGTTGATGTTACATTTTTATAATTAATTAACGATATTAACGATGTTTTTTTTCTCAAAAGTTAAATCCGTTGATAAAGTATTCGCGGATCATACAAGTACATACACGATTCTGGCCACCGACGTTGTGAAATCGTGCGGGTGGGACGATGGCAGGTGTGTTTTGCTAATGTGTCGCCGATGTCGGTCACCGTTAACGAGCTCTACGTTTGCGAGATGGACGAAATGCGAGGTCCCAAAAAGGAGCGCCGACAAAAACGTGGTGAAATATGCGAAAACGCGTTATCTAGAGATGTCATCGCTTCAGAGATTCCACTGGTCTAAAATAATCATGAAAGTAGAAAATTCTTGGAAGTCCTTGAAAGTCGTGTTAATCCGAAGACGGAAAGAGATACGATGAGGTACGCGAAAACGGTAGAAAAGTTATCTCGATGTGTCATCACTTCGAGATTTCATTGACTGAAATCTTCGAAACTGTACATAGAAAATTCCGAAAAGTCATTAAAAGTCGGCAGAATAAAAAATGCTATTTCCAAAATTTAGTGGCGCGAATTTATATATTCATTATGTGTGTACAAAATCCCGAAAATCCTTTTAATTATAATTAATGAAGATTAAAGCAGATAGATTACATAGAATTATATATTCATCTAATGCACATATTTTAATATATTTCCGTTGCTTTTAATATCGAAAAGTACATGTGCGAAAAAGTATTTGGTCTAATGAAAGAAATATTATGATCTAATTTTTTTTTAGTTAAGTATAATTTTAAATAATATTCAGGTTATTATTTAATTTAAGTTATTAAATAAATAATGAAGAACAATGTTATTTTAAAAGAGCAAAAAAATCTTTAAATCTCTGGAAAAAGATTAATAAATGATTAAATAAATAATTAACAAAAAATGAATAAAATAATTAACAAAAAATTTTTGCGGACAGTAATATTTGTATCTCTTTCTCTTTAATAAAAAATTATTATTTCTTTTTAATAAAAAATTATTATTATTTCTTTATCCGTATTATTAAAAGTAACGAAGATATTTCAGATGATTAAGGCAAAACACTGCATATATCTATTGTTTTACATATATGTTTCAAATTCCGATTATTTATCCATACTATTTTTTAATAAAACTTGCATAGGAGAATTGATATTTTTCAACAATATTTCAATACAATGAATACTGTAACGCATATTTATATTCATTATATTTCAGGATTATGATTTTTGGAATTTTTGCATTTTTACTGAACCACGTCATTGAAACATTACTACCTTTTAATTAATGATAATTAACGATTCATTTGATGCTGATTTATTTTTTCTCAGCTTAAACAAGTCAAATTATATTTGAAAAAAAAGTTCAAATAACGAAGTAATCGAAATAAAGGAGGAGGGTTTGTAAAGTGAAACTCGAGCTCGCGTTCGTAGTAAGCGATAAATCAACCATTATAGTGATACATATGCATAAACATGATTTAAAACATATCCCATTTCGATAAATCCGAAACAAACTTTAAAAGCAAATCGATTGCGACAACGAAACGATTGTTGATCTTTGATTGCATATTAATAACGTATGTGATACGCATCGAACGTTTCGAAGTACGTTCAATAAAAAAACATAATATTTGCGCGACGCAATAATCGAGCTTTTATTTACAATCGCGGCGGGACTCGGGTATGCCGATATATATATATATATATATATATATAGAAAACTGAAAATGGAAACGTAGTCCAAATTGTCGAAACTGCCTGTAGTTTCATCGGCTTTTCGACGTGCTGATAATTTGCAGCGAAGTGACTAATTAATACATGAAACCAACGTAACGTTTGCCATTCACATGTAAACTATGTCGATATACGACTTTTCCGACGATATAGAGATGTTTTTAAAATTTGTAGCTTGTGTTGTATTTTTCGCGGGTTTAATTTTCGCATTCGCATTCGTTATTTACTATGCATAGAATTCTATATTCTAGTTTATAGATGTGCATATTCATAATTTTTCGAATCATAAACAATTGAAAATGAAGAGATGCGTACGCGTGTGTGTCAGTAAATATAATATTGAATTTTATTTTATTCCACTAGGACAACTTTCATAAAAATTCAGTTTGAGGTTATCCATCTGGTTGTTATTTTTAATCGTTGGAGTCTCTACTATGCCCCAACACCATTTAACCGGCCGTTTATCCGAATATTGTTTAATCGGACGTTCGCTTGTGTTTGAACAACGTCGTTTGGCAAAAAAAGGACCAATATTCTGTGCCAGTTTACATGCTCATATGTTTCTCTTCCGTCATCAATCGTCATTTTTCATTCCACTGGACTGTACTTTGGCAAAAAATTAAATAATCGAATTTTATTAGCTTCATTTTTTGTTTCATCAATAGCACATAATACAAGTAATTTTTTACATCAAAGCGCATTGTGCAATGTTTTTAATCACAAAGAGATCGATTATCTTAGTAATTTTTTATATCGCACGCTTTTGATGAAGCAACCGAAATAGCGAAAACGAGAATGGAACAAAACGTGGGCAGCGAAAAAACGTACATCTCTGTGTATTTCAGTGCTTAAAATGACCGTGTCAGTTTAATAGATGTGTTTCTCATTTAATTTGCACAATCGAGATTTCCCTGCTTTTTGCAGAGACGCAATAAAAAGTATCTCGTTCTGACTATAAGGCTAAGTTACGCGCGGTAAACGGGAAATGCAATTATATGTGACAAATTGGCAATTGTATCGGATAAATATTTGCTTCTTGACAAATATCGACGCAATCAGTTCGTTCCGCGTACTTTCCAAAGCCCTTTGAGAATGCTACTGAGATTAAAATTAAATCCGTTGGGCGCAAGGGCGTGTTCTCCTCGCGCTCGATCGATTTTATTTTGCCCGAAAATGTACATCCGACGAACGAGTCGTGGTTGTTCTCTTTCCGTATTCCGGAGTGACGCAGGGAGTATCGCGAAATAATGTATCACGCAGGTAACAGGTGTTCCTGCATTTTCTCTTCGTTTTTGCAAAAGAAAAACACGTGCTTCGCTTAACCAGTATCCACACACGACGGACGTGGCCGACCATGCACACAGTTTCACGAGAGCAATATGCTCGTTCTTGTCTCCGTACCGCCAGTATTTTGCCTATAAACAATTTTCTTAATATAGCTAACAGTACCATCAGTGCCGCTGAGATGAGATATAATTCATTGCGGAGAGACCCAAGAGAGAAAAACAGTCTCGCGCGGAATAAATGTTCTTTAAACGCAATTACACTGCAGTGTCCACGCACAATCGCATTAATTTCTATGAAGTCGCCAGCTCGTCGCGAAGTAGGAAGTATACGATTATTTTACGCGCTAGATTGCCTTTCTTACACGCCTAACGCAAATTCGAGGTTCTTTAAACAGATGCGAAATTTAGGTGAACAAAAGATGATTGACGACTAACGTAAGGAAATATTACAAGATATTATCTTATTTCGAGATAATGTTAATAAAAATTAAAGCTGAATGTATGCAGTGACATTTAATATCGGATATTCAAAAGATTGTGGAAAATGCGATGTCCAATGATGCAATTAACGGTAACGCTTTGTGACTCGTTATGTCGATTTATATCCTGTCAACATCGAAATCTCGATAAATTCGATTTTGCATAAAACGGAAATGACGTTTGTACGCATTCGCGGTCGATGTAACCCCGATAATTCCGAATACAGTAATTCATTTTTACGGCCTCGTGCTGCATCGCGTTTCTCGCGTTTCGCAACGAACCGAGTCGACGTTATTCCTCCTGCCGACAATTTTTCTACCTCGAGATTCGTATCTCGCGAAATATCATAATACGAGAAATAATGCGTGCATACCGCACACTGTTGACTTTGCCGTTTAAACTCGGCGAGACCGAATGCGCGGCAAATATTGTGCACATACCGATAAGCGTTCAACGAAGAGTTTCCAACATAATCCATCTAATTTATCTGAACGCAGCTGTTATTCTGGTTACGAAATATCAACGAATTCCCGAAATATTTTATATACAAGATAACTTTAATTTATGATTCAACATTATGATTGAAACATTGTTAACTGAAACTTTATATATGAAACAAAAAAGTTATTACATTCTCTAATGAGAAGTACAAAGGAGATTAGAACAGAACTCACAAATGTAACGACAGCTTTATAAATTTTATTTTTTTTATTTTGATATATTTTCTTGAATGTTTTAATTATAATATAAAACCAAAAATAATGAGATGTTATAATTATAAAATCAGAAATATGATATTATAATATTATGTAATTTTATATATTATATATAATATAATATAATATAATATAATATATTTATATATATAATATAATAATAGTGAGATATAATTAAACCAATTTCCAGAATTTAAAAAATATTTTACCTTATAGGAATTTTTAATCTATAAAACAGATATAGTTACAATTAGTTAGCTAAAATTTATGAAATTATGATGCTTGTGAGGATAGTGCAATTGGTATAATTATTACGCGTAATTACTTGGTACGATAAATGAGTTCGTTCGTCAGTCGTGGTTATTCGATGAAAAAGATGTAATTGTAACATCACTGATTACTCATTAATGTTTAAATAAATATTAGAGACATTAATTTATGTATATCAGCAATTATACACAGTACTTTTACCAAACATTATAAAATATCTCTTTTGCTTTTTTGTCATATTTATAAAATGTTTATACAGGAAAAATTAATGATAAAAACGGCGAAAAATATAATAAAATTTACATGTAATTAGCGCACGTTTTATCATTGTAACAATGCCCAAGATATTTTGTATAATAATAAATATCAAGGGACGGAAACTTTTTATCTATTTTTAAAAAGAGATTATTAAGACGTTATATTGACGATGTTAAGTAAAACTATATACAGTTTGCTTTTTGTAACGCGAACATAGGAAATTACTGTTAATTTTGAATAAAAACTCTTTTACTAAAGAAAGTTTATTTTAAATTAACCAAAAAATTCATAAGGATTATTTGGGATAGGTTTGGGATGGATTTTTATACACTACAAGTATTCTTCACTTTTATGGTAAAATAATCGAATGATTAATAGGCAGTAAAATTAAAGTTAACACCACTAAGACTTTATTGAGAATATCGAAGAGAGTTTATCATACTTCAAGTAGTTAATCATTTTTGGCAAGCAAATCATTTCTCAAATGCGCGAGCGAACTAATATTTCTAGTAGCAAATTGGTTATGAAAACAACAATTAATTAGTAGCCGTCGATGGGAATACATTAATGTAACTTTGGAACTTTGTGTACAAAGTGTATATAAACTACGGGTATAATCTTCAAAACTTAACCTTATTAAACGAAACAAAGAAAGACACGTAAAACCTTCAATCTATAAAAAAAAAAATACTTTCTATTCTTATTCGATTGTTCGTCGTTTGTACGTATATACACATTTTGAATTTTTGTTTACACACTTCTAATAAGAAAGTTATCAACAGGATTTTAGGAGAGGGCCAACTTCACATTAGCCCTCGCTGCTTTATCCCACAACGAAAACATTGGATTGAAATAGTTCTAATCGATAGATTTTTGTTTGTATATTCACATACAATTCAATTTTTCGTTTGTCTTTAATAATAAAGTTGTAGACAAAAGTTTAACAGCATAAAGTTTAGTGAGCAACCACAGTTACACGAAATTAGTGAACGTTACATAAGATTTAGCGATAAAGGAAGGGAATGATAGAATAAAATGTCAATGTATTATGTAAAAAGCAGTAACATAATATACTTATTGTGACATAACTTTCATTTTCATTAATTTTATTATTAGGGATAATGTTGTATTTTTATTAAACTTATTGTTTCTGTAGCAAACATTATACGACACTACTTACGACACACATATATACACTGAGATGAAAGGTATTATTGATATAATTAAATACGTTTAGTTGGTAATATTTTTTTAGTTCAAATAAATATGTTTTTATGTTAAACATGTGTTAATTTACTGAAATACATATTTTTTTGAATTGATAAATATTTGCTTGACAAGCTTATGACCGCCACATATAGTGCTGAATAAAAAATATTTGTTTTATTCAACATTTTTTTTATCAGTACACAGATGTACATGCACGCGCACATATAGAATACATCAAAAACTAGAAATCTAAAATTTCAAATAGGACACTATATCACCTATTGTTATAGAATTATAAATAAATACAATTTTTGGGAAAATATAATAGTTTGCAAAACAAATGTATAACGGTAGTGTCATCACAAGTTAGTCAGGCCAAGTAACTTACGTAAAATTATCGTAAAAATTATATAAACTCAAGAATCTAACTTAGAAACTAGTTTTAGATGTATATATGCGTATGTGTGTGTTGCATGTGTTGTACATATATCATTATATGTACATTATTTGCTACGGAAACAATAAGTTTAATAAAAATACAATAATATTATAGTCTTAATAAATATAACAAAAGTGTAAGTTATGTCACAATCCTTGACATATATTAAGATTTTATTCTACCAGTGTAGTCCTTAAACAGCATCTTTTTCTTTATTGCTAATTTTATGTAACGTTCACTAATTTCGTATAACTATGATTGTTCGCTAAATCTTATTTATTTATTTATTTATAACTTTATTATGAAGGATATGCAAAAAAAATTTATCGATTAGGATTATTTCATGTCAATTTTCTCGTGGTTGAGAGCTAACGATAAGTTGATTTCCCCAAAATTCTTTTGTTGATGACTTTTAAAATTTTTATTAAAAGCGTCCAACCAAAAATTCGAAACGAACAGTCGATAGAAAGTTATTTTTTTTAAGATTGGGAGAACTAACTTCACCTAACAAAGAAATTCCAATCAACACATGATTTCAGAAACATGATTTCTGAATGCTTTAGCTGAAAATATAAATTTTTGTTTTATAGCTTTTTGATTTTCTCTTCACTCCGCTGCAACATGTAGTTACGTAAAGAATTGCCGACCTACTAATTGAAAAGCTGAATATTTTCAGTAATTACTAGTTTCCGGACACATGGTTATTATTGCTTATTATTGCTTGTTCCTTCCAATGACCTCCATTAATCTCTCAGGTTTGCACCTGTAGTTTATTTACACTCTGTATAATATCCTGCGCGTACGAGATGGACTCTCGTTCGCGGAGAGTACGCGAAAGCGGCAACGGGAAGAGAAGAAAGAACGGCTCCTCTGTCCAGTGGATTCGTTACTTCTGCACGTAGGAGCGGCCCGCCGTGCGTAAAGCGGCGTAACGTTTAACTTCTTGAAACCTGACGATGTTTAATGAGACGTCAAGAATTTGATGCGAGTTTCGAAGGCAGTCGCATAAGCACACGGCGGTCTTATAAAGACGGCCTTTATATCTGAGACGCTCGGAAATTCAGTGAGCATGTGGCAACGCCGAGAGTCAGTCTTTCTCTCCTTCACTCCTTTTCGATTTCTCGGTTGTATCTTTCTCCACCAACACCACACACATACACTGGCGGCCACACGTAACCACCCATCGTTCCCATATAGCGAAGTTTCTTCCTCTTCTTCTACCTTTACCACGCTACCACCTTGCACCCCATCCACCCGACGTGCTCTTTTATTTTATTATTCGACCCGACCTCGGCGAGTTAGGCTGGTTGCCTCGGCGTATATACCGGGAGACCTCTCTTCTCCTTCTCTCTTCCTCTCTACTCTTCTTCCTTCTCTTCCTTTCTCTCATCTCCTCCGCAACCACTACTCGCTTCTCGACTAACGGAGAAACTGGAATCTCGGCATCGAATACGAGGATCTTCTGCTGCTGTTGCTCGCTGTGCTCCTTACCTCTTCTCTTCTGCCTTCGCCACCTTCTCGAAGCTCGTTTACAATTAGTTTGTCTTGGTTTTGGTACGTCTCGTCGTCGAGAGGATCCCTCTCGTGTCATTTTATTATTCGTTTTACCGTCACGGCGCTATCGACACGTCTCCGTCGACGAGATCGCGCATATTAAAATCATCCCGGAGGAAATAGGAATCGCCGAATCGAAATTTGCACGATTTGCTTTTCCGGTTATTCTCGATGAAGTGTTAAAAAAGAAAATCGCGTTATTTTTCCAGAAAAATTGTCATTGAATTGTCGCTTGTTAAAGAATGAAAGGAGGCTAATCTTATTTGGAAGCCTTAATGCATATTAAGATTATATCACTGAAAATCCGTAAAGAAGAGTGTGTAACATAAACCAATTTTATACCAATTTACACCAATTATATCACCGAAAATCCGTAAAGAAGAGTGTGTAACATAAACCAATTTTATACCAATTTTATACGATTGCCTCTTGATGATAATCCCAAAAACGAAGCATCAAAATGTGAATTATATTAATGTGTTGTTTGTTAAACGATGAAAAGATAAGAAGCGTAAGAGGCTTTTACGCATATTAGAATCATGTATAGCTAGTTGAAAATCCCGTGGGAATTATATATACAGCTTAAGATGAATTTACACGGTTCACTTTTGGACATCATCCTGCATGTATCATCAAGAAATAGATTGGGTAAACAACATATTCACCAGAATATGTTCATTTTGAAAGAAGTAAAATCGTTATCTGCATCCAATTTGGCCGATTTTGTATGAGAATGTGTAACAGCCAAACAGCGCCAAAAATTTGGTGAATTATTCGACACTTGGCGCCGTTAAAGCTTTTCGTACATTTGCTGTAATACACGAAATGAATCATCTAAAATGAATCATAAAAGTGAATCATATAAATGTTATCTCAAAAATGTTATCTCAAAAAGTAGATAAATGTTAGAGGATAATCTCATGCACATAGCATTGACGCGTTATTATATGATAAACTAAAAGTCTTATTAATCAATATCTTTAAAATTGTACAAAAGTAATAAAATTCTATGAAGAGTGAGCTACTTTGTTTTCAAATTTTGAAATATTAAGGAATTAATTGCATATTTTGTGTGTGTATGTGTGTGTTAGTATTAGCCAGAATAAGAGGGCCGAATAATGAAGGAAAGTATTCGGACGGAGCGACTTCATTTTTTAGTACGAGCTTTTTCAGAAGTCTTGAACGCTCCGAGGAAGCGACAGAGGAATGCATTGTGGGTGGTTCAATCCTTCAATGTTCACTGTAAACAAAAACTCGTTCGTCCAATGTGCTCGCTCTCGACGATTCGGGATGGTCACCATGAGTTGAACCGTGTTAAATTCCAGCTTTAGCCGCGCCAGGATTTTTCATAACGCGATTTCCTTCCTCCCTTGTCTTCGCCGTCTCGCGCTTCTTCGACCGCGCCCTTCGTGCAACGAGTTCGAATCGTCCGTGCAGATCCTGTGCAAGGTGCATCGCGCGTAGCGACGAGCTTGATCCAATTGAACCGTTACGAACCACCGTGGAGAGCTATCCAGAAATGGTTGGAATCGACGTGACGGCTGTACTCCTTTTCTCCCCCTCCCCCCTTCTCTCTTTTCCTTTCTCTCTCGCTGGTTTTATTTCCTTCCATGCGAAAAGATAGCGAATACTAGCTTTACATAATAACACGGAAGTGGCATCAGACCGAGACGGGAGTACTCGTCTCATTATTTGCTGTTACTTTTTCTCTTTTCGGCCGATTCTCTAACTCGCCAGTTTTAGAATTTACTTACTAATTAAAAGAATTCGACGATCGCTCAGACTTACGTTTATGTCGTATTTCTTATTAAGTCTATCTTGACGACAGTTACATTAGTAAAATCGGAATTTACAAAAAATATATATTGCATATCTTTTATATTATTGTATAATATTCTGTATTGTAATATTGTATAATATTCTAGAAAATTCGTAAAATTACCAAATGATGTAATTAGAGAATCCGGTATTTATAGTTGAAAAGTAGGAATCTTTGCTATACTTTCAAAAATTTATTATTAATTTATATTGTTATTCTCATGAAATCTCATGAAAGTATTATAGTTGAAAAGTAGGAATCTTTGCTATACTTTCAAAAATTTATTATTAATTTATATTGTTATTCTCATGAAATCTCTTGAATGATTATGGAAATGTATTCTGTAATCTTTTTTATTATTGATATTTATAATATCAATGTGTAAAATATGCAATTTCTTCTTGTCGTTAAAAATTTATTTTCGATACGTAAGTCTTACGACTTTTTACTTGATGTAATCGGGCACAAACTTCGTACGACTGGTCAGGAATTACAGATATGAAATGTACGTGCAAGACGTATCGCTACGTATAACAACCAAGCTTGATCTAATTCCTGAGTCGTAACGTTCGATCAGCACTAAATGCGCTTGTTCGGCATTTTCAACGCACGCATGAGTAACTGATGATTCGACACGATCATAAACTTTCATCGTCTTCGTAAGTATTTAATACCGTTAACATGGTACACAGAACGCTCGTACACAGAACGAATGGGCAGATCTTTTACTACTATTAATCCTTAACCCTTTAGATAGAAATACCGTACACGTGTCCACTTAGCCTAGGATCGAGAACTTCACAATAAAGACAAGTGAAATTTTAAGGGGCGCTCAATTAAGCTTCTCGCTGCTAATTTACGACATCGTTATTTTATGCTGATTATATGGAAGTAATGAATCTGGGTAATATATATATCGTAAGTGCAACGCGTTTCTGTCTTGTCAATAATTTTGAAGATGCAGTTCAACGTGAAGTAAAGGATTAAATACGTAAATTCCTCTTCTTATCTGTATGATCTAAGTTTCTTCACGTTTAAGTTTTACGACATGGGAAAACTAGTGATAGGGAGATCTTTTATCGTCTGAAATATAAATATATGAGTATGATATATAGATATGATTTTTGAGAGAGAATAAGTAGATGCAACTATATTTTTAGGAATATAATTATAGAGACTTGAAAATATATGTATATGTTTAAGAATGCTCCTTTTTACGCTGTAGTAGTTTTAAGTGCAGTTTTAATTGCAAATTCTTTAATCAATGCAACCGAGTGTTTTATTTTACAGTTACAGTCGATTTAGCGAAAATGTCGAGAAAGATCATTATTCGTTGCAATTTTTTATTCTTAATATTACATACTTTTGCAAGTAAATCTTAAAATTCTATTAAAGTTCATTTAAAATTAACTAAGGAATGTGACTTTGTTATCTATTTGATTCCCTGAAGTTCAATTCGCCAAAAGCATTTCGCCAAGGAAAAGTCCAACTTGCTCAGGGAATGCGATTAAAATTTAAGTCACGAATTGTAGAACATCCCGTATATATACATGTACATTAAGTTAAGAATTAAATCGTTTCCGCGCACGTTGATATCAAATCAGGTTTAATAATACTTGTCACACTAATGATAACGCAAATATAAAATTTACACTTCATTGGACTACCGCCACAGATATTTTTCCACCAGGACAGCTTTCATGCAGTAAAAAGCGATTCTCATATCGTACGGAAGAAAACCTCGATGACATTCGAATCGCGATTGCTTCGGTCCCTAATCGCTCGAACGGCGCGTGTTACGGTTCTTCCGGGATATTCCCAGGACTCCCCTGGCGTCACGTCGTGCCGTGTTGTGTCGTCTGGGATCCCCGTCATCGTCTCCGGGGTTACTCGCTACCGTACACAGCAATAGCAAAACACATAAACGAGTTTTCGGTACGTTAATCCAACGTCGAACGCAATTCCAGCACGATGGTATGGTGCGCGGAGTTGAGCGGAGCGAGCGCATCGTGGCCTCCCTACTGGTGGATGACCCCGTGGACTTTCATCCGCGTGCACACACGCGTGCACATGCGCGCTATACCACTCTTCTCCTGCATTCGCCGTCATTGTACACATATATATACACACGTTTTATCGGGCCGGACCGGTCGTTAGAACTTTAAAGCGAGCGGGGCAAAGAGGGAGGGCACGCGCTTTGTTTTACGACTATTTTCCTCTCCTCGTTCCTTCGTTCTTCCTCCGTTGGTTGTTTTTTTTCTGTTTTTGGTTTGTTGTTTCGGGCGTTTACGGAGCCACGTATATTCGGAACACGCTCCGCGAGACGAGACGAAGCGGAATACTTAGAATTCAACCATCCCCGCTGGGAACGTAGCCGATGTGCGGTAGATATTCGCTCGATGAAACTCATACCCCGGAGATTGTTGCTTGTTTAATCCCGGCATCGCTACATTCCCCGTGTGATTACGTTTACCAGCGCGCAAGTGTTGTCATCGTTGTCACGCGCCGCGTCTTTGGAAAGCGGAACCGATAACGCATCGTTAATCGGAAACTCGGCGAAGCTGAAGAAGCTCGTCATGTTGGAGGACATAAAGGCAATATGATGCAATTTGCACTACGACCAGATGTTATAAACTTATATTTTATTTCATATTTAATTCAAATGTAATATAATGGACTCTTTATATTTGAAACTTTCTTACGTTCAATACATTACTAGAATATAATCGTGTATAGCAAAAACAATTTGTCTGAGATTTAATTCAAGGAAGACAACAACATCATTTAATTACGAGTGATTAAAAACATTTTTCTTTTTTCACCATAATTTAAAAAAGATTTAAAAACAATTTTACGGATTTGCTATTAATTAATAACAATGTATTTCTATATTATATGCCAACTACGCAGACCCCATTTATCTTTGTTACATGCAAGATATCATTGCATATGTAACCTTTCGTTTTTATAATTATCAATTATTATTATGGATCTCTGATTGCAATTTAGAGTTTAATTAAATTATTACATGATAAAAAGCGCTCATCCGCGTATCAAAATATCATAAACAATTTGCTGCAACGTGACTACGAGTAAAACCGCATTTGCTCTCCTGTCTGCACTGATCAAAGAGAAATAATTATTTATCAAAAAATATCGTGTCGTAATAATCCACGGTATATCGAGCTCTGCCCGAGAGCACAAAGAGTTAATATGCGATGTCAACGGCTTCGGTATACGTCGTGTCGTCGTTTCAGCCAGCCCGCGCGTTGGTGACACGCGTTTAACGCGATCGATAGGAGCGCGTAAACGCCGGATGATCTGTCTCGCGCGCCGAAAAATACGACCGCCGATCCAGGGCGGATCCTCTCTGCGGCACGACGCAGCGCGACGCGGTGCGGTGCGGTGCGGTGCTCTGGTTGCATTATGGAAATCAGCGGGAATCGTAACGCCGGGTATGCGAGACACGTGAATTAAACACGTAATACACCGACTCGCGCGCTGCACCTGTCGCGCATGCAAATCACTTAAGCCGTCGCGAGAGCGAGCGAGCGCGGCCGGTTTCCGAGCTTTTTCACTGAACGAGGCGGCGATGTGTGCGTGTTGCATGTACGCACAACACGTGCGGATTGGGTGAGCGGATTGCGCAGCGTGTGCGGGCGTGTACGGAGCGCGTATCGCGAGTATCAGCGAGTACCTGCGCATCCATGGATTCGCGAGGGACCAGTGTATTATTTATCGAGGAATTTCGCGATCGGCATACCGCATGCCACGCAATCACTACAATCGTTTTGTATTTTTTTTCCGGTTAAAAACTGTTAGATCCTACCGCCAGAGAAGTAGATATCAAGGATGTCGTGCGGGTACCTTGCACACACACACGCGCGTTTTATCCGCTGTGCTGTTTACGTCGCTGTCGCCGCTGTCGATTTAATTCTCGTTCGTGAAACCATCGACTTCCGATTTTCTCGACTTCCCGTAACGACATCGATGTAAAAACAAGACTTGAGAGAGGTTTCGCTAGTGCGTTTTATGTTTTCTATTTCTGGCAACTCTCGTCGTTCCGAAACTGTTGTAAATCGAAAACGAATACTTGCGTTAGCATGGATGATAGAGGAATCTAGGGCAGTCGGGAAGTAAAATGTAGAATTTTAAGACGAGGACAAATAATATAATAACGCAGAGAAGAAGTAATTAATCTTCTCTCTAAATGCAGATATTACTTAAGCTGGAATCTAAGCAAACGAGCGTGAATGAACAGTTTGCTTAAACGAGCACAAACAGCATCACAAGTACATTGTCTGTCGTGTTTGTTCATGTTTATCCAGTTTAGCATGTCTCTTTGTATGCACAAGTTTGTATCGAACAAATTTACTATATTATCAACTATTATAAATTCGGTAAATTATCGATGTATTAGTTTTTCCATTTAGGAATTTACATTGCGCTTTGGTCACAATTATTATCGTCATACGTAAGGGATTTCTAGAGCACCCTATATACAAGATGACACAGATCTCGAGGTTATCGTATCTTCCATGGCTACGAACATGTTACTGGTAATAACAGAATTTGCCCAGTGCTCGAAATTTACTCTCGCAACGTGTCGCGAGATCTACGTCGCGAAATTAGAAACGGGGAAATACTGTTTCGTATAACGGATACTGGGTAAATCGGATTGTTCGAAACGCATTGCTTCACTCGGTGATCGAAAAAAAAAATATATATTGGTAACGCGTTACGATATGTTATTCGTGCGTTTCGGTGAAATGTTGCGGGTATAAATTTCAAACAATAGGTAAATTCCAATAAATTGCCAATTTCATCTCGGCTAAATTTGATGGCAATATTTCCAATATCTTCCGATTCGATATAGGCCTTTGAACTTGCGAGCATTTCTATTAAAATAAAAACATCACGGAATTAATTGAAAACATTTAAATCCATTATTTAAGTCGCATTTCTAATGAATAATTCAAAGACACGAGACATTATATAGTTCAATAAATCGATCTCGAGAGTCAATTTGATACTCGTTATCATATTTACAATCGTAATTGTCCTTTAAATTAATAAATTAGGGACCTCGAATAACGTTTTTTACTTTGAAACACAATATGAGTTTTTTTCTCGCGATTCCTAAAATAGAATCGTACGCGAATGTTTCTTTTAATAGTTTTAATCATCATTCATAAAAAAGAAAGACTCAAATGTTAACAGTTAAAATTTGTTAAGAGTAATAGACGTCAGTATTCGTAATATACATTTATTTGCATACCATTAAAACGCGTTCTCTCTTAATTAAGATTAGCGAGTAACATTTCCATTGCAAAAATGCTTTTTCTCTCGAACGGTATTAATCTCAACTGATACCAACGATCTGCAAAACAAAGCGCAAAGTGTATATAATTTAAGCGTAATATAATTTTTATAAAATAGCTCGTTCGTCAAAATTAATTTGAAATAAAATATTTAGTGTTGTTTTATAATTTGTTAGACATTTTGTAGAGACTTGGCTGGTTGGCATACGGCCTTGATGTTTATTTGGTAGCATACGGCGCGCCACGTCTGCTCAAGACCGTCGTGCGTCATGTTGTCATTCGCGAGGTGGCTCAAGTCGGCAGGTAGTGGCAGGTCTGCTCCGTGTGTCGTCGCATTACTCATCGAGACGCGATCATGTCAAGTACGAGGAGACAGACACGAGTATTCGAATTATCAGTCTGCACGATAAATGAGCTTTCACGGTTAGTTCTATGTCGATTATAAAAGTCGAGTCTCTACGCACAGTTTATTTCTATTTTGTATACCGGTGTTTACTACAATTTGAAACGTTAAAGTTTTTATGTCGTAACGCGTAAATATTTCTGTCCTGTAAAAGCGTAAAGTTATTGTCAACTTTTTTTAGTTTACAACTACGTTATTTATATTCTACTTTCGAGTTGCTGTATATTAAAAACAGTGGAGTTTCCAATAAAAGTAAAAAGAGCTTTGTATATTCGTCTTACATTATTCAGCGAGAGCTTTCTCTCGAGGACCGCCGGAAGTCGAAGAAAATAAAGTAAGCGACGATTATATTATAAATTCGGTACAACGAGTAAACTCCATGCCCATTTTCGAGGCATTTAATTGCATTCAATTTGCAGTCGTCGCGAATGGGTAATCGTTATTTAAATGCTGCGTCTATCTCGTCTTGTTTCGTCTCGCTCGGCAACGACGCGAGGATGATTCACGACGAAATGTGAAAACAAACAATGAAATTAAAGACCCTCATCATGCTATCGAAGAGAGTGAAGGAGGGTATCCTCTTGGGTGATATATTTATGTGTTAGTCGAGTCGACAGTCCAGCATTTGCACTTGAAAAGACCTGAAATTGTCGCTCGATGAATTTCTTAGAAAATTAACTCGCTCGATTTGTGGATCGTTGATGTGATGTTAATTTTATGGGCAACGGAAGCTTATACCAGTCGTGAGATCTTTTACAATGCTATAGAAGCCTCTGTGCGTGCGTGCGTGCGTGCGTATGTACGCGTGTGTGCATGTGTGTGTGTGCGTGTGTATATATGCCCGCATGTGCGTATATATCAAGTTCCGGCGATATGCAATGTGGCTGAAGAAGTTCAAGCTTGTCCGCAATTCATCGGTAGACTTCCACCGGACACGCCATCAGCAGTAACAGCAACGGCGGCAGCAGCAACAGCGGCGGGGTTATCTTTTTTTTTCTCCATCAACCTTCGTCATGGTTTTTCACGAACTTCTGGTGCCGCGCCGGTCACAATGAAGGTAACGAAAAACCCGCCAAACTGGTTCCGGATGAACGTCTCGCCGAAACACGCGCTCGCGTGCGAACGCGAGAGCTCTCGTCGGGGATACGCGTTTAGCATTTTTATATCGGGCTAGAGAGAAAGCATTAAATGCAGCAGTATGCGATTGTAATTGGTGTTGCGATTTATTCATCGTACACGGGTAAGCGCGTTTCTAGTGCGTAATAGTTGCAATTAATATTAATTATACCTAAATTATATTTTTTATTATAGCGCAGTTTATGCAAATGTCTTTTGGAAATTTCTCCTCTTTAATGATGTTATTCTGATAGTATAATTAGGCATTATAATACGCATGTAATACATATCTAGTTATATGTGATATACAGTTATATGTGATAATAGCACATAATAATGCACACAATTATTTAGTCATTGGAGTATGTCATACGAACGAACGTATTTATGATGATACCTGATTATAATAATCAAGTGATATTTAACGGTTGAAACACATATCTAAAAAGATGAAAGGTATCGAGAATTTTGATTTTTATATGTTTCGATTTGAAAGTCAGCAATTTATCATTTCCTTCTTTTTTTACGTTTTTATTTTTTTCCATTTTTCATGTTACAATATTTAATCCATTTTGGTCCCGGAAAGTACAAGGAAGAGAGAAAACAATGAAATTCAGATTAATATTAAAAAATGTCATTCTGAAAAGACAGGGGCACTTTGTTTATACACTATATTACATTTTATGGACGTTACATTACCTTCCATATTTATTCTATTTTGCATCCTCGAAAGATCAAAGAAACAATTGTTCTAAAATCAAGATTCAAAAGTGTTTACTTTATAAAAAAGTCCAAAGTACTCTGTCATACACTATATTATGCTTTACGAACATTACTTTGTGAGACTTATTGATTTACTACGCGGTGTTTAAGGGAGACGCATACACACACACACACACACACACACACACACACACACACACACACACACACACACACACACACACACACACACACACCCCACTGAAATCCATATTAAAGAGATATACGTACATGCATTGTTGCGGTTTTACGACTTACCTGTCTACACGGGGCGCTTTTATTGCATTTCAAATTACACAGTACGCATCGTTTCTCGCACGGAATGCATAATGACTCTTCCTCACGCGCTTTCAGCTTCGCTGTAATTAAAAGTGTAACGCGTGCGAGTTATATCGCACGCTCGACAGACGGGTAAAGGCGGTGAAAGTCGTTTAACTGAATGAATGGACTCGCGTTTTGTTACAATTAATACCTTCGACCGTCTACTTAAGGCGCTTCGCGTATCTCCTTTCTCGATTAATGGTATCTATAAACGTCAATATTACTCGGAAGGAGTAAGAATTGATCAAACAACAATCAAATGGAACGCTTCACTCGCGAATTGCATCAAACCACATTGTAAATCGTCGCATTGGCTCACTAAATGTACGTTTGTGTTACGTTTAGCTCGGGGTCATATAGTAGTAACAAATTCAATCCAATTTACAGTTGCTTGTCATCAAAACCATATTGGAATTCTGTTATTCCACAGAAAGGATTTATCTTGTGTTAAAACAAAAGAACTAAACAAACAAAAAGCTAACTAAAACACTAGAAAATCTAAGACGCTCGTTATATAAATAATAACAACAAGAGAAAGTAAAAAGGCCAATATATAATGAACGAACTAATAATTGGATGACGTAAAAAATTTAGAAAAAGGACTAAAAGTCTTAAAAAATCTTCTATTCTTTATATAATAATGAAAAGTGATAATAATTACTTTTTATTATATAAAAATCTTACGTACGTAAACAAAAACACTTATTTTTTAATGCAATATTAGCTCGTTCTTACCAAAAACGGATAACATTTCGTTTTAATAACCCAGCTGCGCTGAAGAGAACCTATTAATCGGTTAAGAGTTCCACTGAATTTATCGGGAACGATGTGAGAGCAGCTGAGAGTCGCAATAATAGGGGGCCTCACGCATCGTGCGCGTTCCAGGGAATTTACCTGCCGTACATTTGTCACGTCCCAAATTGCATTACGCGCTACGTTGGATTTCTATATAAAATGGCTCTAAGAAGCCATCGACTTTGCTGTCATCGTTCAATCTGCCGTGGCATGCTCCTCTCTTCCCTGATCTCTTTCTCCGTTTTACACTCTCTCTCTCTCTCTCCTCGCTCTCTTTCTCTTCTTTTCTCTCATGCCTTTTTCTCTCTCTTTTCGTACACATACAAGAATACTCCGCCTTGCACTCTCGCCATATGGTTCGCGGCCCTGCCGTTCATTCATAATACACACGGCTCTAAAAGTTCAGCATCTCTTCACAGACCAGTCCAGAATGCGCGGACAGTCCGCCGCAAAACGCCCTTTACGCGGTCGGGGAATTTTCAAAAATAAATGGTGAAGTAGAAAGGAATTTCACCGTTTGCGCTGAAAAAAAAGATTGCACGTTTCTAATGCTTGATAGTGCGAGCGAAAAGAGAGAAAGAGAAGAGGACAAACGAAGAAAGAGAGAAACAGAGAGAGAAGATAAAGGGGCAGAACGATAAGAGGATTTGAACTCAATTTCCACGTTTTTGACGTAAACGTTGTAGTCAGTATGTTAACGCGCCGCAACGTAAAAGCGCATGCATTTTTTACTCGCGTTATTTCGACGCGCTGCGCGCACGCGACGTCAATTCCTGAGCGTACGAAGAGAATAAGATATTATTCCCCGCGTGTATACTGAATAGGGACGAGCTAATCTCTCTCTCTCGGCTGTCTCTTGAGACTCGCGAGCGACAAATTAGAATCGCGGGATCGCCTCGTTGAATGCAAATGTGGCGAGAGTGCGTGAGGAAAAGAGCGCGACGAATTTCACGCACGATAAATTTCACGCGCGTGTATAATTTGGCACAACAACGATGAGGGATGTTCGCCGCACACGGCGAACGAAAATTTCTCGCAGGTGCGAATCGTTAATTTTATCACCGTTGCAACTTTTTACCTCGTAAACGCGCACCGTCTCTTATTATTGCGATTTTTTTGCCACGGTTTCTTATTTGCGAGAAACGCGAATACGTGGGAGGTAAGGAAGACGATGAAAATTATGTCGTCACGCCTGGCTCTTCCTGTCAGCGGTCCAGCGCACAAAGACCGCGATACGAGGTGGCTGCGGGAGAACGATTTCGTGTGCGCCGCGTGTAC
The DNA here is from genome assembly GCA_901521435.1 of Crematogaster levior. Taxonomy (NCBI): domain Eukaryota; kingdom Metazoa; phylum Arthropoda; class Insecta; order Hymenoptera; family Formicidae; genus Crematogaster; species Crematogaster levior. The sequence continues at coordinate 305,782 of CABEGB010000992.1, forward strand.
TTCCACGCTTACCTGGCGAAATGGGGAGAAAAGAAGAAAGCACAGAGCTAAAGCCCTACAAACGCATGCAGGTAGACGCTCGAATTATACGTATAGCGTTTTATATAGGGTGTTCTAGATTTCTTTGTGCTTCCTTTTATATAGAGATTTTTGGATTAATCTCGAGGGGGTTTGTTGCTGGGAAAAGTATCGAGACGTTAACAGACTTTTTTTCACAGTTTATCATGAAGCTAAGTCGCGGAAATAAATAGATTCTCGTTCTTTCCATATTTTATAAATATAGTTAACAGAACTTGAATCTTAAGGAAAAAGTGAAATTACAAAGAAATATTCTAAAATAAATACAATACAAAGAAATACAATAAAATTACTCGTGGAAACATTCTTGAAAAACGCAACCTATCTCTCTTTGCTAAAGAAAACTTTCTTTAAAATTCAAATGAAAGGCGATTAGTTGACATTTCTTTAAAATGTCACTTTGTCAAAATTCAAAGAAGGGGCGCGCGTCGAAATTGAGACACCGTGTATGTAGGTGAGAAGGGCCTCTATTGTGATTAGTAGCCGGTCCGTCCATCTGCAGCATCTGGTAGTTCGTTCGAATGACCGAACATATCTGGTTGGTCGCTCGATTCAGCGATCAAGCGACGATGATGTCAGCCCTCTGACGAAGTCGAAATCCAAAATAAACCGACGGCATTCATCGATGATCGTCAGTGCGGGTCTCATTAGCTTCCACGACTCGGAAGGAATTTTTTATGTCCACAAATCGCCCTTCCCGTACAATTCAATAGCTGCTCTCGTCGATCATATCGCGCGTCATCTCGCAGACAATGGCTGTTTACTTAATTTCGTTCGTTACGTGCTTATACTTTCTTTCTCAAGCCCGCTATTTATCCCGTGGACCATCTTCACGTTGCGAGGGAAGTTACAGGGGATATTTTTAACGAGAGAGAATTGTGAGACTTTTAATAATTCGGACCCCTAGTTGTGTTGTGCAGCATGAAAGATTTAACATTATTATCTGGATTATCTTCGTTTTGCATGCAGAAATGAAAAGTATTTTCAAAAAAGTTTTATAGCTTCAGAGGTAAAACGTAATACCTACCAGATTTTTTGTACGATATGCTTTTCACGAATTATTAACTATTTTACTACCAGTTCAATTTTTTTATTACTATAAAAGTTATAGAATAGATCAAATTTAATATAAATACAATAATAAGTGAAATAGGACTGAATTATCAACTAACTATAGAGTATGTTATTTTCGGTTCTGTGCTAGGATTTTTTATAGCATAACATTATTATGAATATTGTCTACTTTTTCCGAATTCAATATAAATACGCCTTATACATTTGTGATATTTCAATTAAAATACAAAAACGTTTGTTTCTTTAAGTTTAAAAATGTTATATAAATTTTAGATTTTAATTCTCTCAATTTGTTTTTAATGCTAAAATTAGATCATTTTTACCTTAATCTTTTAGTTGTGCGTAAATATATTTTTATGAATTATTACAAATATATATTAATATCAGACTCTATAAATATGAATCAACATTTTTATAAACGAGTCTTCATATTTCAAGAAACAAGTTAGATAAGTTTATTTTAGAACAAATGCGTTAAATTATGAAGCTTCTCCAACGCTAAGAAATCAGAATAACCAACAGACCAATTTTCAGCAGCGTCTCTTAATATTAGAACGAAACATCTTTTAGAGAATTTTCGAAGCGGAAATTTACAAGGAAGATTGGTTCTCCGTTTTACATACCAAATGAAACGTTAACGCGCGCTTTGCGTTACAACTTCTAACGATATGTAAACTTCTGTGATAACGAGAGAGAACCGTTATATATTACTTCGCTCTGTGTTACACCTTTTTGTAATAACGTTTACACGCTCGCGCGAATATACAATCGTCCTTCGTGTCGAGAGAGTTTCTTCGTTTCTCAGAGATTCGAGTGACGAATGAGTCGCGATGCATCACTGGGTGACTGCAGCACGTTTATCCGTTACTTATGAAACTCGCTTTAATGAAGCCGAGCACATTCGCGCAGCCGATCGGACATGACATTTATCAAGACGTGATTTCGGCTGCATTTTTAACGAGCCGCTCGCGCGGCGCGGCGCGGACGCTGTAACGTTGATGGATGGATTATCGTATCGATTCGCGTGAATTAGACGGAAATAATGTAACGTTATCGGGACGGAGGCGCCGCGGGGATTCTGCCAGGCAGCTGGTTATTATGCATAAGGGAGCGTCGGTGCGCTGCGCGTCGCTCCCGCCCCTGTGAGATACGGCTACGCTAATGAGCATATAATGCGCATAGAATTGTAATTGGCGTGCTGGTGGTGAGTGTTTCGCAATGCCCGATGGCGATTCACCATTGTCTTACCGATGGTAACGTGGCAATCTGTTTTTAACGCTAGGGTAAGCAGGAACGAGTGGAGGGAAACGAAGTGTGAGTGTGGTGAAATTCAAAGCCCTATTTAAAATTTATTATTACAACGTGAATTTATTAGCAGCTTAAATTCGATAAATTTGAATTTTCGTTTCTGCCGCGTGCAAAATACCTTGAAGATATTTGTGGAAATTAAATTTGCGCGGAATTATAATTTTACATTTTGCATTTACGTGGAAGCACTCACCATCGTAGCGCATTTTCGGAAATAGGAACGAGATATTCCGGAATAGAACTTAAAATATGGTAGCGTCCCGCTTTTACAATTGAAAAATCCGATGACCTTATGTCTTACTAGAATGCGAGTCCATTTGGAACGTCGTACCGTTGCAACCAAGCTGAGAGAGGACGTGAGGCAAATCCTCTCTCCGTTGTCCTCCTTCGTTGCCAATGGCTCTCTACCCTCTCCCTCTCTCTCCTTCGCTTTTGTGGTAGAAAATCTTCTCGAAGGCCGTTTGCGATGTCTTTGGTATTTACGCGATTACGCGTCCGCTCTTGGCCGTTACTCGCGCTCGTTCGCCCAACGTCCGTTCTCGTCGTTTGTCGTCGCGTTCTCACGGATTTTCACAGATCCGAAATTGCAAGGGGACAGGGATGGTCGAGGCGAGTGGAGTGCTCACATACAATGCGTCGATTAAGGTGGAGCGACGAGCGTATGTACAAAGGACATTGCCGTCTTGCTTAACAGAGAACGCTCGACAGTTGCACGTCAAAGAGACGATTAAAAATGTATTAAGGCAAGTACATTTCGTATACCGTATAAATATGTGTTGTAAATTCAGTTTGTGCTATTTACTACCGTCTCCACTCTGAAAGGGTATGTTTGCAGAGTTTGTAATGCAACGTGTAATGATTTATATAGAAATTTATAAACAAGACACTTCTGATGAAAAAAAAAAATAAAACTGAGCGAGGTATGCGTATAACAATGAAATAATTCACATTTATGCTTCTTAAATTTTGGTACACCCTGTACGCGCTTGTCCAATAAACGTACTTGGCTTCACTTACCTTAATCGCGTTCGTAAACACAGTGCGAGCGCTTTCTCACGAGCAAGCGAGCCACGAAAAAACAAGCCGGCCAATCGTACGAATTAATTCTCGCGGACGCGTCGCAATTACGAGACGCACCGATGCAGATAGAGGAGGCACAAAGGGGGGCAAAAGAGAGAGGAGGAGAGGATAACGCCGCAGTGCGCCGCATACTTGCGGTATTTTTCGGCGATCGCCAGGCATACCGATATGCACCGTGCGCATTGCATAAAGTATCGGTCGATTCCCTGCTACAGAGCGTACACGTCGCGAAGCGTAGCGAAAGAGTTCCACGGCGCGCTTTGCCGCATGCCGAAGCGTAGCGAACTAATAGTCCACGTTACGTGCTTTGTAGCCCAGATTGTGCGCTACTATTTCGAGATCCCGCGAGAGAGAAATACCTTGCGCTCGCGCGGATGAAGCACGCGCTTTTTTCTCTCTCTGTCTCTCTCCCTCTCTTCCTCCCTAACGCACATCTTCGTACCCCGGCACGCACTTGCGTGCGTTAACTCGCCTGATACGCAGGAACTCAAAGGAACGCAGAACGAAATGCATACATAGGCAGCGAAGCAACCTCGTTGCAACTTGAAATGATCTTTCTTAATGGAAAAATTCATTTTTATATCAACTTCCGAGAGAGATCACAAAGTGACTTACAGAATTCAAGCTTATACGCGTTAGTTATTATAAAATAGTATACTTTTGTATAATATATGATGTACTACTATATCCACAGATATTATTCCACTTGAAAACAAATATTCATACCAAACAACTCACCTTTTACCGTTGTTTGTCAAAAGGACTTCAATTATCGGACTTACACTTATGAAATGACTGTAATTCAATCACCGTGTGAATTAATGTGCTTTCAACGTACACACGTTTGCGAGGATCGCACTTCTGATGTGACGGGAACGACGCGCAGCTTCTCACAGGGATGTTCACGTCGGCGACGTGTATACAAATTGTACAACGCATAAACGCGATTCCTTCGTTGGAAGGGAATTATTCGACGGGTAGAAAAAACGATTGCCGCTTTGGTTCGGTTTATAGTGTATGCTCCTCCTCTCCGTTCGTTAACGGCCGAAGAATTTAATGATAGACGATAAGCCATGAGTCGGGGGAAAATTCTTTCACAAGTCTCTGCGTGCTTATGCGGTTGAGTCACGTCGTTGAATCCTCATCGAAGGTTCCTCGCATGAAAGCACCGTATAGAGAAACACGGATCTTTCCTTTCTCTCTCTCTTCGCCGTCATACAGTGGGGTATGCTAGATGCTAGTTTTGCAAATAAAACGTAGTTTCATTATACCAGAACTAATTTGAGATACGCAATACGTTAATAAAAGAAACTTCGGAAATGACTTCGATAATAATTCAACTCTAAATTACTTCCAAAAGTTAATTTCGCTCTGTCTTCTGAAAATATTCAATGATATTTCTTGTTTTGCTTTCGACTATTTTGGAAAAATGTTTACAATATCTTTATATTATTTACATTATTCTTTATATTATTTATATTATTATCTTTATGTTATTCTTTGTTTACACATTTGATCTTTTGTTATCTTACTGAATTTGATTTTTTATTATTTTACTGAAATTACACAGATATAATTTAAATATCTTCTAACGAAATTTTCGAAAACTATAATCTCGTTCAATTCGACATCACTGTGCGCTATCGAGACAAGTTTGAATGTTAAAAGTCGGGGATAATGAGCGAACAATGCATTTTACGTGTACAATGGCAATTTGAATCAATGTCGCGATCACTGAATATTAACAATCCGGGAAAATTGTGGAAACGATCGTCCGAAGTAAGGCACGAGAGGTAAAAGCGTGATGGTTATCGTTATTGTTGTTGTTCGGTCTTTGATATCTGTGGCGAGTTTGATTTCACAAAAGAGCCCCGCAGCGAGCTGTTCGAATATTTTTCCAAACGATCCAATTACCGCCTTAACAACGATTCATATTTACGCGACCCGCAGGAATTTCTCTTGATCGTAAACAATTCAGGAGAAGAAGCTCGGGGAATATTCATTGTTGCTCTTCTGTGTTACGAAGTAATACTGCGCTTTCATTATTCAACGTTTCAGAAAATAACAGTACTTTATTAAAGTCTTTCCACTTAAACGTAAAAAAAGAGGAAAATTTACGTTCAAGTTTCAGTTTGATGTGGCTACCGTGGTCTTTTTGATCACCGATTGGTAATTACTCTAGTATCGTTAAATGTATTTCTGTCATAATGCAAAATTCACAACGTTGATAATGAAATACCAACGTTCATCATTATTTCATGATCATATCTTATTTATTATTCTAATCAACGAACTATAATAATTCATTATATTTGTATCGTTTATTTGCAATAATTCATTTAATTATTTCTGCGAAATTAAAAAGACTGCGTGCAAACACGACGATTTCCTGCAAAACTTGAATATTTAAAGACATTCAAATTGCGAAATAATTAACAATATAGACAGTAAAGAGAAATAGACGTCTCTCGTAAAATTCAAAATAAAGACTACATTTAACGTTGAAATGTTCTTCACTGTGCGAGAAAAAAGCAGCTCGAGATAAAAAGAATAACTTTGATTTTAGGAACTATTTATAAGCTTGTAAATCCCGTGAATTAAGCATATTGAGCTTGTCAACGGCACGAATTTTCTTGCCGTGGAAGACTGAACGGACGTTTTATAAAATCCCTCTGCGGTTTAAGGATAAGAAAATCGGATTGAGCTTAATCGCAAGAATTAGCATTTTCTCGAGTTAAATTTATAAGTATCTTCGCTACGTTCTCGTATAAATTTGTATGCAATCGTCCTCTCGCGTGGTACAAACGCTATCTGTCAATGGAGAAAGCGAGAGGAAGAAAGGACGGGGGGAGGGGGAGGGGGCAGGGGAAGAAAAAAGCGAAAGGAAACGAATGATAAATACGTTTTCATCGAATCGGTGAATATACCATGCGGCTGAGTCACGCCGCGATGAGCACTCGCCTCGCATTCTCTGTGCACAAAAGGCGCGGCATATAAGTGTTGTCTACCTCCTCTCTACCAACACGCGGCCTCGCCTCGGCGGCAGTGCAAATGTCGGGGAGTCGAAGGTAACGAGGGAGAAAAAAAGGAAGAGGGAAGGTCGGCAAAGACGAACTCGCCGCCGCCGCTCGACTCGGCACGGTTGATGGGTGATGCTCTTCTCGCATCATCAACAACACAGTCGCCGGTTTCTCGCGTGAAAGAACGAGAGGTGCTCTCGAACGAAGTAACGAGAAAGAAGCGCGCACCCTAACGAAAGCCTTCCAAAGAGCAGAAGGTGCGCGAACGCCTCTTGTCTCATCGACGACGAGGCCCCGTGCAGAAAAACAAAGGAATGCCGACAACGGGAATGTGCCGAGTGGCCGGTCCGGGAAGGAAATGCAAATACGTCGATAATAGATTCTAGAGGTAATTCCAAGAAAAAACTGTTTCGTCCACGAAGATCTGAATATCGATGGCTATCGAAGATAAAAAAGAACACGAGCTTTCTCAGATCGCTCTATTGTTGCTCTCTTATTTGCATTACAATGGTCATGGACCCGGGATCTATTGCAATTTGTATTTTTAGCCCGAAAGCTAATCAATCCGACAAATTTTTAAACAGAATCTAAAAGTAGTTATACATGGAATCGTGCTTTACTGATTCTTATATTCTATGCTCATGTTACGCTTGTAAGGCAAGCAAAAGGTAAAGCTTGGTGACGCGCAGCGTTCGCCGACGTATAATCGTCATTAAAATTTCAGTGCGCCGGGCGGGCTCGCGCTGATCAAGTTACTGCAGAGATTTTGAGAAGTCAAGCATATATGAGATTAAAATTAGAATTTAATTCAAGTTTAATTCGCTGGCTGTAGAGAGCCGTTGTAGTGGTGCATCGCGTCATGTGTCTCACCGGCAATTACGCACTCGTGTACATCCTCCTTTCTCTCTCTCGTTAGAATTTATACTCTATTTGGAAGATTTTTTTGAAAATCGTTTTCTCTCCGTCATACAAATACGAAAAGCAATTAGTCGATAATGAAACGCGCAGGCAACGCAACTGCGATGCGCATCGAATAAACGATAACGTAATTACGCCTAGCGTAATTATTGGTAACGTTTTAACGACTACAGCACACAATCGGGCTCCTCCTAATTAGCGTTCGAGACGCTAATAATGCAACGAGCGTAATATCGATTTGTAATAAATTCAAGAGGCAAAAATCTCTCTCTCTCTCTCTTTCTCCATGACTCTCAAGGAGCAAAAAGCTGCAAGATCTGTGTGAGGCCAAACTCATCACACAAGACGGCACAAGGGGAAAGACTGGACCGGTAGAAAGAGCTGCTTGTACCGAGAGTCGCGTTCGTTCATTTGCTCGCTCGCTCGCTTGTTTGCTTGTTCGATGATGCTGTCTTTGCGTAATCTTCGCGGCACAGTTACTGGTTCGCGTGAGAGAATGGCCGTGCCAGCTTCTTGAGAATGAAAAACGTCGAATGGCCCTGTAGCCGTAACAGCAATGACGATGGAGATGAAGGTAAACCGATGCGGGAAGAATCTTGACGTGGAGAATCTCATTTTCTTCGATTTTCTTGCGTTAGTTTCCTTATGCTCATTTCCAACAACGTGGATTAATTCTAATCTCGGTTTAACTTACGCTTTTTTTTTTAGTTCTAAAAATTAGAATTATAGAATTAATCTACATTGGGGTGGAAATGAGCATTACTCGTTAAATTCGACAAGAGTGGATAAAAGATACCATGGGGTTTTTTCCTAATACGTGATAATAATTTCCAGTACATATTCTATCTTTATCTCTTTCCTCAATACCTATTTTAAGAGAATTAATAATACTGCGTGCCGCCCATAATGTCCACATAAATGACACTTTTGCTTGTCATATTTTCGAAAATATAATGATAATCTTGGCCACGTGTCTTATTAATTTTACGTATCTTACACCAACTAAACGTTACTTTCATTCAAGAAAGTAATAGGATATTTGAGAAGAAATTATCATAATTATAAGTACCATCAGAATACAAATAAATGAATAAAGACAGAAAGAATTCTTTACTTTTATTGTTTATTGGGAGCTTTTCAATTCTGTAATTGTTAATTCTGTAATCTTTTCTTTTTTTTTTTTAAGTGAATTTAAGACGATTTGAAGCTTTTCTGAAGTCTTATGGACTTTGTCCATTGTTAGATAAGTAGATAGGAATGAGTTACATTGAGAGGACAATAGTAAGAGATTGTCGATAGCAAGTATTTTATGATATAAGTTGTGTATAGATTCTGTAATTTGACGTACTCTTGCGCGAGTGACCTGAATCGGGAACACAAGAAATGTAGGAGACTTTGTGGGAAATGCAGCGTACTGGAGTAAAAGGGCTGTGAAAACCGCCACTCGCAGCACGAGCACGCTTAATGGGTTATGCTTTCTTTGCATTATCGCTAACATCGATGGCTCGTATACCCGTGCGGCTCGCGTGAGGAAGTGTGCTTTCGAAACGCGATAAGACCACCGCGGGAAAACCGAAAGTCACGACCTTATTCCGCCACGCGCGATAAGGGATTGATGGGAAATAATCGATGCTCTCGTCGCTTACATGCGCATCGCTACGTGCTATTGTGTGCCATACTTTCGCATTCGGATGACCCACATCCAAAATCCAATATTTCAAATCCTCAACCAGCCTTAAATGCCAGAGATATCGCGGTCTGGAAAGTATTTCGATCAACTTTAGTGAAAAAAAATGAGTATGCGTTTTTATCTTTCAAGAGAGACAATGGAAAAAAATTCATTGTTAGATCATTTCAGTTAAAAAAAAAAAGTGAAGTTAAGTCTTTTTCCTAAGCGAGAAAGAAATATTATTTTTAACCACAGCACGTTCGAAATCAGCCGTGATGTTACATAACGCGAAAGCAACAACAAACTTACGCGAAAGCGAATGTTTATTAAAGCTTCGTAATTGAAGCGATATACATATACGATGTACGTAGTCATTATCATAATTCCAAAAGGTTACATCCACTTATCTGACCCATTTATTACTGTTATACGAGTTACTATGTAACTCGTAATATTATTCCCCGAAGAACACGGAACGTTCGTGTTAATCAACGTCGCGACATATCGCAAGAGAAACCGATGACGTTGCGCGGTGATGTTCGGTCGCATTATTCGCGGATCCTTTGTGCTCGCCTCGGGAGTTTCCTCGGAGAACGGGCAACGACACCACCAACACCGCGCGCGCTGTGGCAGCTGAGGAGAAGACTACATTATAAACTCACTGAGAAGAGAGAGACTATAGCGTCTTATGGGCTCGCGCGTTGTAAAGGTACCGTCCAGACCCATAAACCTTACCGCGTACATTACCGTACGTTGCAACGGAGTGAATGAGCCGAGGCATCGAGTGACGACAAGTGCGTATGTAAGGTCCTCCCAACGTCACAGGGTTACGCTCGAAAATCCTGTTTTAGGTAGCCGTAGCTGACCCGCCATTGTTCCGCAAAGTAAACTGACATACTGTATGGGCGGAGCGTACTCCTTCCAAAAAATCGAGGTAGAGCGTATAAGAAACTTCTTTACGACTCCGTTTCCGGGTAGGTAGACCGGAGGGGTATCTTAATAGGGTAAGTTACCTTGAAAATAGTAATGGAAAAGCCACAAAAAAATGTTATTCTTTTTCTAATTCTTTTTCTAACGTGCCGAATATATAATATTTTTCGTTTGGAATCGCTAACATGCCGCGGCTCACTTTGTTCCTTCCATCACTCCGGATACCGGGGGTTGATTAAGTAGAGTTTTGACACGCGGCACAGCGTGTCATCATTTGTAAACGTTACGACGACACAATACAGGCAGCGCGGTAACATTGCAAGTTTGGACGCACCTTAATGTCGGTACCGAAGGTCGGTTCGTGCCCGGCGGTTTGAAGGCGTCTAAAGGCCGATAGAACGGCGGCCACCGAGCCGAGGAGAACGGCCACGTACCGTGGCGAACTTCGATCATGCTTCACCGGGTGGCTTCCTTTGTTTAAAATCATCCCGTTTGCCCGCTCGTGGGATTATATCTGCTTGAGCGATCAAGCATCTGGGAATCATCTTGAACAAATGCTCGACCGCGCGCGTTCGCGCTCGCGCGGCTCGATGTGAATCTCGCCTTTCTCCGCATTCCCGTCTGGTCGTGGTATCTCCTCGTTTCGCTTGCCCGCCGGTCTAAGCACACGTGGAAAATCCGTGTTGTATCTGCGACGCCATCGCGGGATTTTCGCCGTGACAGTGCAAACGTAATCGCGGCGCGAATTGCCCGACCTTTTTCTTTTCTTTCTTTTTTTTTTCCCAGAATTTTCTTTCGCCCGGGCAAAAAAGCGCCCGCATCGCGAACGTTGGCAAGCGTGTTTGTCAAGCAATAAATCAAAGCGCACTGCACGACTCGACCTTTTTTATCGCAAAATCGATTCTTTATACTTGATCGCATTGTCGACACATAGAGGCGGAGGTTACGGCACAGATTTTATTCCGAAAGTATTTATTAGGAAAAGTATTACTTGAAAAAAATTGCAGGATATATATTTTTTGGTCCAGACAATAGGGATTCTGCACAATATAATTTCATTTACGTAACCTTCAAAGTATTTAAAATATATTTAGGAATTTGAATTTTTCTGGGATATTGATAATATAAATAATGTTTTCTAAATTTTTGGACTTTGTACGTTGATATAAGCTCTCTCTTTTCCCAATCCATTATTACAATTATTCTTCACTTCTTTTAGTTACACAAAATTTATTGCACAAAAAGATTTCTTTCATTGAATTTATAAGGTCAGAGTTCATACTTGAATGAATCTTTAATGTCTGCGAATGACGGGATATTTTGCGCGAATTACGAGTATTGCATCATGTGACATTTTAGTGTAAGTACATTTTATCGTCGCATAAAAAGCTGTTGTGTGTGTATTGTGCGTTTGAAAGTATAAAATTTATTTCCACAGAGAACGTTGGCGATTCTTTCTGGTTTTTTTCTTTTCTTTTTTATTGTCGCAGAGTACAAAAACATTTATCCGCGTGATAAAGCGAAGAAAGCGACTCTTCCATCATCGGTCGCGCGCAAGTTATTATTTACGGGGTATAGTTCGACTATCGCGCGACATAATAACGTAACTCGAAATTATCTTCCACGGTGTAGTATTGCGGTGATGCTGGAGGTAATGAATCTCGCACACAGGCTAGAGATTATTGCGGAACGCTTATGTAACGTAAGCCCGCGCGCGCCATGTACGCCATGGACCGCGGATACAAGGGACTCGCTTGTTGTAAGTTGAACGGTCCTCCTCCTCCTCTTCTCGCGTGTAATGCGTATACGCGTCGTGTGTGTATCGCGCGAAACGCGATATGTTTACGGTTTGCCTCCAAAGGCGTTTAGAGATAATGTTTGCTTATTCAGTGTTATAGAAATGCAGCCGCGTGCTCAAGCTGCATTTTTTAGTGGGCGCGTATTAAAAGTGCTCGATAGGAGGGATTAAGAACATATTTTTATTTATTTCATTATTTTATCTGAAAAAGAGAGGGAGAAAGAGAGAGATCTCTTGCCTGTCCGCGAGAGAACGAAACGTGAGATGCAAGTTTATATATGTGCTCGCGATATGCGACTGCAGTGTTCGTCGGGAATGCAATTTAAATTCGGTTTTTTTTATCTTCGTTGGTCACGTAACGCAACCGCTGAAATTTTTCTCGATGTTTTTACTGTATTCGGTTGACATATTCTGAGAAAATAAGGCATAATGGCAAAGAGAATTCGTTCTACGGGATCTAGCCTCTCGGGGAAACGATAGGGATCAATATCGTAAACAATTTTTTGCATTAATTGTGTCTCTCTCACAGTTTCATATTTTTATTATTTGCCAATATGGGAAAAGTAAATGGGAACTCTCGCAACAAATTCTAATGGTATATTTATACGTAAAAGAAACATCCTTAGAATATTTTTATACAAGTCGATGTGTGTAGTTAATAACACTCAACGCCATTAAATTATTATCAAACATCATAAAATCTTCATTATATGAATCTTAAAACAGCAACGAATTAGAGAAAGTTTAACTCACGAGCAATCAAAACATTCGAGAATTCGTCATGCTTTTTATCGTTTCTGATAACGATTACTCGATTACTGTAATACACGCACGACTTTGTGGAACAGTTTGACATTTAATTACAAAGTAGTTTTTATACCATCGATTTGACATCATAAAGTCAAGATTTCGTATCCCTATATTGCGTACGAAGACAAGATCGTAAAGTAAATAGAACCACCCCTAAATCGACTCGTTACGCACGACACGCGTCGTTACGCGCAGCGTGCGATAAGATAATCCAGCGTGCACGCGTCGAATATTAACATCGAGAATGACAAGGCGGCGACAGGGCAATCACGATTATTTCGCGATTCGACGTCACACGGTTCATGATGCGGCCGAGGCCACTTAGCGTTAATACTCGCGCTCATTCGCCGTTAATAATTGGATTTAAATCGGAGCGCTCCCAGAACAGCATTTTAATCGGCCGAGCCCCCAATACACGTCGCATATTTGAACGCGTTGCGTTACGCCGACATAACTGCCATCGACCGTGTTTCCAGTTTTGCCCATATTGCTTCGTTTACTTTCCTATCTGTCGGTGCACGATATCCGATATTTTCCGCTGCGATTTCAAGCGCGGTCGAAAGCTCGGCTAACGGCCGATTTCATCGAGCTTCCTCACCGGGACAAATAACACCCCTTAAATCCTTGACGATCCCTTAAACGCGAAGCTTTTTTATTTCATCGATCGCCAGTGCCGGTAATTGTTGAATCGTCTCTCTATTTTTTTAACGAACTATTAAAAATCGATGGCTCGTCGATGTAACGTTCGTTAACGAGAATTTTAGAAGAGTTGATGAAATCGACCGTGAATGGCACTTCGTATTTTTGCGCGTGATAAGGTAGACGTGCCAGTGAATGACCTGTCAAGAAATATTTTTAAATAATACCAATTTTTTATAAAAAATATCAATGTCTCAAACTGTTATATTTTTACATATTTTATGTATTTCTTTTTTCCCCTCTCCCTTTTGTTTTTAATAGAAAAATTCATTCAATTTATTCGATAATATAAAGAGAAAGCTAAATGTTATTCTGTAAAATACAAAATAAACAACTCGATGCATTTCTGGCTTAAATGAAAATCACTTATCTTTGATCTCATTTACTTATCTATGCCCTCATTCGTTTCAGTTTGATGGTAGCATGTGCCACATTTCCGTATCCATCAATAAAAAGATTCCGGACAAAGATTCCGTAAAGACACTCGATTCGCGGAATACTTTGACAAAACAGGTATGAATAATTTATCAGGTCACGCCCCGGTGACCAAGCTTAGCGTGAGAGACGGACGGGAAGCATGAAATAAACGTACGTTTACTGCTTATTACGGGGTACACGACAATCTCTTCTTTTAAATCGCGAATCTTTCGCCGCAGCCTTTCCGCGAGATATTCCATTTCCATTCTGCGGATCTCGTTATTTCCGGTTCGCTCTTCGCATTCTTCGTAACGTCGAATTATTTTCGAGCATCGCATCCGGTGTATCATGAAAAATTGCGCCGTTATTCGCATCATGTGTGCACTACCGATGTTTTCGTAGATACAACGTCGCAAAACTCAGAGATGGAAGATGCAGACGGATCTATGACACGATCATCAAAAAATCTTCGCAAAGTTTTATCATGATTTCCGACCTTATCCAAACAAATTTCATCATATCACAGTGAGACATCAACGTGCTCACAATTTCGATACGCGTATAAAAGTTTTTTTACTTTTTCCGACTCTTTCCACTTTAGGAGGAAAATTATATAATCCACTTACATACACGCGGATGTAATGAAATGTGGTAAAATGCGAAAACGAGAAACAAGATTTCGTGACGCGAATTTCCAACGTGTCGAATGTTATCGGATTTAATTCTATCAAAGGATCGTTGAAAAGATAATAGTTGCATAATCTTTAATATCTTTAGTCTTATAGAGCTGAAAGAATTCCTCTTTCTCTCTTTTTATGCATGTTATTATACATAATATGTAACCACCAGTTAATTACACGTTAATTAATTCTCAAAATTCTTCTAGTGTATGCATAATGTATACTTTTCAACGATCGAAAAGTACTAAAGTATTGAACATGTACGTACTTACATCCCCGTTAATTAATGCATCGAGGATCTGCGCCGGTAGAAAGGTACTCTCGCCGATATCGAATTAAATAACTTTCCTTTCGGGGAGGGAACTTCGTTATGATTGCGGAAAACTCACAGCGCAAATATAACCGAAAGTGGAATTGCGTACTCTACGGCTGGAAACTTTGGTGTTAAATATCGCGCGAGGATGAAGAGGGGATAGCTCCGCGTTCCAACTGGTTGAAGGTGGAGGAAGGTTTATTAACTTTCTGTTTAAATAAATATAAAGGACTGCTCTCTACAGTGTACGACGGAATTGCCAACGGTAAAGCGCGGACAAATTTATTGAACGCGACTCGCACTCCTCTTCCATTTCTGTTTCTGCTTCTCTCGGATCTGGCAATGTGCGAAAGTTGATCGCTGGAGTTTTGCTAAATAAGTTCCAAAACGTCTCTGAATATCCGTGCGTTTTGCAACATTTTTATTTTACTCGAGCTAAGTCGCCAGTATACCCCCGGAAGTAGACGTAATTCCAAAGTTTAAAAGTCGGGAGGGATATCTTATGTTTCTTTTCCTCCTCTTTTTCTTTCGTGAGTTTTCCGCGTCATAAATACGAACTTCGCTTATATCTTTACATGCGGAAAACGACAACATAATGAATTAAGTAAACATTCTTGTGAACATAATGATGTTTTAATTTTTTTTATTTTTCATTCATCGTCGTCAATTCGTGAATATTCAAAGCATTTGGAAAAATAATACCTTTGTTGTTTTTAGAGAAACAATGGGAATTCTATTAAAAATGAAGTTATATGGCTCGAAAGAATGGTCATATCGATAGGGGGAAAAAGTTCAAAAAATTATACAATTTCTTTGTTCACGGATTTCATTATATTTCATTACATTTTGAATGGTAATAACAAATATTTTTCCATAATCACGCATTTATTCATTAATTAAATTTTCATCTAATGAATAAATTGACAAACAAATCTATAAATTATCTGAAATCTAAAACACCGAAAATACCGAATTAACCTCGGAAATTATTCAGTGATTTTGTTATATTTAACTGTGCAGTTTAATTATTCGGTGTCAAATATTTTCATACGTAAAAGCGGTATAAATAATTAAACGTATTCTTCGTTGCTTGAATTTCAGAATTGGAGCATCCTGAAATTTTTAAAAAATTTTTAAAGATTTCATTCCGTAAAAACAACTTGTGGAAGATTCTGAGTTTGATCCATATTGAAAACACTTCGTATTTCGTTCGTTCATAATTTCGTACAACAGCCACTCATGAAAAACTTGAGTTTCTCTCATGACAAATGAAAACTCAGCATTGTGAAGGAATTGAAATCTAACAAGTTGTAAGTACATATCTCGCAGCAACGTAACACCCGAGACGTATTTTATCCCGACCCGGACAAGTTCCCGAGGCCACGTCGTATCGTTGCGCCAAAAACAACTGGTATTAAATGTCCATCCCCGACCGTAGATAAACGCATAACGACATTTGCCGGTTAAGTTATAATGACTTTTACTGTGTCATGAGCACTCGCATCAACGTCAAAGCGAAAGTAAACTTTTATGATTATATTGAAAACCTCTCGCGATTCTACTTCCGCCACTTACCGTTTATACCCCTCTTGAGGGTTCTGTGTGAGCACCGTCGGTTCTCTTGCCATCTTATTTTTATTGCGAGTAAGAAGATACCGCTAACAACCAGATTTTGTCGTATACCTCGCGCGACTTGTTAGACTATAGTTAGGGATGATCATGTATCTTTATGTGCAAGTGAAACAATAGCGGAAGAAACTTGTCGTATGCTAAAAAGAGTAGTAACGTTAAAAAGAAGGCAAGACTACAAGATCAACGAACTCTTATTCGTTTTATCAAAAAAACAGAAAAGATAAATGAGAACACGTTATTTCTAACAAAATAAAAACATACATTACAAAAATATATAATTGGAAAACTGGAATAAATATTTTTTAATTATTAATATTTTAAAATATTTTTATTAATTATATTTAAATATTTTAATTAATAATTATTAATTTTTTAAATATTTTTTGTGTACGTGTGAAGTAAATGTTTTATCTTCAATCCATTTCAATGAGAATAATTTAAAAATGTATTGTTAATGCATTTAGCAATATCACTCATTGTCAGTAAATTTAAAATCCAATAATAAAAAATGGAATATAATGACATTACAACATATTTCAATTTTTAATAGTGGATTATGGATAAGCTAAAAATATGATGTCAAATACATTTTGAAAAGAGAACATCTCGGAAACAAGAATAGCTTTTAAAACATGTATTGTCATATGATTTTATCCAGTAAAATCAGTTTAATCTTGGATTTTTATTGTAAATTTTTATAAATTTTGCTCTTCAAAAGATGAGACAAATTAAACTACTCAATCAATGTTAGAATAATTAAATTGTGTTATTACACAGATTAAGTTGTCTTCCTTAACAGATATAAGAGAGAACGTGAATAAACTTACAATAAATTTATTATACTAAATTAATACAATCATAATAACAAGCAAACGTGTATGTTTATTCGAGTTTTTCAAGCAAACACCTTGGAAACACAGAGAGGAATATCTTCTGAGAATAAAACCCCTGTCTATAATTCAGGTGAACAATTTGTACTGTCTCATTGCACTATTGTATGTTAAATAATCACTGTACTATTTAACCAGTGCTTATAGAAATAGTCACAGAAAGCTGCTACAGCTATTATATTAACCTAGTTTCATCGTAAGCATAGCTTAGATCTACATCATACATTTTCATGCTTTATCTACCGCATAACAAAGATTCCCTCATTTGTATTTTGCATATACTATTGTTTCACGTTTATCAATCAAAAACATCTTGTTTGAAGATGGAGATAATTTTATTAAATTAAATGAGATAAAATATACAAGATTGACATAATCGTGTAGTTTGATAAGTAACTTTTGTTCAATTTTATATTCTTAATTGCGAACTTTTTTATTTATATTTTGCAATATTTAAAGTTTAAGAATTATTAATTCCAAGATACTAATTCCAAATTAATTCCAAGATAATAATTTCCAAAATCGACTGTTTTGAGAGAAGAAAGTCTTGTAAAAGTCTTGATCTATCTTTCTATGTCAATTTTCACTTCACTTTTTCGTGTAAAATTATTATCTTCTCGGCGATATCACCAATGATGGGCCATCTCATATATCTAATGTTCCGTTACGATGTTGCTCGATGTTTTCGCGAAACGAGACTGTTCAAACATCGTTGAATGACGGCCGAAAATGCGCTTTACGTGATGGTGGACGGTAAGCGACACGTGATGAAACTTATAATTTAACGAGAGACGACACGTTCCCAATACCCGACTGCGCGCGTTATTTTCGCCCGCATTGGGTGAACACGGGCAGACGCGCCCTAGTTACGTGTAGGGATTTGTGGCAAGAGAGAGAGAGAGCTAGAAAAAGAGAGAAAGCGTGTGTATGTGTGTGTGCGCGAGTAAATGCGAGCATATCAAAGCTTCAAAGCCAAGAATAACCATCGTAATCATGTGCTGCCACTTCTGGTAAAACGGTTTTAACTCCGCCGAGCCGATCCGCGCCTGAATGAGGGAGACGCGCGTAAACGCGCCGCACGTGTACGTGTGCATGTCCATTCAAACGCTGCGTTTCGCTGTCCCTCTCGGACGTACAGTATTTTACGCGAAATTCCTGGATAACGAGTATGTAATTTTCACGACGAGAGACCACTACGGGATGAAATCCGAACTTCGAGCCACCGTGAGTCATTCGCTCATGCACAAATTCTTCACGTACATGTGTGTTACGCGGGATTATAATGCAAAAAGGAAAAAAATACGTACGCCTGCGCGTTTATATATATATATATATATATATATATATACATATATATCGTGATAATTATGGCGCAGTGAAAAGCGAGATAAACGCCGAAACTTTATTAACGACCGTTCGTTACGCACGCGTACTTACGGCTGAGCGCTTTGACCTCTCGAACTTCATAAATACATTCTCGATAAAAGCATGCCGACAACTTGAAAAATTGATTTCGGACGGCCCAGGTGTTTGTGTGGCCCGGCGAACGCTAATATAATAATCGATAACCGCCAAGTAATCCACAGTGGATCGTGAAATCGAGAATAGATCAGTGTCCTGCAAATATTTAACGAATTTTGATAGCGTCTACATTTGATTTCGTCACTATTGTCATGTATCTATTGTTAGGTCTCTTATCTATTAAATCAAAAATAAATATTGGATCGTTGCATACGAAATCGCGGATCTCTGA
The DNA here is from genome assembly GCA_901521435.1 of Crematogaster levior. NCBI lineage: Eukaryota > Metazoa > Arthropoda > Insecta > Hymenoptera > Formicidae > Crematogaster > Crematogaster levior. The sequence continues at coordinate 324,851 of CABEGB010000992.1, forward strand.
AGGTCTCGATTTTACACTCTTGTAAAATGAACACAAGTATTATGAACACCTTTCAAAAAGTTTTAATATGAAGGAACATAATTTTGCAAAGTATTGTATTCTTTTTTATTCAATTCTTTTTCTTTTGGCTTGGAACCTACATAGCTTTTCATCTTGAGAATGTTGCTTGTACAATGTTGTTATGATAATCAAGCTGGATCGATTCCTTCATTTCTCGTTTTCATACGCAAATTCGTATGAGTGAATTCGAATGTACGAATTTTTACCCAGCTATGTCGGGTCAGGTGCCGTTGTTTGAAATCGATTTCGGTCACAACATCGCGATATCAGTAGTTTAAAGTTTTTAATTTTCTCTCGCTTGAAGAAGGACAGCAAGGATGCCATCTTGCTCTCTGCCAATGCGGACGCACACAGGATTATTGCTCCTCAACGTTTCTCGGCATTTCCGTTCCCTTCTTCTACGAGCGGCAGAACGCAGCCCGGGGGGCAGGGGGGGGCCTGATTCCCTGAAATTGATTCTCTCTCGTTCTCTCGAACCCACCATCTGTCGGCGGCATCCCCAAACGAAATAATCGACGAGATTAAGGCCTGCGGGACCGTGGTAGCACGGGAGACAGAGACCGCGTGACCACGTTTTCTCCCTACGACTCTTGTCTTTCTCTCTCACGTCTTTTCTCAATAAAATCCGGGCACGTTTCGCAAGGATATTGTATCCTCGGACAAGACTCCTCTTCTTTTTCGTTCTCGTTTTCCCTTTATACCTGCGGTTAGAACCCTGGTCCGGCATGAACGTGTAATCACAACAATAATTTCCAGCGCCGTCTTCGCCGATTCTTCTCGATGCTCTCCTTCTTTATCTCTCGGTCCGTCCCTCACGAGAGATGTGCACGCCGTTAGTCGAAGATTGTCAGGGCTAATCGATTTCTATCGTGTGTTCTTTTTTTTTTTGCCGCGCGGTACTCTATTCTCGATATCATTTTCATTAGTGATAGGAGTCAGCAGTCACGAACGAGTCGCGACGAAGGCACGTCTTCCTTGAGATTTTTATGGAGTGCCGGCGTCCGGAACGAGGAAATCGATCAACATTTAATTAAAACATTGCATCGTTGTGCGATGTTTTAATTAAATGTTTAATTTATCATTTTGATTCATTATTATTTATCTATTGTAGAACATGTGTATTCACGAACAAAACGTCATACAAGCACGCGTTACAAAATGAGAAGGTCAAGGAACAGTATCCAGCTTTGTGACACGCGATACTTTGATTAGAAGTACAACTTTTTCGTGTTACGTTACATTGTAAAAGCAACAGCGGACAAGGCACGATAGAAACATGACCTCCGAAAATAATTGCTTAAACTGCACACGACCTTTCTCAAATCAGATAATTTTGACCAGCCTTTGTGATGTAGAATAAATTATTTTACATAAGTTTGTTTTTATTAAAAATTTGTCGTAAAGTTAATAATCTTCGTATTTCTTCCTCTTTTGCTCAATAATGCATACCAACATTATTTGTATTAAATATTCATATTAGTTTATGTTAAATTATGTACTCCGGGGAAAAGAATAAAACGCTCTGAATGCGGAGTGGTAACGTTTATCAGTCAGTCTCGTCATCGCGAAAAGGTTAAAGGTAAAAACTTTTATATAAACAGTGTGTTGTTGAAAACAAGGAAGTCGAAAAGCGACATTGACTTCTGCGATATATTATAATTTCAATAGAATTGCATTGTTTCCTATATTAAATATTTTATGTCAAATGTCAACGTCGGCAAATTCTGTCGCTAACAGCGCTCGCATGTGAACGTATTGTATGTACCGCAGTAACTAAGAAATGAACTTTTAAACTGCAGAACGTTGAACTTTCGATCGTGTCTGCATATGAAAAAAAAATATACTCAGCATATCAGCCTGATCAATCAGTAGAGTAGATACACGAGTCAAGAAAGTTAGTCGTCAGGTTCAGTGGTAATTCAATTTTTATATCTATGGAACACACAGTTAATCTACAATTTGTCTGTTTGATGCAGAAGAACGATAGAAAAAACTTAGTTGTTGTCAATGTGTATGACACTTTTGAAATTGAATTCTCTAAATAGCTGCAGAAATGAGTTGGAGATATTTTTTATCATTTTTTCAGTCTATCAATTTAACTGAGTGAAGTTTTATTATCGAATTTTAAGCATAATTGGACAATGTTATGCACTTACAAATTTAATAATCTACAAAATTGATTAAAGTAGATTAACGGATGTGGACAATTGAATTGACAAATGCTATTCTACATTTTACTCTCAAAACTACTTGTGTGGATTATTTAAATTACTTTTGCATAACATCATCCAATCGATATGCCATTTCCAAATGTGTTATTCAAACGCTATTACTCTTTCTCTCCATTTTGAAATGTCAGTGAACAAATTTTCGAGATTGATCGGCGCAAAACGCTCAACTTCAAACCGACACATTTCGACTTCTCCGTAGAGAACATTTCCGCCCTTCCGATTTAACGGAATCTGTCATCAGTGACAGCTAGTACCTCCCTTTGTGAGCGCGCAACAATCAAAAAATTGGCAATCGAGGTTTGGAAAACTACCTCACCGCTTGTCGATCCGCGACAGTCGGTGTTCACAATAAAAAACGACAGATGAAAATGATTATTTCGTGCTGGTGGATTCATGGCTCGCCCGGTGTCGCGCTATCGTGGTCATAAATACATCCACAAGGTGCAGGATAGTCGTCTAGGATGGTCATCACTTGGACTTCGTAATTTTATTTTATCGTTCCGTAAAATAACACAAGATAGAGAGGGAGAGACAGAGAGAGAGACAGGAAGAGGAAGCGGGAGGGCGAGAGATAACGCACAGCGCAGAAGGTATAAAACTAAAGCGCCATTACGACATAACTTCCGTAATATCGAGCATAAACACCGAGGGCCAGGGCGCATGCGACCCCGAAGACGGTGCAATGCTCGGCTCAACTACGGCCGTGATAAGATGAGAGAAGAGGAGAGGAGTGCATCCTTAATTCCCGCGACTTCGCAAACATTAGCTGCTCGTAAGTTTGTTGTGCGCGGGGCGCCGAGTTGCGCGTCCGCGCGAGCGTGTATGAATTATGCCTTGGGATAACGCTCGACATAAGCGCTACATACATGTATGTATGTACGGTACGTACGGGAGAAACTCGACATCCAATTGCGTGTACCGTGCCGGCACGATGTAATATTCAGCTGCTGGCAACAGCTCACTCGCGAGAGAACCGAGAGCTCTCGAGAGCTCGGGGGAGGTGTATGTGTCGCGCGTGCCCCTTCTTTTTCACGGTCGCGTGGAGACGACGGAAAGATCGACGACGAACACGTGTGTGTGCATGTCGGAAGCAGAAGAGTGACGAACAGCTTTGCTAAACCTGTCTCTTACATTTTTCACGTTCCAATTTGCGCGTCGGTGTGCATCACATGTGTCCGTTGGTATCCTACCGAAGAATTTTGCCATTCAAAAGAGAAATGTTTCTACTCCATCTTCTCTCTCTCTTTCTCTCCCTTCCTCCCTCTTTCTGCAAAAACAATTTTATTTCTATACAACACGAAACAATTAAGGAATCGCTTCATTAGATGACTTTATATGATTGAAATTTACTCAAATCAACTATTAAAGTAATTGAAATATTGTATTTATGTAAGCGTTATTGAAAATTAAGCTTGGATACTGGAAAAAAAATATCTTTTTAATTTTTCAAAACTATCCACGTAGCTATATTATTATTTCTTTTAACTATTTCTTTTAAAACTATCTACGTTTCGTCTTAGAGTTAAAAACTCACTTTTCTCTTTCTCTATTTTCTCTTCGTCTGTCTTTGGCCGCATTACCGTAATTGCGCACAGTCATCCGTAGTTTCAAACGGGATTATTACGCTGTCCGAGTTTTCTTTCTTTTCCGGAAGTCTCCTACGATCGTTACGCGCGCGTAGCTATGCGTGACGGTTGCTGGACGGTAGACCGCAATAATAGCGGTCACACACGATCATAGATGCCGTTTCATGATCGAGCGATAGAACCGAGAATCTAATGATAATCTCCTCTTATCATCCAGAAGATCCAACACATTTAATCGAGTCTCAATTTAACAACTATTATCGAATTAACTATTATCGAATCGATCTATTATGGGAGAGCCTTTGTTAGTGCATTGTCATTGGATGCATTATAATATAATGCACAAAGTATTTTACTTGATAACATATGCAATATTATTGATTGCTAGTAATCATTAATGTGATTGATTATATTGTAATCATTATATCATGATTACAATTCTCTCTCTTTCTCTCTCACACAAACACAATTATTAATATTCTGAAATATATATATATAATATTCCATGAATATATAGGATTTTTAAAAAGATTGGACTGTATGTTATGTTTTTCTCATAAAGACAAACAAAAGTTCTTATAAAACATCCTAAAATGCTTCATTAAAAAGTTTGTTAATTTTTTAAATTAATTGATTTTCTAAACAATTAAAAAGATAAACAAATCTCAAAGAAGATGTTAAAAATGTCTATTACGTGAAGCAAACAGGATCCTTCTTCGCATCATGGATTGTCTTATGCGTTCGAATACTCCTAGACTATTGTTCGACATTCATTCTTCTTCTATTCAGCTTCTATTCTTTGTAAAAGTTGTAATTTGTTGTTGATTGGAATCGAGTAAACAATTGTTTTCAAATGATCCTATAGATAAAAGTCAAGTGGATTTAAGTTGGTTTGAGCGTGCGGGCCTTGATTGTGAATTACGACCAATCGACTACGATAATGCTATGTTCACAAACTGTCTTGCAAAAACTCTTTCACGACTAAAATGCGGAAGAGCATTATCATGCATAAACCACATACCTGCTCTTAATAACCTAATAGATTTGGAAGATTACTTCATAAGGAATTGCAATACGCTTTTCCAAACCTTTGCGGTGAAACAATCAAAAAATAAATTACATCAGCCCAAATATTTATTGAAAATTTATGTTGGTATCTTAATTGCACAGCGGCAAGTGAATTCTCATATGCCCAAATTTTTTTACAACATGCATGCTATAAAAATTCCAGATCTATTCCGTTTTATCAATAAAGATAATGGATGTGATAAAAATACATCATTATCCGCTGAAACAATCAAGTGTTTGAAGAATACACTTGACGTAATAGACAGTTACTGTTTTATAGTAGGAGACTCTTTGGAGACTCTTGGAGACTCTTTGTAAATGATAAGGATACAGCCGATAAGTTTTTAAAATCCGGCCAACAGTATTGCTCGAACCTTTCTCCAAAACAATTCTTCTTGTATTATCACCTGTAGTTTCTTCAATGTAAACTACTCGTTCTTCCAACAATCTCTAAAGTTCGCAGCCGTTTATCTTAAGCAAGAGATTTTAAACTTTCAGTTTTCTTTTGCAAATGTCTTCTGTGCAATCTTTCGAATGTCTTTTCATTAAGTAAATATCGGTTTGGGAACTGACTCGTGTAAAGTCTTAGCTCGATTGCAACTCGCCATACCATACATCAAATATCAATACAATCAGCCATTTTTGCATTTAAATAAATCTCCATAACTTAAAATTTATTTTGACTCTACTGTAGCTAACACAATGATAATTAAGTATCTAATTTTACAAATAAACAAATAGTTGTATTCAAATTACAATCAAAATAATGTGCATTGAAATTTATTCTTTTAATTTTAATTTGATATTAACTTTTTAACGAAATGTTTTAAAAACATGTTTTATCAGAACTTTTTTATTTGAATGAAAAGAACGTGACACATATGAGTCCTACATTTTTTTGAAACACTTTGTATATGGGACATTTCTGAAACCAAATTATTTTGTAGAGCCATCTCTATTACATATTTTATAAGTTATGAATATTTAAATTATCTAATTTGTTTTATTTGCAATATTTATTTAGCTAAACGTATTGAAGTTTATCTGACATATAATACAAAAATTCTTATATCTTTAAGAAGGAAAAATAAAATATTTAATAAGATTTTGACAAAACACGAGAGATCTATTTGTGAGATCTGTTTTATTTTCAAATTGTTTTTCCTAAATAAAATATTATTTAGAAAAATATTACTGCGTAATAGTGTTATACAAATTGAATATAGTATTTACCTGAATTTTTTCAAAATGGAAACTTACAGTCGTTTCAACATGGAATAATATTGATAGTTGTAAAATAAAATTATCACTTTACTTTTTTTCACTGTAATTATTGAACAGAAAGAGATATTTTTTCCATTGTTACATTTTATAAAATTCCGTTCATTTTGCGAATATTATTTATTTAGAGAATTTTGTGAAAGAGAGATGAGTATATTTCGAGTTTTTTTTTCATAATAATCGTGAATATTTCATGAATTCGTAGTGCCGTAGTGAGTTTTCCCTTTTTCTCGCACTTGTATACAAATTTATACCAGTTTGAGGAAGCATTTTAAGCGGCTTTTTGCACAAAACTGCGGATTTTCAGACCATCTTTCAATCTTGGAATGAACCGTTGTCAATCTTGAAATGCAGAAAGCAAACCGCGATGGGTGTCAAGGATTTCCTTAGAAAACCGATTATTCCAGCTAAGCCTAACCGGCCTGGATAAATAGCCGACACAGATTTTCTTCTTGGATGCCGACACCTTGTGTTGAGTCGCATACAATAGCCGTCGTAGATCTTTTGTTTCGCGGCGGCGGGACAAGAAAAATATCGCTAACAAACGGCCGACCTTCGAGCACGAACGATCGCGCGGGATTTGCATGATCATAAGTCTCTCCCGACGAGATTCCTGAAAATTGGGCCGAAATTTATACGCGTCTTGCTCGAGTGCCTTTGTCTTTTAGCGTGACGGATTAAAAAAAAAGTAATAGTGCCCACCTAGCGTGCTCTAATCCACACGCGAGGAGGGTGGGATAGAGGGAAAACGGCGGGCGTAACTAAGTGGTTCGGAGCATGTTTAGCACTTAACTCCTTATGCAGAGATCTCCTTATCTATATACTTTGCACACAACACATTTTTTTCTTATTTCGTGCTCTAAATTTATCCTTTGAAATACTGCCTCTGTATCATTTCAAACGCATCATAACGCATCATTAATATGAACCGTCTAGAAACATCATGCAACGAAGATTTTTTTTAACAACTTAATCGTGAAAAATTAAATTGCATCTCTTATCGCTTCTCTCTCCCTCCCCCTCGCATGCAACACACGTACATGCAACTTTTTCGTATAAAGTACCGTGTGGTATAATGTTAGTTTGAATGAAAAATTATGGATCTGATAAATTAATGAATGTTAAACACGTCGATGTTAGGTAAACTCGGCCAATTTCGCATCCTCTACCCTCTCCTAATTATGCCACTGGGAGGACGCGGAAAGTTTAAATTGGCACGCAACGCATAACGCAAGAATCGGTGCTGTGCGATTACATGGATCCACCTACTGACAGATTGTCTGCGTAGCCAAGCGCGAGCACCTGCTGTTCCATTTTTCCCGATTCGCGTCGGGAACTATCATTTTCTTAACAATACGCTGGGGAGTATAGAGATAACCTACCACCGAGCATCGATATTTCGGAAACGGTGGGTCGACGCCCGATGGTCAATTCATGAGACATGGTGGTGCTTTACCCTATGATATTATCGGATAAGAACGGGGTATGATGCAGAAGAATAGATAGTCAAATAGCAGATGGGGAAAAATATCGGTGGTTTACCATCCATTAGGGTAACGTTCCAATTCCGAGTAGCATCCCATTTCTGAATCTATTTTAAATTAAAAAATAGCACTTAGTGTCTTTCCTTTTTTATTAAGACTGGGTTATTCAAATTTCCGTAATGTTTTTATTTTATTAACGTGTGTAATGCTTTTGTTTCAGACGCTGGCTCTTTGACTTGGATACTCTCATTCCGCTTCGCTTTCCATCATTTTGGTTCGTAAACTCTTTAATTTTTTAAGTTATTAGTAATAAGTTTATCGCTCGCATTGACAGAATGCTAATGTTTTATTCTCTATTATTGTTTATCATGAATTTTATGAGAGTCAGACGCGAATTAAACATTAGGAGTAATAAGGTCTCAAGATATTTTGGTGTTGAATAATAATATATATGTATATCGATATTTCTGACTTTGATGATGGGCGATAACCGATAGTCACTCCGGATGTTAAGCATCGATAGTCAACTCCATGACACGTTCTTCCTTTCCATTCTATCGAGTGTTCTCCCGCGGGATATCCGCAAGCTTCTCTCTCGTTGCTAGCCCGATTCCCTCCTAAATAATAATGTCTAGACATCTTTACATCGTCTTCGTGCGGACGAATAGCTCTCGTGGTGAGAATAAAATTGGTCGTTTACGATAAACCCTGATCTCCCCCTGGACTCCCAGTGTGCATCTTCTTCCTTCCGCGCGTGTATCGCCGTTCTCAGAAACAAACGATTCGTTATTCCTCTGAATGAGGAGAATTTACGGTTTTGTGCGACGACAGAAGCCGATAAAAGCAGTTGGGGGGAGCGAAATGAGGGAAAGGGTGGACTTAAGTAGCTGCCTTTTTCGACGAACTGTTTAACGCGTGGCCGAATAGCCATGTAATGCGAGCGAGGCGGTCAGCACTCGACTGCATGTACAAGGTGTTTCTAAAAGCACTTTGGCACCGTTAAAACATTATTCATAAAAAACCTGGAAGTTTTTAAAACACATTACATTTTTTATTAAATATTAAAGAATTGTTAAATGTTAAAGAATCTATTAAATATTAAAGAATAAAAATGATGAATTAGTTCCAGTCTAAATATTGAAAATGTTTCTTATTTAACTTAAGTAAATTTTAGCAAAATTTTGATTTGAAAATTAATAAAAAAGTATTTTCACAGTATCGTATAAAGCAGTGAAAACAAGAAAGCAATCAATTCAATTATAGCCTCAGAAATATTTGATATGAAGATTTGATAGCAAAATTCTACTTCTAGAAAATTAAATTCAAACAAACTTCATCGTAACAACAATTTTATTTGAAGCTTGCTGATTAAGAAATGGAAATTTAGAAATTGGAAAAATGATGATATCGATAAATGATATCCGATAAATGAAGATATCTCTCGATATTTTTCTTTATAGAAAGCGTAATCAAGGCAGAATCGTAGAGTAGAAGGTAGAAGTACGGAATACTGATTCTATCTTCGTTTCATAAAATTGGATATTTTATTTTACTACTGACGTCTACTATACACTCATAATTCGAACCTTATGTGCGTTCCAATGATACAAACACAGATGTTATTAACCATCATGCAAAACTTTTAAATTTCTCCAGAAAGGTGCCACGATCTTCTGGCTGTCTCTACGATGTCTATCCTACATCTGATATCTCCCTACCTTCTCTCTAGAATACTTTTTGATAGGTCTGGGACACCCTATATATGCCATATATCCGGAGCGATGGCCGCGTATACGTACAACGTCTGTGCGTAGGGCCTACCTTCCGCTTTCTGATTGGCCTTCGTGGCTTCCATCGATTTTTCTCATGTGTATGTATCAAGATATGTAAATATGGCTTATGCTATACATGATGCCACGACATTGTATCGCCGCTTGGTGCATGCAAGAGAAGATCGTGAATTAGAGGCGTGGGGGATAACGTGTTCATCGTTCCGACGAAAACGTATTTGTCCAACGCGGCTCGTTTATATTTAAATGAACGGTTGATTTTATATTGTACCACCTTGCACACCTCTTTCTGGGATGCTTCTCCCGGATGCATCCTGTGGTGCGCCCTCGATATATATCGGATACAAAGGGCGACTACTGGTCCTCGGAATTTTAACGCGGCGCGGGAGAGAGCATTTTCAGTCGCGCGCGAGAATGGACACAAGAGTATTGTAACGCGCTCGAGAGAGTTGTGCTCTTTTTTTTCTGTTAGCTTTTCGATTCGATAAAACCCAGCTCGGAAAGTTGAGCTAAACATTTAAATATTGAACGGTCATTCTACGTGCCCGGGGAGTAACTATCACGAGTTATTTTCGAAATTAACTCACGGTACGCTACAAATCCACTTTAGAAATCGATTTCCATTTTATTCCATTTTAGGTAAAATGCAGCTTATTATTACCGTGGCGCTTTCGACAATTTGTAGTTATTATTATTAATTCATCTTAAGTGTGAATAGATGAATTGTTAACACGATCAATAGATGGTAAAGAATTGCGTTTTAATATTTAATAAACTTTTGTTTTAATTTTAATGAAATTTAAACTGTCGGTGGAAACTTGCTGTATTTTCTCTCGCGGTACCACTATCGTAGTCCATTATTTATCCTTTCGTTGCTCGCAGAGTTGCCACGTAAGTGAGCAAAGCCAGACTCGTGCTTCTATGCGAGGAGGAATTAAAAACGAGTGTAAAGACTGAGGGTTGATGTAAATGTGTAAAAAAAATGGCCCTTTCAACGTCAAGGTTAAAGAATTGCCGCTCTAAAAAGTAAACCTTTCGAATTGACGTGTAGCGTTTCGAGCGTGTTAACGCGGCATTGTACTCGCGAATACAATTGTCAAAGACAATTGCGTCGCGGATGAGAACGACGGGGATTGATTTATCGACGACATTACAATTCGAGAAATTATTTGACTCGGGCGTATGCAAGAGTTGTTGGCATGCTGACGTCGTGGAAGTTGCGTGTCGAGATAGATGGGAAATTTATCAGAAGATTCAATTGTAGGAGGCGGGTGTCGTTGATCGGGCTATCAATTTTAAACGCAATCCGCGTAGCGCGATATACATTCGAGAAATCGAATTCGAAACTGCCGACTTTAACCCAATATTTACACCGCCGCCCATTTATTAACGTCTCTTTAAATTGCGCATCCATTATAAATTCCTCTGTGGCAATATTTCCGGTATTTTTCGAGCTAATATCGCTGTTTGAGGAATGTTGTTTCAATCACGCAATATGACATAGCAAAAATCTCCCAGCTTAATCAAGAATTAAAGTTTTTTGATGTAAAATTACGATGTATAAAATTAAAAATGCTCAAAACAATATGAGTACGGACAAAATAATTATGAATTAAAGTCGAGATGTTTGTAATTAGAAAGATTGCCATTATATAATTGTCATTGTATAATTGTATGTATAAATTATAACATAGAAATAGAAAAGAGAATAGAAAATAGAAAAGAGAAAGATTGAAAAAGAGAGATTATTTCCGTGAAAGTTTATTTGCATATTACAAAAAAATGTATGAAAATGTGATGAATATCCTTGGCACTCGTATTGAATATCCAGTCTATAATTCATGGGAATTCCCGGCAAATATCCAATGAGCTCGCCGAAAATCCACTACATTAATCAATCTACGGTAAAAACTACAGTAAAACAAGACACATTTTCACGTGTATGAAATAAACATTTATTTTTTCTCTCTTGAGTTGCTCCGCTTTTCGTGTGTCATAAATGCTCATGAGCACTTTCTTCGTGCTTTACGAAGGTGGTTAATGCAATGTTTATCATCGTCTCGGAAATTAATTAGCCTTTGAAGTCGAAGCTAGCACACTTTACATTATCGAATCAATCATAGTCCATTACCTCGATAGCATAACAGTTACATGATGGGTCGTCCGTTGTTGTTGGATTCATTAAGGTCTCCACCGTTTTCTTTGCGAAAAACATTGTTTGTTTGACAATCAAGCTGTTTGTCCACTTTGAACTGCCTTCCATGTACAAGTATATTTCAGGATGTTATCACAATACAAGTTTTTGTATCTTTTGACGATCTCGTAATTAATGTTTTCTTTATGAAAATTTAAAGACCTAACGGCGGTAATGTTTAACGTAAAATTTCATAATATTTTGAAAACCTGAACTGCACACTGAAAGATAAATAATAAATTTTTAATCTTTATTATTTTTTAATTGGTTTTATCTCAACAGAATTAAGATTTAAATTTAATTTTAAAATTAATTAATTTAGCGATTTTTTTTATCTAGCTTCTTTAACAAAAAATTACATACTAAACCATTGTATGGAAAATACAATGTTAAAAACTTAAAATTATTGAAATGATTGCTGCATTATAATATACATTTATTTATAATATATATTTTGTTAACAGTAGCACTGTAAGAAAAAATACGATAATATATACAGTTGTATTATTCGTTGAATAATGTGAGAGCATGTATTTCTATACTTGGATAGTTGAATAGTACATCCGCGTAGATTCTTTTTCGAAAGTTAGTGCTGGTGGCTATTCGATGCTTCATTCCCTATTTTTTGGAAAAATAATATCTTGCCAACGATTACTCATGTTCTTTTTATTCATGTTCTCTTACCTTTTATATTTAGAATACATTCTCGAATCACGACAAAACCTACATCCCGCTGCGAATGTATATGTTTTGCCTAACAACGGCTTCTTCGATTATGTAAACGGTGCGATAAATTACGCAGGGTGTCTGTCGTCTCGACATGACGCGACGGGAAACGAGATAGATACGCGATTAGCTCCCTCGGCTCTTCACGAGTCTTTTTGCAAATCCCGCGAGGATTTTACGCGTTTACCTACATGCAATTGAACATTAGTAATTATTAAAGTAAATCTTAAAGTCAATTCTCTTGAAATATATGATTTTAAAGTAGTCCTTTTCAACATAATCCTTTAAATCTTTTAATAAACCTCAAGAAACCTTTTAACGTTAACTTAAAAATAACCTTTTCTGTTTTAATATGATAATATGTATTTTACTTGATATCAATTTAATTATTATTATTACAAAGAGAGAAGGGAATTTTACAGAAGTGAAAGAACAAAATCTTATGAGATTAATTGTAATGATAATGCACCGTACTCCTTCTTAGAGAGAAGAATTTAGAGTTCTTAAAATTTGAAAAAAATTAAATTTAGTGTTTAATTATGTTAGTTTCTTAGAAATAGGGTTAGATCATTGTTGCACTAAACTCAGTTATTAATGTTGCAATTAGTTTCGAAAGATCTTCTACTTTGAGTGGATAAACAATAAGGGAGGGAAAACAACGTTAATCGCTCTTCTTAACGTAGAGTATTTAGCGTTTATTCTAAGAGACAGCAACTATGAGACAAGAGGGTGACGCATGGAGCCGGGCATTGTTCTACCCACTCGAGGTCCGACGACACATTTAGGATGACTAAGCTAGTGCTGCGCATCGAGCATACTTTCACCTGTAGGTCTCCTTTATATTCAGGGAAGACAGCGGACTGAAAAGGGGCGAAAAAGGGAATGGGGAATCCGGATAATCTAAAAAATACATGGACCATGCATCGAGAAACACATTGACACACACTTAACCTAATAACTTTATTTTCTTCCTTACGTTCTTGAGCGTTTTAGTGAGCACAGAGTTTTGAATTATTGTTTTGGATATTACTCAGAGACATGCAGAAATTCTTGAAAGCTTTGACAATCTTATGACAGGCATATTAACGAATAAGGAAACTTGAAAATTCTTTGAAAGTGTTTCGTTCAGTTTGAAACACTAAAACCTTTTACAAAATATCACGAGTTCGGTATATATAATTTTATTAATAAAATTAATTATCTAATATACAGATTAAATTAAATAAATAAATATTGGGAGACATTCCGATTAAGCACTACGCGTTATCATTATAAATATTATATACATATATCCGTACAATATTTATTATCTCAATCGAACAAGTATAGGCCATAAATGTTGATGAAAATTGATGAAAGTTTTTTTTTTGCATAAAATTTCTCAAAAAGCAAAAAGCAACGATGTTTGTACAACTCAACATATATATGTACGATCAAAATTACTTAATTTATCTTAAATTACTTTATCTTGTCTTCTAAAGACCAATTTTTGGAATATTTAAGTATTAAAAAAAATTAAAAATATAGATACGAACTCGTTGCAATATCCAACGCGCTTGTACAAAAATCTAACTTTGATGTCGATTTCAAACTTCCATATTGTCGCATATTAACTCCAGGAGTTGAATATATTAACGTTTTAAGCTTTCCAAGGATTCCTATCTGTGACTAATATCCGGAATGATTCGTCGTATTTACGAGACGACTTAAGACGCTCGTTAGCCCATCGCCGCGCATACCGCATACGTAGAAACGACAAGCAAGAAGAAGCGAACGGAGCCAACCGTAGGTACAGCATCGCGAATGGGTCTTTAATTCGTGTCGAGGGACCATCGAAGTCTCATTCCGACGACCGGACGTCTTTTCTCCTAGCTCGAGGGACCGCGAGCAAGAAACACTCGCACCGGCTGAGCAGCACTGAGCGAGCGAGCGAGCGAGCGATCGTGATATAGCAAATGTTTGAAATGACTTCTAACAAGGGAAGGATCCCGACGGGTTATATACACACGCGGATGCAGTATCTTCTCACACACATACACACACACACGTATATACGTACCTGTGCGCGCACCTTGATTGAGGGACGATGCAAAGGTTCGAAAGGCCAGCGAAAGGGCAGGCGTGGGGAGCGAGAGAGACAGAGTTGGACAGGTAGATAGGTAGATGGACAGACAGATAGTAATAGAGAGAAAGAGAAAGATGAGAGGGAAATAAAAGAATGAAGACCGGTAGATATGTCGACTTTTAATTGCTCTCTTTGATTCTATTTCCTTTTTGCGATTCAATAGTCCACTCGAGGATCTACCGCGGACTTTGACGGTCGTGTATTATCGTGATTAGTGTCAAGTGGTCCTTGCACTCATTCCGTAAAGTCGTTTTCATACAGGAACGGTAGATGGATGAATGGATAGATGGATGGGTGGTAACGTGGCGGTATTAAAAATCCTGCCGCTGGGCTTTATATCAAAAGCAAAAGCGCGACGATTCTCGCATGAGCGAGCGATTCACATCTTATGCGTGAACCACGTCAAAGTTCAGAAAATTCTCGATACTCCTCTTTGAATCTGTGAGAACGGATAAAATCGTTTCGTTATGACCTAGTACGCTTTCATATGCGATCGCGGTTGCATTGAAAATCACGAAAAAAAAAATGATTCCTTTAGTTATTTTCTCTAAAGCTGCGGTAATGGCACACACTGCGACGAATAAGCTCTCAGCATTTTAATTCTGTGACATTTTCGCAAATTTATAAAATATACGGTGACAGAATAGCCGGCACTATATACAAGTGATATGCTAAATTAGTATGTATGTATTAATGCATAGATACGCGCGACGTTTCAAAAATAACACACGACACCATTTCTGCAAATTGTAAACGGGAAAAGAATTTCTCGTTGGAGGAACTATCGATTTTGCAATAAGCTATAAAACATTCCGCGACATTACTTATATGAAACTCCAGTTACATAAATTTTTTGAAACCTAGACCACTACCAGGCTCAAGTGGGTACAGCAATTTTTGCAAAGAAACGCGACGATCCTAATCGCATCACCCTTCTCTCCTCCTTCCCCCGCCCCCGAATGCAAATCCTAAATGATAGGCGGAAATATTTAATAAAGAATTACGCCCGGTGAATGTGCACAAAGCGGACGTAGCCTGACCTCCTTAAATTACATCCGATGCTGATACGGGCTTTTTCCCCTTTCTCTGTGACTTCATTAAATTTTGCAGTCGCGGTAAAATGCATGGTACGCTTCTCTCTTTCTCTCGGAATGATCTGTCTAGTGGCCGAGAGAGAGAGAGAGAGAGAGAGAGAGAGAGAGAGAGAGAAAGTAAAGACGCTGAAGGAGTATTCGAAGAGGACGAAAGTAGGAAACGAATTACGATGGAGTGGCACTACTAATTGATGCGGGATGAGGGAAAACGTAATTATATGCGCATAGTCGACTCGTGGTTATCGGAACAGAGTATCTCTCTCTCTTCATCTCTTTCTCTTTTCTCAGTATATCCGAGGTCTGTATTATCCCGAATCTAATCAATTGTCAGCGCGGGTAAACTACCGTTTGCGATTACGCTCGGCAGCGCGATTCGTCAATGAGAATTTTCCGGAGCTCGATTCGCTTATATTCTCTCTGTTCTTTCCGTTGGAGCTTCTTTAAATTTCACGACGGATCGTGACTATCTCATCTCCAGGAGGATTTCTCTGAGGTATTGGACAGTGCCGTGGCTAGGCGCAGCTGCTTGTAGAGTTAGAAAAATTTTAGGAATGGAAAGCCTCTCGAACACCTTGAAATCTTCGAAATTAGGATGGATTAAACCAGCAATTTATAAGACCTTAGGTAAGCTTTCATATTTAAATTGGAACTTACAAATTACTGATTTAATCTGCATGTTAGTTGTTAACGCTCGAGTTCTTGCGCGTATTCAAAATTTGTTGTCTCTAACTTCCCAATTCAAATTTTTTACAGTAGGAAAAAAGATATCGTATGTATACAGCAATAACATTTAAAAATTGTTTTTAATTGTAATAAAAAAATAATTTTATTTAATCTTTTATTTTTAAATATTGATTACCTTTTTAGTATCTAACATTGTCAAACGATTAAATTTAACGCTGAATTTTGTGCCGCTTTTATTTTATTTCAGCGAATGCTACATTGAATATTTTTTATCCGAGTCTATGTATTCATTTTTGGTTGATATATTTTCTTTGTTATATATATTTTTTTTATTTTCATAGCTTTATAACGGATAAAATTTAACGAGGAAAACTGTCAATTTCAGAGAGATGTCAGATTAAAGAATTTCAAGTTAAAGAATTCATGTTCTTTTCACATGTTCTTCATTGACAAGAACCCTCGAGTATTTTGGAATTTTAAATAAAGTGAGATTATTTTTGTTACAACTTTTTAATAAAACATTTTAATAAAACATAGATTATATTTTTCCTATATTTTTATAGAACATATATTGATGTAATATGATTTTGGAACATGCGTGTATATCACGTACTACTAAATAGATATTACTACCTAATACCAGAATAACAAAATGTCAAAACTTGAATTGTTCGATCCGCGTCGGAATCCTATGAATCCAATAGATTTATGCTGGATGAGGTTCGGTCACTCTTGAATACACAATTTCAAAATTCCGTTCACACCGAGTTCGTTCACACGGGTCTACTCGCTGCATAAACGCACCTCAGCGCTATGCGGAATACGCGAAGAATGAAGTGAAACGTAATCGCACGCTTCGATGCTCGCAAGAAGATTGCTCCGGCGGGAGAGAGAGAGAGAGATAGAGATAGATAGCGAAAATGCTGGTCGCGGGTTACACGGTTGCGCTCGTAGAGAGCATTACATCGTAGTGCAAAATTAACGAGAGAGATTAAGTGGCCGCAAGTGAAGCGAGACGTTGTTTCCATAAGCGAGAAGATACACGGAAAACAAGAGAGAGAGAGAGAGAGACCTTCGATTTACCAATATCTCGAGATATCGGGTCGTTTACCTCTGCACGACATTCGTCAAATCCAACGCGGACGTCACAAATTGGAGCTGGAACAGACATGGACGAACGAGCGGCGCGGAAGCGATGGAATCGGTGAAAATACGAGAATGTAGGGATGAAGGCGAAGGATCCCTGTGAAACGGGGTAGTAAGAGAATTTCAGGAATTTACCGCGCGGTCCGAACTTTCCATAAATTATACTTTCAGATCGATCTTTTCCGCGTATCAAACGAGGATTGAACCGCACGTCGATTACTCGTATTCTTTTCCTATTGAAAATTATGTTGAAAGAGGAACAGCGAACCGCTCCACTGGTCGCCTTTTTATATTTCTGGACTGGACACGCTGGATTTAATTGTCAATTTCGCTGGGACACTAAAATGTCGCTGTTTGCCAAACCGCTGTAATCATTACTGTTACAGCGGTAATTTATTAATTTATTTATGCCAGAACCAACTACAATCCCAATAATTTATCGATACCAGGTGTCTGCACCGCTCAATAAATCTTTCCGACTGCCAATACGTACGATTTTCGCGCCACTGCAAAATGAAATGCAAGAATCATCGTGTCTAAATCAAGAGGGTATACGAAACCCTCCCATACGTTTCCGACCCGTACACGTCGTATATTTCACGTCGACGCCTCGAAAATCCCTTCCCGACTATTTCGTTTGATATCGCGAATCGTATAGTATATGGCTCTCCAGCAAATTTGCAGAGCTTGGAAAGATAGCCGCAAGATCGTGGTGTCGATTTTACAAAGCACGACAAATCGATATGTGCCAAGTAATGGAAATTGTATCGACAATTCTGAAGGATTTTAATCTCGTTAATCTGTAAAAGTTTGTAAATTTTTACAGATACATCAATTTCGTTTCTTTTTTTATCGATAAATAGAGAATTCATAAATAAATTGATGGCCTCTTGTGAAGTTGGGAATTAATTATAAATCATGAGATGCATTTAAAATGTTACATTTTGAGGTTTGCGATAAGTTGTTGTAAAGTAAACGTAAAGCGCAAATTAAGACTTCAGATCTTCGAGAGTTCTTCAAGAAAGTTTCTTCATTTTCAAGTGACGGCGAATATTGTGAGTAATTATGAAATTTGATTAATGTTATTTTATGATGTCAAAGTCTCGAGCATGACGTTGCGGGAACATCCCGTGTAGTAATATTATAGTCGGGGAGCCTGGGAAACGGAAACTAACATAAGGAAAATAAAGATTAGCATGCAAATTTAATTTCAAAGATAAAGAGAGATTCGAAATGTAAATAACGAAAATTTTATTTAAGTAACGTGTATTAATCGTACGCTGGAATAACGCACGATGGCGGGAAAGCGAAATAGAAATTCGCTGTTTTGCTGATTTAGAAAAATAACAGGGAGCGTAATCATATGGCTGTGCAAAGGTTACCAAGCGGAAGCAAAGGGGTCCACGGGTCAATTCGCCGCCGCGTTTTCTTCATCAGCAACTTCAACGTTAATGCACCGAGGATATATACGAGGAATGGGGATCGGTAGCGGCGTGCAATGTAAATCTCCCATGTAAATACACATGACTGCGTCAGTTGCCTAGTCGAACGAGCACGAGCATCGAACAGGGTGTCTCGGATTTTCGCATGGTCGGCATATTTCACATTTGCCCATACCACCCAGTAGTTTCCCAATTCGTACGCGTAATGATTATACGACGGACATAACTAAAATGTCATGATGAAGCGTAGAAAAGATCGTGGACCTTCCGTTTGTCGAGAACGGTCACTGGGTCAGTCCCCGATAGTTTAGACATGACGGCGTGAAATATCACGTCGGCCACGGTAATTTTTGGAGAGTCCCAGAGAAACTGAAACAGCACATTGGCACAAAGAGGAGCGAGAAGGAACAAAAATGGGTCTGTGTGCCAAATGGGGCGGACATGTCTGTTCCTTTCAGCACATAGACCTATTTTATTTCCTTTTTCTTCGAAAAAGGAAGAAAGCGTGCGAAATGCTAAAAAATGCCCATGGAAACGCACACGGTGTCTCAAAATTGATGATAAATGGATCTATGGTTATTTCCTGTGAAATTTAGATCAAAGTTTTTTTTTTTCACGAAACTGCATTCGTGAAATTGTAATGAGCGTTGAAAACGAGATCGTCGGGGTGTCGAAAGCGAAAATTCAATCTCACATATTACGTAAAAACTTTATACACATTTAAATATTTTACAAGATATACTTTTAATCCTGCAAATATCAGTTGCAAATGTGTGATATTATTTGCAACTCGCGATATTGCTTTTAGCGCTCAGCACTTTAACGCTCTCTAATTAATTCTTCGTTTTGATCGATGCGATTTCCATTTCACGCCGTCTGCAGCATCTCGCCTCACTCTCTATCAATGACTCGCGGAATGATTATTTTTTCCGGTCGTATCATGTCGAACGAGCAGCTTTCAACCTCTCTCGATCCCTTTGAAATTCTCGTCAGCTCGAGCGAGACGTCCATCGGACGACGGGCATTCGCGCACATTTGTCGCGAGACAATTCTGTCAGGCAAATTACATTGTTAAATCGTTTTCGGCGGTTAGTCGGCCAACTGATCGAAAGAGCGGAGGGCGCAGGGGAGAGAGGTCAAATTAAGGAAATTTAGTGGCTGCCAGCTTTATTAGGTGCGATTATATTAGGCCGTGTGCCGGTCGGCTCAGCAGTGATTTATTTAGTATTCGCGCTCTCCTCTCCCGCGTCGGTTATGTATACACATCGCGCGGACGCGTACATGCCATATGGCGAGGAACGCGGTAAATCATTCCTCGTTAACCGCACAGGTCCTAAGCTTGTTATAAAGCGAAGTTCAAACTTTTTAAGTATGCAAAATCGTCGGGTGAGCAAAAAGGTGTCTCGTCGCATCGCGTCGCCGTGCTACCGATATAACTACGAGCGACGCGATGGGACGCTCCTACGACGATCGGTTGCTCCTTCCGCCTCTTCTTGCAAACTTTTCGAACGATACTTTGTCAAGAGCACTTTTCAGCTTCTTATAAGCCGTTGGCAAACTTGCCGCGTTACTTACGGATGTGCGTGTTAATGACGAGTCCCCGGTAATTCACATCCCATCGCCTGTTCGCGCCGACGTGAATTTCGTGCCACTCTTCTTCGCGTGTTACGAGAACAAAAGTATTTTCTGCTTCTCCTGGTTGTCTAGTGATATCCTGCTCTTTGTGTTTTTTCATTTAGAATTATTCAACAGAAAAAATGGGGCAGAGTAAAGAGAAAAAAGTATCATTTGTGGAAAATTTGTTTGTAATAAATTGGAAAAACATTTTTACATCTGCGACACTAGTCGGAGATACAGTATTTTAATAAAGTTTAGAAAACAGTACAATGGTCGCTGTTGTAACGTAAATAGTAATCAAACTGCGCGACGTGTTGTCTGCCAAAGCAAACTGTAAAATAAGGTGAAAGCATCGTCAGCAATGGCAAAATATTTTTGGCACGTTAACGGAAAGGGATTTCCGTTTACTAACACGATTTACGTATTGCATTGTAAATGCTGTGGAATTGTTCTTTTATATATTTACGCATCGATAGTATGAATTTTTATACGAGAAAACAAACGTACTTCGTTTCCCTTTTCCCTGTCTTTGATTCCATCCACGTATTTGATTATCGACTTGTCTCTCTTCAAATGCAATAACGGACGTATTTGTCTCGATGTTCCGCAGAGACAGGCTCACTGAAAAGCCGGATCGTTCTTGTTGTATTTCCCAAACCGATGAATTCAGCAGTCGTCAAATCCGCTGCTGTATTTTTGATGCATTGGATCATATAACTCGACGGTTAAACCGATCAGAAAATCTCACACAGCGTTCAACATCTGTAAACAAGAAAGGCAATTAAATATATTTTAACACAGATTTTGCACGAATGTGAATAAGAATATTCTAAACCGTAGTTCACTGATTTTCTAAATCATTATTATAGTCATTTTTACAACTAAGGAAACTACTAAGGAAACTTTCCCTTGCATTACACGATCATATTATTCGAAGAGTTTAATATATTTAATATATTTAATATATTTAATGTATTTAAATTTAATATATTTAAATATTTTTAATATATTTAAATTTTCTAATTGTTGCAACGTAATGTTATCGGTAAAATTATAAAATATTTTTTTCTACTTCTATTTTCTTATTATCTGCGTTATTGATACATCTTCCTCAACTCAAGCTCCCTATTTCTTTCGTAATGCATGTACCAATAACGAGTAAAGTATTATCCTCCTTCGCTACGTCTGTATTGGTGGGTTAATTAGTGAGCAGCGCAGACGAGATTCCACGATACTTTCGTCACTCCCACTGATCCATCGTTCTTTCCATCGACCTATGCTTTACAGAATAGAAAAATCAGAGGAGATATCTTCCGCAGATTTGTGCGCATTCGCGTAGGTACAGCATCCGTAATGAACGGCAGAAAAGAGAGAACGTCGATTGCAAATCTCAATGCTGAATAATCGAGATCCTTCTCGCCTCCTTCTCGTCGTACTTCCTCGAGTCGATATCCACCTGCTGGACACAGCCTACCATGGTCTGTAGGTTTTCCATTTTTAGTATCGACCAAAGCGTTTGGACGTGAAGGTTTGTGATTTTATGTCCGTGCTCGAGACGTAAAATTGCAAACCCTCGTGTCCGCTTGGGTTAAAAGCCAAATACTTACACTGGTCTCTCTTTTTCTTTCGTGACTTCCGGTTTAGAATTTTTTATAAATATTATAAAAGCATCTTTAAAGCGTAGAAAATGTCTTTTTGCCATTCAAAAATTTTGTGATCGATCTTTTAAAATTAATTTTCTCTTGGCAAAAATTACTTGTCCTTCCTCGCAAATTTTAATTTTTAATATGTCATGCTAATTATATATTATGTAATTATATATATTTTAAATTATACATTCTTAACAAAAGTTAGTTTTATATAAAATGAATAAAATTTCTTGCGAAAAGTGAAACATAAAATTATACTCTATTCTATAATATTCCATTAGAATTCAACATGTCTATGAGAAAAAGGTAAGCATGTAGTAGAGCTGTAAACAGATCATTTATGAAATATAAAAGGAACCAACCTCTTTTTACTTCTATTTGCTTAGGAAATCTCCCTGAAATCACAACGTCCATAAGAAAAGAGAAAACGATTACGCGTAGACTTTATCAAGACACCCTGTATAGTTCCTTCAGAGCGCGCACAAAGAACCGTGACGGACCTCAAAAAGGAGCGTGTCAATTCGGAAGACGAACTCTTCTTTTCCGCTCGCGATCGTCTCGCGTAGTTGTTACGTGAACACTATAATTATTATGACGCCAGTATAACACAACAGACAATTCAGTTTCTCTCTTTCTCTCTCTCTCACACACACGCGCGCGCGCGCACACACACACACACACACACACATACACACAATAGCTTTGGTACGGTTAATTATCATTCGTGCACGACGCTTGATTTTACGATCTCGCCTCGACAGATGCTAACGAGTCGCGTTCTCCACCGTCAATAGAAGCACGCTCTCCTTGCGTGTATCAAAGCGTTCCGCTGCAATTATCGAGATCATCCGTCGTCGACTAATCATCAACAGTAGCGGGGTCACCGATACTGGTAATCGGAGGAATAATTTGCCTTGCCATAAATCGAGACCCCCTATCTGCCATTGCGTCTTCAATCGGGTGTTCAATCGCGAGCCTTCTCTACGGTGGTTATTCAGATAATGTTCGTTCTCTTTAACGTAAAGGAGTAAGATATTTCTCTCTGTAACATGCTTATCAGTCTTCTGGAAAACTGGGAACATTGAAAGAGCTCGGAAAATTTTTCTCCCATTAAAAATTTATATTAGAAAATTTTAACTATTATTGAAATTTTTATTTTATTACCAATTTTTTCTAGATATTAAATTTTTTTCTTGCATCAAAAGACTTAATTTATCTGCTTCTACTGTGTGAACACGGTTTTACAGAAGTTTTAAGTGTATTTATTCCTTTTTAAGACTGACAGTTATTGATGAGTTAAAGGATCGTTCCACTTAAGATCTAAATTAACGTCGCTGTTGTGGAACTGTGAAGAAAGTCTTTCCTTTTAGGGAGACTGTAGGGTAGGACCGCCAAGTATTTTCTCAACTTCTCCTCGCCTTTCGTCAAAAGAAAGTCCGTACGAGATTCTGGAACAATCTGAGGTAGAAAACTTTTGCATCTTCAGCATCCGCTCTTTTTTTCCCATACGCTTTTGTGTATCACGCGCGATCGATAGACGAAAAGTTCTTCTATGAGCAGTTAAGGGCGGCGCATAATTTATCCAAAGAGCGATAAGCTTCGCTGCTCGACCGCGCATTATCATACAACCTTGTTACGTATGCGGAAGAATATTGCATGAAACATTCATATATATATATATATATATATATATGTGAATAAACAAGCTTTTTTTTACGGTTTCGCGAACAAGGGAGCTGACGAACGGACGGGCGCATCGCGCTACTCCGCGAAAAACTGGAGTCGGTCGCCTCGTGCCGACGCTTGTTTTTTCGTCGAGATAAAATGTATAAAGAGTTTCAGCGCATGATCAAAGCCAGTAGGGAAAAAGCAACCTGGAAAATACACTTTTTTAATTAAATTGCGTCGGAGCCCTTTTGAAGAAGTTAGGAGTCTCGGGATGGCCCTCTCTTTCTCTCACCTTTCTTTTTTCTCTCTTTCTACTTGTCTAGTTTTATTTACTTGTATGGGTGCAGCGTACGCATAGCGAATGGGCAGTAAATTAAATGCGCACGTTAAAACCCGAAAAACCGAGACGTCAATGGCAGACAGTCAATAGGATTTCAAGTAGAAGGCGATTGTGCAACAGCTTAATGATCCTTGTGCTTGTCGCCGACACAGACTTTCCGTTAAAATCTCATATTACTTAGTATAATAATCTCTTATAGAGCATAAAGCACTAAATTCTTTCTCTTCGTTAACTGACATTATAACCACACGTCTTTTAGACGTATTTGCGTATCTCTTCCATTTTCCCTTCTCTCCCTAATATGTAAAAATTTAAAGAATCCAACCTACGCGTTAAAATTGTTTAAAAAATTATAAAAATAAACCAAAAAGTTCAAAATAAACAAGAAGAAAAAGAACAATTATTACAATATCTCACGGTAAATGATTTTATAACTTTTAAATTTTAATAATTAATAACAAATAACGCTGACAGTTATTTTAAATTTTAATTTCTTAATAACATACGTCTATTAGACATATGATGTTCCCAATCATTAAAAATGAGTAGCGTTAGAATTCATTTTTAACATGACACTAATTTTTTTTTTTAAATAAAATCTCAATTCCGCCTATCAGACCCTGAATAATTCACACGTTGTATTTCAAAATGTTTATCTCTGACGCTTGCATTCAGCAGGGTAGAGGATCTTTTTTATTTAATATGAAAAATTATTATTAAAAAGTTGACATGCGATTAAACGTCGATTAAACATGGTTTTTTGAACAAACATTTTTACCTCAAAACAAAAATGGTTTGAAAAACATGATAATGAAAATAATGTATTTACGGCAAAGGACGCGCGATTTAACTCGGCAAGTATTTAACTATTTTGTGCAAATTAATTAATGTCACATGAAGCATTTTGTGTATTACTGCAAGCGTGTAACAATAAAACGGATTCATACTTTTCATATTAATTCGAATATTTTTCATTATAATATTTTCCGGTCTTTGTAATTGTGCGCAAAACACTTGTATGAGCAAACGTTGAGACAATCATTTTATATATAATTTATTTTTATATATAATTTAAATATAATGTTACAAATATAATGTAATCATTTTCGCAAGGAAATTCATGCCACGATTGTCGCCGATATGCTTCGAATTGCGGAGAATTAGTTTCGGAAATCGGAAATTCACGTTATCCGGCCTTTGTGCGCGTTTAACTGTAATTTATCGGAGAGAATCGGACGAACTTCTCTACTCGCCTACTGTCCGTGTGTATCGAAAGATTCCGGCTGACTTGTTCGTGTACAGCACGTCGTGCGGGACAAAGATGCTCGCGTCGCAAATCGCTCGGAGCGAAATATACAGGAATGCGTTACAAAGTGCACGCTCGTGCGAGTACGGGGCCGCATGCCGAGGGCCGCATCTCCAGTCCCGCGTCGTCCTGTGTTCGAACTCTCTGTGAGCGAAGGAACGCTCTCGTAAAAACAAAGGTTGTTGTTTGCCGTCGACGCGTAACACCTTTCTTCACGACAGATTTCAGATTCAGCGTAATTGGTAAAATTTGTGTGATCTCGACGCAAACGCAGAAACGATCCTCATCTGTTTGTTCAAAACAATGAAACCGCGACAATTCGTCACAAAGGACGTATGTTTTTCCGCATTCGCAGCATCGGATGTTGAACTCGTCAACTTTCTAACGGTTTATATGTTATCGTAGCCTGTGTCGCAGGAAATGCATTGACAACTTCCCGACTCGCGCGAAGAAAAACACAAAATCTGAGACAAGCGCTGCATTTGCATGATTATGTGAATCAAATTTGATACGTCTTAATGATACGCTGCGCGCTGTTATTTTTTAGGGGTAAAATCTATAACTTAGATAAATATATGCGCATGTGGAATAGAAATTCCTATCGCCGCTGCAATCTCGAAGAAGTCGATCCTCCGATTCCGTGAGATAAACTAAGGGTTTTTTCACCATCCCCTTTCTTTCTCGAGTAGAGAAATATATGGCTACACTGCCATCCCAACCGACGACCATTTATCGCTTATAACTGCCGCGATAGGAAACTTTACCGCGATTTCCACGGTAATGCCGTGTCCACCCAGCAATAATAATTCATTGCTGTTGCGATGTCCCTTGTCCACTGTGTGTGATTCTTCCGCTCTTTCTTGCCGTAACTCTAGTCCGAAAAGCGGGTAGGGGACAGGGGCAAGGGGGTATCTCGAAGAAATTAAAACTTGCCTTACGTTGGAGAAAGGTATCAAGGATCGTCCAAGTTGTTGCACCGCCATCGAAGTTGCCGCAACCAAAGACGCCACAGGGTTTGGCGCGGCGGTCTCTCTTCGGTCAAGTACCGGCCAAGGAAGGGGAAGATAAAAGAGGAAGACGAGAGGAAGGACCGTGGTGTTCCATCAGTGAGAGGAAGACGGAGGAAACCCCCGGAGGAATTTAACGCATGGATGAAGCCGTACGAGGAAGGACGAGTGTACCTGTACGCTATACGTGCACGCGCCTTCACCTGTGTGCGACGTAAAGTAAATAAGTTCTCTCTGTTCGTATTGGATCTTAGTATACCCATCTCTCTCGCTCTCACTTTCTCTCCCCCGTGTCCCTATTCACACACGTAGACGCGCTCACGTGCCCCAGGGGCGGTTTTGAAACTTCTAAGCGGATTTCGTCTTGCCCGTTCGCTCTCGCCCACCCGCTCGTCCGTCGAGGAGGGCGGCGTATACGGTCGTCAATCTTGTCCTGTGTAAAATTGGGCATTATTGTCCGCTACCCCGTATTGTGTACCAATGCGCGTGAGGAAGAATCTACGTGATGGCACGCGAGTGTATCCAGGTGTTTCCTTTCGTGCAGGATACGTCGCGCATCTAGAGAGGTGCCAGCTGAACTTTTCGTGTCGAAAGTGGATGGTGGACGCGCCTTTCGCGAAAATTAGTATGTCCACCTCGACATTGTGATTGAGCGTTCTCGCAAGTCTAAATGAGCGGGATATCGATTTCGAGAATGTAAAATGCGGTCGAACAGAATCCTGAACAGCTTGTCGGAAAATTCAGAAGCGATTCGCTTCGCCCTTAAAATGTAAGAAATATACGCTCTTTATTCTTTTATTCTTTTATTATTATAATTGTTTGAAAGTATGTTTAATGCTCTTTGAAGCAACCTCGACTTTTAGTTTGTAAAAACGCCTTAGAAAAGAAATTCGAGATTTTAAATAATTTGCCTGGAATTTCTAAATAATAAATACATCGATGAAAACATTTTTACTGTAGGAAAATCTTATCGGAATTATTGGGAAAGATTTAATCTTCTTCTTCTTACATCATTGTTTAATGTAGTTGCTCTCGACGTTGTATAGGAGCTAAGGACTCGAATTATCACGAGTGTTACAATTGTTCCTTGTTACAATTGGCCGCGAACTCCCCTACCTGGAAGCACTTAATTTCCGTAAGTGAGATCTCTTGTGTGGAGGTCATTAGTCGTACTTGTGTTAAGTCTTCACAGTCTGTCGAGTGTTTATTAAGCCCGCAACGATAACTGGCTTGTTTACGCTTTACAAATCTGAAACATTATTTTTATCAGGTTTTCTAATAATGTAAATCGAGAAATTCATTTTCAAATCATCAATTTATATTTTTATAGAACGGAGGTAATATTACAAAGCCGTTACAGCTTTGTGATACTATAGCTATGTCATAAAGTCATAAGCTATGAAATTATTATATCATGCATAATTTCTATGGAAAGAACAGTTTCGCTGAAGTACTTCAAAATTTAACTGGGTACAAATCTGAAAGTAATTTTGTTGAATTAAAATAATTACGTAGGATGCTCAAGCAGTACGATAATGTTGCAAAAAGTTTTGACATTTAGTAATCAGCTTGAGCTCTCTACATAATTATTTTAAAGGTCCAAGAAAATTATTTTTTAATTTATATCTAGTAAAATTTTTAGGCATTTCAGCAAAACCGTTTTTTCCATGTAATTTTTGACATATGAATTAATTAATTACAGATTAAATATTTAATGTGTTAAGAGTCTGTGTGAAAACACATGGTAATTTTAAAATTAACCTCTATCTGTAATTAAAACCTAATTAAAACCTTAGAAAATCATTTTGTTAATTATCCTAAAAATATGTTTTAAAACATTCGTTGTCTCTCTCCATAAATATATTAAACGAATATTAAACGAATATTAAATAATCGAAACAATCGACAATTAAAGTTATTTAACATTTTCTGAATTGTTTTGTATAGTATTAAATTATTAGCAGGTTTATAAATTTTTAATTTTTAAATACCTTTTAATTTTTATCCTCATAACAGTAATATATCGTTATTTTATCGTGTAAAAATTATTAAAACTTAATTTTTATAGTTATTGGATTAGTTTAAAGATGAACAATTATAAAAAAATTATATCATAAATCTTTTGACTTATTAAAGTTAAAAACTTTTTATAAATAACATAAAGTTTATTGCATTTTATTACTTTAATTTAGGTGACATTTACATTTAACTATGCAAGAATGTTCATTATAGAAATCTAATCAATTCCAATAAGTTTATTTTAATTTAATTATATATTAATTATATATATATATTTTAGTTTCAGAATATCTATTATTATATATGTTACATTATCGTTATATAATCTATCTTTAAATATAAAAATAAATTATTTAACGATTTTATAATTATAAACAGATGAAAGACAAAGTTAGTGAAAACATTCCGATGAAATGCTGATATGAACATGATCATAGATAGCTCTTTTTAATCTTCATATTTTTTCGATCGTATCCGCGCGTTGGGACAGTTTGACCTTACAGATCCTCGCATCTGATCTACGGATCGTGTAAATTAAAGTCTTCGGAAAAGTCTACTTTCATCACTTTTACTAATCTTTTTCGCTCATCGTCTTAAATTAACACTGTCCTTTATTCTCTATTAACTTTTAGTCATCCTTACAATTAGTATCAGACATATTTTATAAAGGAATTATTTTTTTTTTGTTTTTTTTCTCTTAACTTTTCTTAAATATGCATGCTGAGAACAAATTCAACCTGCATTTGTTAAACATTAATATGATACATTGAAACGAATGTACTTTTGAGTAAATCTTTAATTAATAAACAATTATTTTAATATAAATTTTTTTTTTAGCCACAACAACATTAAGACATTAATATATATATATATATATATGTATATATACATACATATATGTATGTATATATAATAATTTAACATAAATTCTGTAGTATGATTAATAATTTAAATTTTCATTAAGAAAAGCGAAATTCACGCAGAATTTGTAGCAGGAACTTAAATAACTCCTGACAGTAATCAATATAAAAAGATCAATTTTGTTATCATGATTTTAAAAAGTGTGTATTTTATAAACTTATATATATATATATATATACTCTACACAATCACGATAATTTTTAATCATTCTTTAGATATCTATTTGCAAGTTGTTGATAAAAAAATTTGATCAATTTAGCGACGCCGTGATATTGAATTTAAATATTTATCAAACATGAATGAGGAAGTTCCCCGATAACAATAAGATCCACGTAAAGTGGACTTAATCTTTCTGGTATCTTAGAAACTCATGAAACCTGAAATGGAAAAATTTCTTTCTAGTATTCCTTGCATTTACTGTGGTATTTTCTTACCTTATCATTTGCGCATCGAACGGGAATACGAATCATATGCATTGTACTATTTTCGTAAATATCGACAAACTTCGCGGAACAATTGCAGTTAAATTAAGGAGAATGATATCCGTAAGCCACAATCGGTCGTTCTCGCGAGTTGGCTCTCTAGCCAATCTCGTCTGCTTTACACCAGGCATAGTGGAAACGATTTGAATGCAACGGACGGTTTTCGCATGGCGATTTCGAATAGAATTCAAAGGGAATTGCAGATTTTATGCGATGCGCGGCGAGACTTCCATGTGCTATATTACCCATCAAATCTTCGTGACATCGAGAAATTCCTCAGGAAATTTTTAAAACGACCGTTTGAGCTTGAAAATGACATAAAAGTTCCCTTAATGAACATCTGCGACGTGATGGAATATATTTTTGTGAAATTCATTCGCGAGGAAATACTCGCGTACGTTTATACTTTTCCACCGAACAAACGTCACTTTACGTCCGTCCGTGACAAACATTAACTCTCTAAAGGCTGATACTTTAAAAAATCTCGATCCAATCTGTGCTCGAAAAATTGCACGATCAATCGAGCGTACGATTCGCTTGTTCGATTGCGATTCTCGCCGAGCGTGGAATTGAACGAATGCACTTCGTTCTGGTACGCAGGTAGAATGGGATTCGGGACAGCGCGGCGGAGAGTGCAGCGGCAACGACGATGCGCGCACTGCCATTGCCTGGAGAGAATGCCTCAGCCGCGCGTCCCACAACAGTTTGCGAAAATTACTGCTGTCATTTGCCGCTGGCTTTGTTCTTAGCCGCTGGTGTGCCGGTGCACGTCCGTGCGCGCGTCCTCGTGTGGGTGCACCAGCGTTGCGATGCACCCCAACGCTGTATGATGGATGACGCGAACCTTGGCGCAAGAATAATAGCAGCTTCGGGGGGGCTCGAAGCACTTCTGAATACGACGGAAAACTTTATTACCGTACCGCGACACGAATTCTCGTGGAACTAACGACGACGATGACGTCACACATGTGTAACCGCAGAATCGACCAAGAGACGGGGATGCGCAATTTGCTC
Source organism: Crematogaster levior (assembly GCA_901521435.1). Taxonomy (NCBI): domain Eukaryota; kingdom Metazoa; phylum Arthropoda; class Insecta; order Hymenoptera; family Formicidae; genus Crematogaster; species Crematogaster levior. The sequence continues at coordinate 355,785 of CABEGB010000992.1, forward strand.
CTCTAACAGCTGACCACCAAATCATGTTAAATTACAGCATTACTGATTACAAATCGCCAATTATTAGTGAAAGAGGGAAGAAGATTGGTAAATATTTAATTGCTAGAAAATGTATAACAATATATATTTAGAGCAAAATTTAATTATATTCAATGATCTTTTCCATTTTGTAACACAGAATGTTTTCCTTTTCTAATTAAAATTTAATATTGAAGAGTATTTTGTATTTATTTGTATTTTGTATTTATTAAGTACAAAATGTCCTGCGCTATCAACAAAAAGCATTCATGTTGGATAAATTATTCGTCATGCTATTTTTGAAATATGAAGAACAACAGGTGGATAGTATTTGATTTAACACTATGATCATTTCAGTTGAGGAGAAAAGCGAATAAATGGATTTGTTTTTTTACGTTGTTGGGATATTTATTATACACGTGTATAATGTATATCGTGCACCAACTCTCGAAATATGTAATCTTAATGTAGCATTACTCGACTTTGAATAAATATTAAATGTTGCTGTTGGTCGAAAATGAAATAATGGAATTTATTCACTCGATTTAGCACAAATAATATCGCGATAAGCAAGATAGGTCGTTTATGAATCAGCTCTACAACGAAAAATGAAGCGAACAAAAAAATCTGATCGATAGTAGCTGTGTAGAAAGAAACGGTAAACAGGTTCAATCATCGATATCTCGTTTACGTACCGCTGTAAAATTAATCCCGGAATATTCGACGTGATTTTTTTACAAGTGAAACTAAATTTTTTTGATAGAAGCTGGTTGTTTTTTGTTCTGGAAAAGATTAAAACCATCTGTGTTCTATTACCATTTCTAACAAGTGTTATTTCTCCTTTGAGGAACATTATTTTATGTATGGCATTAATTCATGCATATGTATATCTCCATATCCATATGCGCTATATATACTATATCATGCATAAAAATGGATTATAAAGGGAGATATGGAAATTAACCCTTTCATTACAATAAAGATTAAAAGAAGAAGAAAAAGAAATTATATTTTCCTTACGCATGTCATGGAAAGTTACGATAATTGTTTTGCGTCTGACTAATATCTCTTCTATTATCTTATTAATTATATAATATATATTTTTCAGTTTCTATATATCTCATTAAGACTTATCTAATTTAATATATCAAACGTCAGTAACGATAATTTTACGAAATATGTTTTTTTCCGAATTATAATTTTTATAACTTTTTAAATCGATTTTTTAAGATCGTGATTATTTTATATAGGAGCGCTCTGTCTTTATTATTCAATCAATTATTATAATATTATAATTAATATTATAAAAATTTTGGTTTTTGTGTTAGTATCAATAATTATTACAATTGTCTCATCTATTATAAATGATTTTCTGCAATTTTAAATTTCGAATAAAGCCACAAGCCAAATCCTCTAGCTTATTTTGAATCGTTAAACTGGGTGTGGTGCATGGGCATCTAAACAATCATAAGTGTTACGTTGTATTCTTTTTGTTTTCCTTGGCAACACACAGCAGATAACGATATTCCTCGCCATGTCCAAACTGTGCAGCTGTCCTCGATAATGACGTAACAAAATTTCTGCATAGGTCCGGTGTGCAACGGGGGTTACGGTGCGTTGCACCCGCACGCACACGTGCGCATACATCCCTGTTGCCCCGATGGTATTGTGAGCGAGTGTCTGCTCGAAGCAATTTCCTATCTGCCTTCCTGTGCCCCCTCTCTATCTCCCCCCTGCGCCGTTTCTCCCGAGCAGTGTTCCGTTCCTCGTATGCGACCATCGATATCATCCGTTCGTCCTGATCGGCTGTGTTTCGACTTAATTGCTTCTCGTGGAATATTATCGCCGCTACGAATATACATATGTAATGAACTCTTTCGTCATCTTGTTACAGCGAGGTATCAAATTGGTACTACAAAACTAAAATATTTTTCTGAAAAAAAAAAACGAGATGAATACAACATTAGCTGATAAACTTCAAATTATGGAAAGAGATACAAAACGAAAAAGACTACAAAACACACATTTACAAATAAGCATCCTTATTTAGATAGATTGCATACGTTAATAATAAATTTAATTTGTTTTTTATTTGTTTTTATATACAATATTTATGTGGGTGAATAGTATATTGTTCGAATAAAACTTGATAACTTTTGACTTTTATAACTTTAGATTCCTGTTACATTTAATTGTTACACAAGGCTTCTTTTCAATCTACCGGGAATTCTTGAACATTTGAACAATTGAAGGAAAGGGATATCTATTAGTTACAACGAAACTCTAAAAAATAGAACGTCAACTTTATAAAGATGTTAAAGTTGGACTGTAGCATTGCGCGAGTTGCAAATTGCATTAGTGATTTGCAGACACAGTTCGGTTTAGGAGGGAGCACCGCGAATATGGCGCGAAAGAGGGAAAGCGTGTCAACGCCATGGGGAGCATTTTATCGATTTATCCATTATCCGTTGAGTGATCTAACACGACGTCCGACCATTCGTTAGCGCGGCACAGCCTTCGCGATTAATTCCGATATCTCGCCTGACAAAACCAGCTTCAATTAAAAGCTGTCGCTGGCGTTTTAGTTGCGCCACGCGGTCGCCTGAAAATTCTGTTACATGTAACCAGTTACATACAGTTAGCGACTGTCCGCATATATGGTGCTTTTCTGGAAAGTTTTCAGACTGAGGAAACGAAAAGATTAACTAAATAAAACTGTAAAAAAACTGTCGGACATTTATTTCTTTCGAGGTAATTCTACTCGTTATACTCGTTACGAATATTGTAATTACGAGGAAATCTTGTAAATATTTCTTAACCCAAGAAACTTTAGGTTTTTTTGTTTTTCAGTGATTGATTAAAGAGTTTATATCGTTTACAATATTATAGCAAAAAAATTCTCTGAATCTACTAGAATTAATGCCTAGTAAAATCCAAAGTAGAAAATTGTAAATGTCTATCGTAATTTGCTAATTACATCATTTTAAGATTTTTTGAAACATTGTTATTATTCTTACTCTTTTTATATTTAATTCACTCTATTTCTACGAATATGATTGTCGAATGAAAACTATTATAAATTATTAATATTACTGAACATTATTATAAATTATTAACATTACTGAAAAAATATGTATTGTATCTGACGTCTTACAATTTTCCATTCCGCGAACTCTGTTTTTTTTTCCCGCAATTTTTAATTCTTTGAAACATACAAATGTGCACGTAATGGTAAAAGTGGTGTATATCGATGCTGTAATTCAAAGCAGTGCGTGTTGTAAAGTCCGAGTGTACCACTCATAAAGCTGAATCTTTCATCTTTCGTACACACGTTCAGAGCGAATACGTGAAGCGCGAAACACTTTTATTTCTTTCTCGCGTGTCGCTCGCAGTCTCGCGCGCCAGAATCAGATTAGTAATCGCGAATCACTATCGGTACATACATCTACGATAGGATCTATCAAACGCGAAATTAAGAATGCACGAGACAGAAGCCCGAGGCGTGAAATTATTTAGCGCTGTACCGATGCTGTTACCGGTGTTACGTCGCGCTATCAGCGTGTATCTGAAAACAAGCGGGTTACATTGGTAATCACGTACACAGTATTCGTACAAAGCTCTCTCTCTCTCTCTCTTTCTGTTTCCATTTCTCGTTCTCTCTTCTCTCTCTCTCTATTTCTCTGTCTATTCGATGGACGATCGATAAACCAGGCGGACAGAATCACCGAGTCCGCACTATTCTCCGACCATTCTACGTGCGTGGAGCGAGCCGCGTGAAACCTAATGTCTCTCTTACGCGATTCATCCTGCCAGCACTATACAGCGCCTGTAATGAAGCGAGGAAGGGTTCTGCCACATGCACCACTCGCACTCCCGACCTTACCCTTATTCAGCTGTGTCTCTCGGCGAGTAGGAATAAAAAAAATAAAGAGTTATTTACGAGCTATTTATGAGCTTCCAAACCTCGTAAACCAGAAAATTTGTGCCTGCCAATTCCTTTTCTGTGGAAATTTTGGAAGATTTCTTCAACTCTCGTCTTCATTCAGTCGTAAAAAGATTTGAGCAACTTTTTCGAGGCTTGTAAAGTGATTCTTAATTTTAAGATGCTCACCTTTTTTACTTTCGCACGATCTGGGACGAGAATCATAACTTTTCGTGGGCGAATAGAAATTATTATTGTGTAAAATGTTAAAAAAGGAATTCAAGATTTTAAAATTTAATATAAATAAAAAACATTGCACGAAATTGAAAAAAAATCTCATTAATATAATTGATAAATACTAATTTTTTTTATAAAAGAAAGTTGTAAACCATTTTTTAATTATATAAAAGTGACTTATTTTTATTTTATTAAAAATATTGTTTATAATATACACAGATTATATTACAATATTAAATTATTTTACATGCGTATACAAACGTACATGTATAAAGAATGGTTATGAAAAACATTTTTTTATTCTGTACTTTTTGCAACAATTTTAATTATCGACCTTATATTGAAATAACATGAATAGAAATACAAATGTGTATGTACATGTTTATGTATATGTTTATGTACATGTGTATGTATATTCCGGTGTAAAATTCGTAACCGTAATTAATAACGAGATATATACGTGTGCTGGATTGCGTATATAGGTGCGATTATTAAGTAAAAAAAGGTTTTTAAAATGAAGTATTGGCACGTGCCGTTAAAATAACCGTAAAAAGTTGGAGATCAAATAAATCAATCCCGCTGGGATGACTGATTTGCACAGTCATTTAGGCTTAGCAAATTCACAGACCTAAACTCACCCTACTACGAACATACATATATATACACATATCTACACACAATACACACACACACACACACTCTCACACACACTTTTGTGAAGAATAGTGCTGTGAATAGTTGAAGAAAAGTAGAAGTGAAAGACAATTTAAACTAAAAACAGGAAGAATGAAAAAATTAAATAAGATAAAATATAGTTTTAAAAAGATAAAAAAGTCTTAAGAGATAAAAAGATCTTGACTCACACACTAAATTTGTGTTTAAAATGTGTGTTAAAATCTTTATTAAATTAGAAACTACAAATATTTACAAAAATTAAATAAATATATTTTTGCTTACCTATACCTATATATTTTTCATGTGACACTAAAGAGATATTATCATTTCTTACGCAAATTGAAGAAATAATATTGTATATCCATATATGCTATGAATGAAATATTTGTCAGACAAGTCATTTTTGCTAAAAATTAGATTATATTCATATATTAATATTATCATATCTACATTCATATTTGATAAAATCACGTATTTGGAAATTATCATCATTAGAGACTTACATTTATTAAAGACGTTTTAAGTCTTTATTAAAGTTTAAAACTTATATGTATATATATATGTGTATATAATACATATATATGATGTGTGCATATATATATATATATATATATATATATATAGTTTTAAACTTACTACCAATATACTGACTACTAAAAAAAGATGTACAATTAAATTATTGATAAATATTTTTATGCGAGAAAATTATTTTGAGAAGGTTTTATTGATAATTTAGAAGACTAAAATCACCAAAAAGGAAGAAAACGACATTCTAATCCCTTTTTCTTTGGAAGTTCGAGTACCGCTAGTCTACCTGCGTTACAAATAAGCCCTATTTTTAAGAACCTCCATCAGAGTATTTGTTACATTTTATGTGAGGTCTCCTGTAAATCAATCCCTGGCAATATATTAGTCGAATGAATGCGTTAAATCTTTTAAACATTGAAACTTAGTTTAGCTTTATTATTCGGATATTTTTCCAGATGCTAAACGAATCTTTATAAATTTATTTGGAAAACAAATTCGAGATACGTCGAAAATGCTAGTATGAGAGTGTTTAAAATAAATAATAAACTCTTATAATTAAATGTTGACTCTGACAGCAATGAGTAAAATTAACTCGTTCAATTCGCTTATCTAGGGTTATCTAAGGTTAAGCAGCTCAGGCTTCTTGATATGAGCGTAAGACGACAAATGTAGTTTAAAATAGCGTCAGAAATACATATTCAAAACGTGAATTACCTATATATGTATTTAGTATTATTAGTATTATCCTATTTGCAGATTATCTGTGCGTTATCATAAATTGCTAATGACTAATGACGAAGATGAGAAATAACATGCTCGGACAAAATGATTCATTACTGAGTCCCAGAGGTAAACGAAAATCGCAAATTATTTACGTGGACGTATTAAATATCCACTCGTAAGCATCGCTGGGCGTGTATTTATGCATATCACGAATAAATTACAGTTATACGTTAATGTTTGTTTGTGCCTCAATAAAGTACGGTATGTGCTTCGGATTGCCCGCGTTTCTCGATTATCCATCCCAACCCCCATCCTCAATTGCTCTGAATAATGAAGAGCATAATGTACATGTGTTTCAGTAATGTAAACAAATCATGTTTTTATTACATCTATCTGATTAAAATGTTTCATACGGTTAAATTCAAAAAATCGATAATAAAATTGTGTTTTCATTATTACAAATATCAGATTGTTTTTAAATTTGTTTACTTTTAAAGTCTTTTCTTATTTTGTTTTTACTGCATTAATACACGTTGAATAAACGATTGATTCTGTGATCTATATTGTAGATTATATTTTCTCGATATTTTAGAATATGATATTTTATCTGTGTTACGTAGAATTTATGTAACACAGATAAATATAAATACACAAGAATATTTCTTTGGGTATAAGAGATAAATTTATATCAATAAAAGTTACAAAAAAGTAATTCAGACAAATATTCAAGGTACGATGAAAACAAGGAAAAAAGAAAACATTTTTTCTACTAAATTCTACTTTCTAAATTCTACAGTCTACGAAATTGTGTAAACTTGGAACTTACTTCTCTATCACTTTTCTAAACAATATTCTATATTCCAGAGCTCATCGACGAACCTAGCAGAAAAAGAAAAGAAACCCATGCGATAAGAAATACCAACGCAAGGTTTCCCGTACAAACTTGTCCGTAAAATTCTAAAAAACGCTCACACACATAATACGTGTGAATGCATACTCACACACTTACACGCATGTGACATGTACGAGGCGGATTCGAATAAAAAAAACCTCTGTGAGAAATCCTTGGGGAGCATGGGGCCGTTATCAGTGTAAGCTTGTACGAACTCGATCGTTCGAGGCAAGATCGGGGAAAAAGAGCGGCAGGGTCGCTCGAAAGGGGATGGTTTTTCTACAGGGGAAAAAAAACATAGTGACCGTAGCTTCGGAAAACGGAGACTACACCCGGTTCGAAGATGCTCGTCGACGATGGAGAGAAAACGGTAGGAGGTCTCATTTGCTACATTCAGTAGCGCGCATAACCACAGTTCTACGATTCTATTCACTTTTCTCATTAAGCAAATCTCAGGAGGAGAAAACGAGCTCGCGGGTAGAACTTTCGGCGATAAGCTCGAAGAACACGCGGAAGCTGCGCCTTTGTCCTCTTTACATCGAATCGCTTAATTCCTTCCTTCGAAAGTCGGCGCTTTCCTCTTCTTCCCCTTTCCCACTACCCTTCTTTCTCGCATTAAACGCGAAAGGTTTGAAATGCCGAAGCAAACCATCGTCGTCTTAGGTGGAAATCTCTGTATTACGTAGGCTCGCCGCGTTACCTACGTCGTGACTTATAAATAAGAATGAACGTCTTAGTATGCATACGATATAACGCCGAGGAATCGGCAATACGTTTTCCATGTATGCTTCTTATCGATCTGCTGTTCTCCGTGTCGTTGGAATTCAAAATCTCGCGCTGCGTCGATCTCCTCACGCGCGCGGAAAACAGACTAGAGCGTAATTAAATGCGGAAATACGATATCTCTTTTTGTGCTTTCGAATAATCATTATTATGATGAAAAACAATGCAAATAATTTATTCCTATTTATTCGTATTTGATATGCACATTTAGGATATAATGTATTACGCATTAATGGAATGAGAAATAACTTTGCTCGCGCGTGTATGCCATTCAGAATTATATTATTCAGATAGTGTAATCTTCTCTTTGCCAGTGATAATAAAATTAAGGTAAAACCAGTAACCGACTCCAAACCAGCATTAATGATATATACTTAAAGTTTTATTTGACGTTTCGACCTATGGTTAAGGTCCTTATCAAAAATATGGAAGATGGTACGAAGAATAATTGATGTTATAATAAATTACATAATTGGAAGATGTAAGCACGTCCGATGTCAGAGACATCGATACAAGAATATATTATTCAGAATTATAGAATTATCTTGTATCATCAAGGATTATTTTCAAGATTACGATCTCTCTGTAGCTTCCGGTGCTTCCGTCGATTTTTCTCCACGTGGCTTTTGTTTCTACAGCATGACTTTACGGTGTTTCGTACGTTTCGCTCGCGCAAAATCCCGCCACGAGCTTTGCGGTGAACAAACCGAACGGTATCGATTTCAGTTTTCGTGGAGTGGAGCGTAGTCCGGCCTCAATCATGCTTGAACCGATTTCAATCGAGCCGATCTCCGAACCACTGATTAAAACGATCGTAGGCGCGTCGACTGGCCGGTGAGAGTATATACGCCGGTGGATTCGGATGTATCTCGGCGAGCCAACTATCTCGTCAATGAGATAAAGCTCGAATGGATTAAAGGAAGAGCCGTCGTGCGAATGCAGTGCTATTCGATGAGGAGGTGGGTGAGAGTGGCACCGCGGGGAACGGTAGAAGAAGGGAAGATAATAGGGGGTAAGGGGAATGGTGCAGGAATCCGACTCGCGAATGCGTTTATCTCGATCCGCCGAGGTCGCGTTACATGTTCACCGCTGAGAAGCATTTCATCAACGTCATTCGTCCGCAGCTCCCCCTCATCTCCTCCCTTCCTTCTTCCCCTCCATTCTCTCTCACCTTTTGTTTCCATTTCTTCTCCCACTTGCTCGTTATCTCGCTTTCACTCTTTCTCTCCATTTTTCGTTCCCTATCTCTTTCTTTTCGTGTCTTTACTCATCCCCTCCCCCCTTCCTCTCTTCTTTCTCTCTACCTGTCTATCTATCTCCTTTGTATTCTTTTCCTTTATGGACCTTCTCTCTGTGCGATTTTGTTTTCCTTCTGCTGATCTCTTTTTGTTTTTACATCGACGTGCGGAACGCGCGAATATTTCCTCTCCTTTGCTCGGTGGGTTTAGTATGGGTTTAGTATCGGAGCGGACGTGTTTCGTTTAAACGAGAGACGGTTAGGTAGAAACGACGATGCTGTCGACGATGCTGTCTATGGCGATTCGTCGTCGTCTCGAAAACGAACGTGGTACATCCTGCCGAGCAGACAAATGTGTGTACTTCTAGGGTCTTCGGGTATCATAAATGATGCTCATCGGTTTTTATAGCGAGCCATTATAACTCACGACAAGTCATTGAACACAAAGAAACAATCGTCTCTTAACTCATTCTTTTAAATCATGATTGAACAGGGTGGAGTTAACTCGCTAAATATGACGTGATATTGCGATATTTATGATGAAACTTTTTAAAAAACCTTTTTAAATATTTAACAATATTTAACTTTATCTCTCCAACCAGGGTTGTTCATAGCCCCCCCCCCCCATTTCTAACAATCGTTGTAATGTGCGTTTTTCAACAAATAATTGTTATAAAAAACTATTTAAACAAATAATTTCCAAATTTTCTTTACATTGATTTTTAGTCAGAGGTATAAAGAGTCATAAGCATTTTTGTGAAATTTTTCGAAGCTATTAATAACATAGTGGAAAATGCACTGGATATGAAATACCCTGGTTGGAGGGATTAAGTTGCGGAAAAAACGTTGGAGGGATTAAGGTTAACATAAAATTTAACTTAATTTACCTTTATTTTCGCAATTTTACATTATATATTTTTTTCACCTTTACTTATATGAGATATGAGATATCTTAAGACGAAAGAAATTATAATTTAAATAAATATTAATTTAAAATTAATAGAATTACAGTCTGAAATTTAGCATTATAATGGTAAGATTAAAAATTTTAAAAAGCAAATGCTCTTTGGGCATTTTTATTAAGAAAATTAGTTTTAAACTAGTTCTAAATTAGTGATAATGTAGTTAGAAATACACTGATGATACTGAGACATCTTATATGTCTAAAATTTTACACACACACACACACACACACACACACACACACACACATATATATATATAAAAACACGCATGCTTCGTATGTTCTTAAGTCATGTGCGATATAATCGCATACATGGGCGCAATTTTTTCGGAAGTCGACGAAAAAAATTTATTTGTGCCGGTGAATGCGCAACCGTTTTCTCCGTGATCCTTGCTGAAGATAAGCCGAGCTCACACGAGTTCCACTTGTCTATCAGGAGGATCGCATTCAGCGTGGGCAAAAGATGAGAACCGAGCTGCCGCATTTAACGTTAAAACAAGCGATGAAAATGTCGACTGATAAAGCATTTGCGTGTGGTGTTTTTTCGCCACGAACAAGGAATTTGGCATGATTATGTCTGAAAAAATGGTTGAAAAGCTAATATCATTTTTTACGCTTTCATTCATGAATCAAAAAAAGCGAAAACCAAAATTTCATACGAAGTTACATGCTCGCATTGTCCATTTTTTACTCAGTGATTTAAAAGGAAACAATAATATTTCTTTGAATTTTGAAATTCAATATAAATAAGAGGTTTCTACACACATCTACTTACGTGCGCGCACACATACACACACACACACATTCTTTTCTTTTTATTTTTATCCAGATTATTATATTTAAATGTATCAGGGATAATTACGTTTATAGGAACTGTTTATTTTTATTTTCATCTTCTAAACGTGTCTTACAATTAGAAGCACTATTGTCTCCCAAATCACTCTATACAAAGCAAGACTATGCTTCCCGTATTAAAGCGATTCTGTTTCCGCTATACACCCAGAATCTGTCCACCGCGCGTGTATCGCGAAGCGTGTAATACAATCGCGATAATTCGCCATGTAGTACAATTATTGCAGAATTAACCGTGTTTCAAGGGCGCGGCTTTGCTGACTTACGTTATGCGGCGGCGCGATTATTACGACATTAATTTCGTTTTATGCTTCTCGTTACAGATCCAAGGCGTGGAATAATTCGGAACAGCGGCTCGCTTCGCCTCGCCTCGTCTTTTGCAGAAAACAATCCTCCGTTATTAGACGACTGCAATAAGCGTAATCGCCGGCCCGAAAATAACGTGAGTACCAAGTACCAAGTTGTCCCTTTTGCTGCTCTCCGCAAATTCTGCGCCGATCTTTTGACGATCGTTTTCGAAACGTGTTTTCATTTCGTGCCACTTCCATGGAGAGAGAAAATTTCTCATAGAATTATATTTTTCTCTTTTCTGTTATTGTTCCTCTTTACCTGGCGTGTTCGATGTTAGTTTTCCGCATTGACAGTGGACGTAGAATATGGCGTGTTTCAAGAGAGAACTGAAATAGGATTATCTAGACTGACTGTTTACTCAAGTAGCACGAGAGTCCAAACAGCATCTTCTAAACTGTTCGCCTGATTTCTGTTGTCTTGATAGCCTCGGCATTATTTTGATAGGCGGTTTTACTTACATTGCTATGCGCGCGAAGCTCATAATTATGATTTATACTCTTTCTCCACTATCTACTCTTCAAACATCCTGCAGTTTATACATAATAGCGCGAGTTGTAATATACCATTGTGGTGAGATGGTGCTCGAGACATTACTTCTGTGTCTATCATCTATCACGGTACACTGCACAAGAACCAATTAATCTTAATTGTACATTCGCATTGTAGAGGAATGTGTTTGAGAAAGAACAATTATTTGTTCTCCTTTTCGCGAGAGGAGTTATTACTTTTTTTTCTTTTCACGTAAAACCAACGCAATCCTGTATTTAAGGCCGGATAAATGCACACCCGAAAATTATGGTGACCGAGACGGCTTCTGTTTCGATATCGAAATGCGGCAACCAAAGTTAAAATTTCCAAGCCACTTTTTCGAACGCGATTTGCCTCTCTATCGGCACAATTTTTGCAATACACTTCTGAATACTCGCCATCGCTTACGCTCGAACTGGCCGAGCTTTTCATCGAAACAGAATAGTAGTCGACATGAAAGGGCAAAAGAGATGGGAAGAGGAAAAAAGAAAGAATAAATGGAGAGGCAGTATGTATGTTATCGAACGAGTACGTCGAGGCAGAATCGACATTCCAACTACTACGCGTGAATTTTTATATATGTCAGACGGAAATTTGGGGTGGTAGATCTTGCGGAGATTCCGAAAGAAATAAAAATTCAAATGAACAGTGCGCTTTGCGCCATTCTAAGAAAATTGAGAAAAAGACCGAATAAAGCTATGTGTTGTGGTATTAGAGCTGAGGGTAGAAGATTAAAGAGGAGGTGTTCATTACTAAGAAATTACACCGGAAGTTCTAAACTATTAGGTATCCGAATTGCTGCTAATGGCATGTGTTTCTAATCACTAGGGATGCGCCGACAGCAGAAATTTTGGAGAGAAGAGAGAAGACATTCGGGTCGGATTCTCTTCAAAATTGAATTCGGGATTATTTTAGATTATCTAAATTGTTTTGATATATATCTCAATCTATACGAATCAACTCATCATTCAAACTTTAACTCGTATTTCCTGATTATTTTTTATTTAACTTTGATATGAATTTTCATTTCGAGGCGAATTGCCAGTTATTATTGGTTCCATGTAGAATTGAATAGAGCCCCTAAAGTCAGGAACGGTTTTTGACCCGTGTTCATAAAGGGACAAAAATTCAAAACCGCATTTTCAGACCCGGCGAGTTCGTCGTACACGTTAGTAATTGTCTTTGGGGCTTTAAAACGCCGTCGAAAAAATTAGGTAATTAAGATGGTTGCCTGTCGCTGCATCTCCCGCCGCACACACCCCGTTCCGTTCGGTGTTGCGCCCTCTCCTGATCCTTTACCTCTTTGGTCGAGACGAAAGTTTTTACCATGCTGGATGCCGCGACCGCTATGATATTGCATGCCAGCGGAATTTTGATGCCGTACATGCCGTATATGGATATGTCTGCTAGTGCCTAATTTCACGATTCTTAACCCTCGAGCAAAATCTCTCGAACCTTACGGCGTCGAAAAACCTTGCCGTAACGAATAGCCAAACGTAAAAAAAAGATAAAATCATCTTTTTTTAAAGTGGAGTTATATAGATCCCATTGTACCAAAAATTTATGGTACGTGCTGAGACTGGATCATTTGGTAGTTGAGGTAGTATTCAGACTCTTTTGAACAAACAAACCTTTTCTCGGATTAGCTTCAAACGAGAAAATCCATTTTTCAAGCAGAGACTGTATTGACTATCGAACGTTTATGTTGCTCACTTATAAAGCAACTTTTGTCAAAAACATGGTTTGATTCGTCATTCATAAGTAGTGTTAAAAAATATCAAGTAACTGTTTCTTTCTATTAATTATTCTACTATCTCGCATGCTTTAATTAAACATTTTGCGTCTGGTGTTCTACATGACAGACTTGTCTCGAAGTTGCTAATCTTCAAACACCAGTTTGAATGCGGATATTCAAATTATGTATAATTAATAATGCAACAAAGCCATATACTGTAAAATTAAGCTAGGGTGTATTTAACTAGATCTTATTTTAATAGAATATTTAACTTGAGAATTAATTACAGTGATATTTATAGTGCTGAATTTGAGAATGCTAAAGATATAGTGCTAAAGATATTGCATCACACAAGCTTTGTTAACCAAAAATACAATACTTAACTGGATAAAGAATTGAGAAAAGAATGATCGTAATAATTTTGAATGATCGTATAATTTTGAAATATCAACTTTTGTGGGTTCATCTTTCTTATATTTCTTTATCCGACTTCGCAAGAAGACTGAAGAGACTTATCTTCATTACCACAATGAAATAAGAAATGCTGGTTTCTCCATTTTAGAGTTGCGATTAAGAAAAAATTACAAAAAATTACTCAATTCGATATAAACGTTTATGGAACGAAGAGGTGTAGTAATTCTAAAAAAAAAATTGAACTTTATTGTGTAGAAAATAATTTTTATTAGTCTTTTCAAGATCGGATGAAGGAACATAAGAAGTAAAGCTGAAACGTACACACATCTCCAAATTATCGTCGCATTCTTCAGTGAAAGAATAGTGATTTCGGACCCGAGAATCTCGAGATTAAAAACCTCGAGCATTTTCGTCGGGAGTGTCCGTGGTCCAGGCGAATCCCGGGACGCTGGTATCGAACGAAAATGTCAAGGGAAGGGAGCGACGTATCGCCGACGGCGAGGAGATCGGGAAAGAGCGTGTCGTACTACCGCGATAACTGGCGTGATTCCAATGGACAAAGCGAGGAGGATGGCAAAAAGGGTGAAATGGAGGCGCGGACACGACAACCGAAAACGGGTCCAGTCATTCCCGAAATAGGCACCTGGAATTTCGGCCTTCGGCAAGAGCTATTCCCTCTATCAAATCTTTGCGTTCGTGTCACCCGTCTGTCTCTCTCCCTCTTTCTCCCTATGCCTCTGGTCTGTCTCGATCCCCGCTTACCATTATCCTCGGCTATCATTAAGCCTCAATCGCCGTGGTCAAATTTGGATAACGTTACCGATTTGTAAGCTCTAATAAAGAAATGACGCTGTATCTGATGCTAATGGATCGGCGGGCCACTTAGACCTTGGGCTCCATAACGATAAGTAACGAGACTGAATGTGTGTAAAAATGATAAAGAAATAAGAAATGCAATTGACGATTCCTCGTGTATTCCTGTTGATGTCTCATTAAATATCCACAAAAGATAGCTTCGACTATGACTGCACGAAATTAAAGTTTGTTATTATGCAATTATTTTTTACGAATATCTTTGTGTGTAATAATATAAAATTATTGGTGACATTTATAATGTTTTCTATTATTGGTGACATTTATAATGTTTTTTATTTCTGATGCATATATAAGTTCGAATTTTATACAAATTGACGCGGAAGTCGTTAGAATATTATTCTTCTTTTTACACGGAGAAGGTAATGTCTACGACGTTACAGTACTTGAAGTTAAAAGGAATTTCACCGTCAGCTTTCTATGTCGTTTCGCGTGATCATTTTCACGCGCATCACTTTGTTCCTGGGAACAAGCAAATATCACACGGCGATATGACTACACCTCTGCCCCACACTTCTTCATAGCTACAAAGCTGAAAAGACCAGTGTATGCCTTTCAAGATCGCACGAAAGGCATACATACGAGATAGAACGGCGGGCAGTGGCAAAGGAGGCGAGGCAGAGGAGACGGAGGCCACCGAGAAAGATACCGATAGCATTTAGTAGCTTCGCTCGAAACGTTTTAGATAATGACTGGGTGGATTACTGGGTCTAGACGAGAAAGGAGGGCCTTCTTTTTCTCTCGTTCGATTCCGCCGCCACCATTATTCGAGAGAATCAAAACGAGGAGTAGAAACGAGATGCCAGAAGATCGGAGAGCGAATAGCGAGAGCGAGAAAGAGAGACGGTGAAAGATCGACCGGGGTATAGGAAGAAACGAAGATGAAGGTGACTGGCCGCAGCGATAGCGAACTTTCATTCCGAGGTATTATTCACATCGTTGCTAGGCAAACAGACGAGGCGGAAAACTCGCCTGAGCGAGGAACATTGCATTTTCGAGTGCGTCGGCCAAAAAAGAGGAGACCGCAATGTATATGTTGCCATTCCCTTCGCCACCCCCGTTCGTATACTATACGAGACGATTCGTACGGTGCTCGCCACTCCGGTTTGGTTGGTAGCCTCGATTTTTGTCTCCTCCATTTTTGCCTGACGCGTTTCTCTATTTGAGCCCCTTTTTCTGGCCAGCGGTCGCGTAACGAGAATACCGGTGGACGGTATATATCGTTTACGATAGCGCCGGATTGCGCAGAGAGAGGTGATATCATCGATGCAGAAAGGAGTTGACCAACGGGACACAGGGTGATTCACTAAAATTGGGAGCTACACGAACTTTTTCAATCTCTGAAGGTTTTTCAGGAGTTTTTTCTCTCCTTTAAATGTGAAGTTCTAATTATTCTAATGAATGTTGTCGTATGGAAAAAGATTTAAAGCAATCTAAAAGCAGTGATTTAATGAACTGTTCTAATGAAGAAACGTGTAAAGAAACCTGAAGCCGTAGTTGTTCTAATGAAGTATCGTAATGAAGAAATGTTTAGAAACATCTGAAGTTACAACTGTTTTAATGAATTAATGTATGACAAGAAAAAAATATTTATAAATTGTTTGTTTTCTTAAAACTGTTTTTCTTAAAACATTTTTTTTCTAAGTGTTTCTCTATCGACAGAATTTTCGTATTGAAAGAAATTGGAAAAATGGAACTAACTAACTGATTAATTATTTTATTTTAAGCATAACCATTACGGTTATATTTAGAGGAAAATAAGATAATAGATAATTATGCAAAAGAATTTTGTAATTCTGTAAAGCTAATTTAAAGCTAATATAATTATATATACATGATTATATAATAATTATATAATTACATCAATTAAAAATTTTATTTAATTTTCCATTATTTTTACTTCGAAATAAATTCGTATATTCAAGGGAGATAGCCTGCCTCTGACCGATCGGTTTATATAACGAAGAATTTTGCAGGAAAGAAATGAACAAAAATATTGGGTGTGCAATAGTTTGAGCTATTAGTTCTTCGCGAGAACTAGCTCTGCTACTGTTTCCTCTCTTTCTGTTTCTTTTCGTTGAATGTGGTCGCGCATGTAATCGAAAAATATGAATTTGCGGACGATAACAGAAGAGCAGAATCGTTTTAGGAAAAATTGAATGTGACGCGACGTTGTGCTCGAACACGTGCGAAAATTAGATTCGAGCGCTAGATTGTTTTGGGACTTCCTTTTTTCGATTCAAGTGCGTTTGCACAAAATAACAAAAGATAGAAACAAAACGCAGATTAAAAATAAGAATGCAACAAGATGATTTTAAACATCGATGCTTTTAACGGAGATACAACATGAATAAATATTTTCCGCAAATGTAGAAAAATATTTTTAATGACATTCTCAATGTTTTGATATTTGGTTTAAACTTATTAGCTTCATGCTGTTATTTTTATTTTTCTTACAATTTTTAAAATTCATATTTTAATGGAATTTATACTATTTGATGAATTTTGAAAAAAAAATACTTTTATAAAAATCCTGTATTTTATAACTTAGAATCTCTTATATAATAGTACTTTAATGTCTTACGTTAGAACTTAATTGAAAGATCTTATTATCGTGATATCGAGGTCACTATAGATTTCGCATTATAAGCAAGTCTCCAATTCGTCAAATATTACTAAATTATTGTATGATATTGTACAGGATATTCTGCACATTAATAGACGATACTAAAAGGACACAATGCAAATATGATACGATATACATACATAATATGAATAACATAACAATATAGGATATATTGTCATTATAGTAAATTTCCAATACAAAATACAAAATATAAAATTTATCGTTTATAAGTTTTTTAACGAGTTCTATATTTATTAACAATCTCTTGCTATTGGGAAGTTATTACGTTATCTCATTTATCCAATCTTTTCAATTAACTCGATCAAGCCTAAAATCTCGATTATACGAATATAAAATTTTCACGGGATTTACTTAGGATTATGTATTTCGAGGCAGAGTAGTCGAGTTCGTTTTTTTTTCCATTTATGCAAAACCGAATATAATCACTACGCGTGCAGAGTATGAATTCATGCATGATTTTACTCGTAGTATTCGATAAGACCAACGCTTCTCAACAAGGTAAAGAAGAGCCAATCACGCGGGTAGGTAGACTGGTACAATGCTTTTAGAAAACGGACAGAAGAGGATCATCCCGCTTGTATTTGTATTGGAATTGAAATTCATGCGCGCATCGGCGATCACGTTGGAATACCGGTTACGTGAACGTGATAAAGCCGCTGTAGGATGGCCAACAAACTCATTCGGCGCTCACTTTGATACTTTTTTAAATACAAGTACAACGCGGAGGTAATTAAACGTTTGCGAACGGTGTTTGGAAAGAAGAATGGAGAGTACGAGTGAAAAATAGAAGTTAAGTCCCCAATGTGACTGTTTTCCAAAGAGCCCACCGAGTATCGCTTGAAAATGTTTTTGGCAACTACAGGGTGTTGCTTCGAATTAAAATCGCGAGCATGTAATAAATATTCACAGGTTTAAATACGCATTTTTAGTTAATGGAAATGAGGAGTTGAGTGAAATTATTTAGGAAATATATAATTTTTGCGTGTAATTACCATTCTAGAAGATAATAATTTGAGTATAGCATACAATAATGCGAAATATTTTAATTAATATGCATAATTTATGTAATATTAAAACATTTACGAGACATTATCAGTTTTTATTTACTGTTTGAGCATTATTTATTTGGATTTGCTCGCGTCCGTTTGGTTGGTTCACATCCAGCTTTGCATAGTAAAAATTGCATGAAAAAAAAAATTAATTTTGGAATTACTAAATACTGAAAATTATACGTGGTTTTACGTGGTTTCCCAATTATTATTTTAATATTTTATTCTTCATATCTTCTATTTCATTACATTTTAGTCCTAAACTTTGTCCAGCTATAAATAATGAAAACTATAAATAATGAAAAAAAGCAATTGTTTTACAATTGATAAGCATTGAAGATAATTGTTGTAAAACCATTATCTAGCTAATTAATCTAGAAGAGAATAAGAAAGTAAATCTATAACATACAATGCGCTGACAGCATCGATTACGTATTTTATTTCTCGCGAAATACGTTCGATATAATGCATTGTTGTACATTGAATTTTCCAATCAAAAATGGCGATTGCGATTCAAGGTAACTCAAGGTGACAGTTGAGGTTTCTTATATCACGTGCAATCGATACTGCTCGCCTGGAACCACAAATACATAGAAATAAGCCGATATAATTCTTAAAGCTTCTTATATAGCTTAGTTCTTTATGACAATTGGAAACGTGAGATTTTACTTTCTTTTAAATATTGATTTCTTTGAATGTTTTTTTCTTTCTGGAAACGCGTTGTGTTTATTTAAAAGCTTATAATATACGGATTAGTTTAAGAATTTTTCCGTTTTAAGCCATTAAGATTAAAGGAAACAGGTTGAGTCACGTCCGAAGGGACGACAGTTCAAACAAATTATTAGAAAGATACAACAGAAAGAGGAGCAAGGGTAAAATAGAAGCAAAATATGAGAGATGTAAAGTTTACACGAAAGGTCTAAATGCAAAACTCACATTTTCCACTTTTTGGTGAAAATGAGTTTTTGATGTATTCTTTTTTTGTTAAACGAAGAATATATTAAAAATTCATTTTTATTCAAGAGTGAATATGAGTTTTGCATTTAGAGCTCATGTGTATTATTTGAAAAAAATCTGTTACATTTTTTTACAGACGTAATTAAGTAATTTAAGTACTTGTAATTCGGTACAAAATTATTTTCTGCATGTAGGACAAGTATTTTTTCTGGCATCTACTTTGTGTACATTAGTTGTCGCGTGCACACAAAACGTTTTTATTTATTAAATCTTACATTGTAATTCCAAATAATTCTTATAAATTATAGGATATTCATTGAACGGTCGTGAACGAAACGAAATAAGAAATCTTATTCTGTCACATTGACTGTGTATTTTGTGCGTCACATGTGTGTGCGCGTCGCATTTCACAAAACTTTAAACCCACCCTAGCATTAAACCCGAAATGTTTGCGTTATTATACGAGATATGGAATTAGCTCCGCGTGGCGATATTAGGCGGAAAATACACTTATAACTTTTGAGCGAGCAACGACGACGCCCAGCATCGTCGTTGTGGCGGGCAATAATTTGCATACCGAAATTGCGACGTCGCGCGTCAACTTCATCGCGACATCGTAACCAATCACATTTGCCGAAGCATTTGTCTGTGTGCGCCAGTATCAGTCGAAGGATCGTTTTCTTCTTACATTACGCGAAGTCGTTATCTCGTTGAACCTTATCCGTACTTGTGTTTCTTTTTCATAATTCATACGGATTACATTTTACTCTTTGCTTTTTTCGCAAATCTCATTACGACTTTTTTACGGGAATAGGTACGTATTCCTAGTTAAAATAACTGCGATAATACATTCGTTAGGTACTCTTCATCCTTTTTACACAATTTCTTGTCTACCACGTAGTGTTTTTTTTCCATTGGCAAATAAAATTGGATAATAATGTATATTTTTTAAACGCGCGCACACGTTGAACGTAATCATCCATGTGAGTACTTCTCTGCAGCGAAAACGCTTCCTGAAGCGTAGTATTGGAGTATCACAATTCTGTTTCAATTTTCTTGAAACGAAAGGATATTAGCTTTCTATCGTTGACGAGTTACGAAATGACGTTCCAACAAAGACGCTCTGCATCCGACCGTAGCTAGGTATCGACTGTTTATGGCAACGCGCCGGCTGTGGCGAAAGTCACGTCGTCATTTAAGTCCTTAGAAAGTGCGGACAGGGTCGTTAGTGCGAAACGAAGACCATTTACAAGTTGTAAGAGATATATTGCGATTACGTTCGGGAGTAGTACGAATACCTGCCATTTTTTATCTTTTCCCACGGCACAGTCAAAAGAAAGAGAGAGAAAGAGAGATGGAAAGAAAAAGACATCGGTCCCTTTGTGTCCCTGGATGTCTGGAATCGAATCGTCTTGCTGTAATAATCGATTCTAACGAATCGAGATCGCTTGTGATGAAGAAACGGAGCGATCGTTTCGCCTCCGTCGCTTCAATTTTTTTGCTCGTTCGTATTGTGAGAAAAAGGTTGCCTTCATGATAACGTCGAACGAATCTTTAAGATCACCGAAGAATTAAAAGAGTTCGTTCTCCAATCTTGATGCAAATCGATGGTTCTGCGTAGCAAGCAGCAAGAAGTTTGATGCTAGAGACGTGTTACACAGAGACGTGTCCAACTTCTTGTTGCTGTAAAAGTCGTATATAATATAGTTATGTATATGCATATATATATATATATATATATATATATATATATATATGACGTTTGCAGCAACTTTGATTATATTACACGTGCAGCAAAAATTTAATATCAAACTTACTACGTCGAAATGAATGTACATGTTAATAATAAAATTATGAAAAAAAATATATTTTTTAACATGTAACTCACAGATTTATACTTACTGTAATAATAGAGAAAGTATAATAATCAAAAAAACAAATTCATGTTTTTGAGACACAAGAGATAACTATAAAATGTGTTATGAATTTATCTGCTCCGAGATTTTCATGAAGAAATAAAAAACATATTCTTTTATTAGATTATACATTCTACAACTTTTGTAAAAGGCAGAGAGAACCTAATTTTTACAAGAAAGAAATTTGTACGACGCATTTTGTACATTCGATCTGCTTATGACTACTTTCGAAAATTAGACTTTATTTGAGAAATGTGGCAAAAGTTATAACATTACCTATCTCACCTATATATTAAGGATGTTAGAAGACAAACTTCCACTTGTTTACATATTCTTTTCCAGGAGCAGTGCCATATTTATAACGAGTTGTATGTTTCTGACTGTTCTTATGCTTTATCATAGACAGTGTACCGGCGTTGTACTTTCTGCATTCAGCCGTGTTCCCCGCCACAAGAAAACTTGTCGTGGACGGCATTGTCAGTGTCGTCGACACGCTTCATCTCTGTTTCTCCCCGGAGGATCATTGTTGAGCATCGAGCACGACGGATTCTCAAAGATAAGGGCATACTTTTCTTACGGTTCATACTGTCGACATATTCAAGTTTAACTACAATATTTCCTCGGTTAGTCGGCTGAATATGTAATTAAACTTAGCATAACTCTTACATCGCAACGACATTGATGAATTATTATGACTTGCAGTACGAAATTTGTCCGATCTAAGAAGACAGAATATTTAATTTGTGTGTTAATTTCGTGATATTAATTGTTTCGTTTTTAAATTCTCTTTAAAAAAGAAGTGCAAAAATATAAAATAATACGTATATCAGTGTACGTTTTTATTCACATAAAATTTGATATTTTAAGTTTAAAGATTTATTTGTATAACATTGATCTTTGTTGTATAACATTGATCTTTGTTACAAATATACATATAAGCTTAGAATATGATGATAATAGAAACTTTTTCTGTTTTTCTTATACGTTTAAAAACGAGAATAACAATTTCATAATAGAATTCTAATTAAAAGTAATATTTCTCTTAAAAAGTTTATATAAGTTTTAAAATTACAAAGACAATTTCAGTTACAGTTATATTCTATTGTCAATGTAAAATAACAAAACTATGTTTTTCTCACATTTTATATAAAATAATATATTTCTATTTTTTTTTATCTCAAGATTTTTCTCATGTATATTCATCTTTCGAAAGATCTTTTCTGTCAATATATATTTTCAAAAGATCTTTTCTGTCAATATATATTTTCTCGAAGGTCTTTTAGATAAATAGTATTAAAGCACACGTGAAAAAAAATATGTATAGAATATTTCTATAGGAAATAGAAAGAATATTTTTGTTTTTCTAGATTGATGATAATTTATAGCGGATGTGTATAAACTTTATCTGCTTATTAAGTTTTCACATTCCGAGAATCTATATAAACTGTATTTACGGCGATAATACTGTCGGATATTCGCCTTCTTATCAGTCTACCCCAACGTTTTCCGTATTCTAAAGTTGCAAGGCAAAGTTAGAAAAGTTTTTACACGATCATACCTGTTACAGAAATCGAAGGAGATTTATAGGGTGCTTAGATTCGCTCAAACTTCGTTTGATCGATTCTAAGCGCCATGTAAACCTCTCACGGTATCCAGACGTGTAAAATTCGACCAACGTAACGATGAAGTATATGCTGTTATAAATTGGGACAAACGTATAATAATAGTATTGATAGTATTGATTTTCCAAGAGACTCTAGAATTTTCAACATTACGGAAGATTCAAATGTCAAATTTATTCCAAAATACTAATTACAATTTTTAAACACTCATATATATATATATATACAGGGTTGGGCAAAAGTCCGGAAACGGTCAAATATCTCGAAAAGGATCAACTATAGCGAAAAATTGTAAATAGCAAAGTTGTAGGGCTTAAAAAAATGTACCTAATGATGACTAAAAATTTTACTTTGAGTGGAGGACGAAGATCATATAAAAGTCAAATTGAATTTTTTAAATGGAACTGCCTACTTTTTATTGCATATTCTTATAGCTTATCTCGAGACCTTTCCAAAACACTATAATAAAGTATTTTTTTGTTAAGTATTTTCCGAGTTATAAAGCTTGAAATAATTTCATAATTTTACATAAACTGTAAAATTGAGTAATTAAACGAACTTACCGTGAAGTTCGATTACAATTATGCTGTCTCGTCCGGATGGATAATCGTAGTAGCGTTCCGCTGCTTCGTTCCTCAACAGAATTATTTAACGCCTAAAAAAAAATTTTTTAAGAACAAGGCGCTGCTCTACGGTCGGGCGCGCCTGAGCGCCCCACCGAATCGTCATTGATTTTAAAGCCCACAAATCTGAAAAAAAAAGGGTGAGGGTGGGCGGGAGTCTCCATCCGGACGAGACAGCATAATTGTAATCGAACTTCACGGTAAGTTCGTTTAATTACTCAATTATGCAACGTCTCGTCCGGATGGATAATCGTAGATGTTTAACGCACAGATTTGTGGAGGAGTATTGAAAAGAAAGTGCAGTTGGACACTTGTCTTTTTGATGGCTTTACTTAGTCTTATTGCACTTATAACAGGAAATAAAAGATGTTTACAATATTCACGCTGGACGTACTCGTATACGTAAAGACTGGTAAGCCTAAGTCTTGTTTAAAATTGCTGCTTGAAAAGATGTCTCTTTAATAATAGGCCGATTGTAAAATCGGGCGAAAACTGCCGAGGACTTGCTCCATCCGGCGGTGCGTCTGATTTCTTCTAGATTAATGCCCCTGCTAGCTGCTAGGGATGTAGAGGCATGACGCGTTGAGTGTGCTGAGAAGATGTTTGTGTCTACACCTGCCGCCTTTAATTCAATCTTGACCCAACGACCAAGCGTTTGAGGAGACACTGGATTGTGTGGAGGACGGAGAGAGATAAAAAAGGAATCACACTCCTTCTGTCTGAGGTCGCGAGTGATCTCTAGATATGATCTGACTAGCGAAACTATACAGAGCTCTGGTTTGTCCCGGAAGGGTTTAAAAGAGAGTAGAGGCTGGAGCCTACCAATTCCGGAAGTTTTCAGTCTGGCTGGAATCTTGATGATTAATGTTTCTGAAATAAGGACTTTCGAGAGCTGGATAGCTGCAAGTGTCTGCAACCGTTGTGCTGTTGTGAGAGCGAGGAGCGTCACTAGCTTTCTGGATATTAAGTCCAGTGAGAGAGTATCGTGTGGAAAAATCCTGGATAAATGTTCAATTACTGGAGATGGATCCCATACGAAATCATATTTGGGACGTTGCGGTTTTAAGGCCGCGACTCCCCTGAAAAATCTTTTAACCAGTGGATGGGATCCCAATTCAACCGAAGAGATGAGAGAAATAGCTGACCGATAGGTGTTTAATGTCGCGTAAGAGCCTACAGATGATAATAAAGAAGAAAGAAATTCTAAAAATAGCGATATTGAAGGAGCAAAGCAATCAATCCGCTTTTTCTTACAAAAGAGCCACCAAAGTTTAAGCGGTTTTGAATATTGCGCTATGGTAGCGTTTGAGACTGACGCAATCGTCGCGGTTAAAGCTGTCTCCGGTGTTCCCCTGATGCGAAATGCCTGCCTGATAATTTCGCGGCTACCAGGGAAATCCTGCTCCAAGCTGGGTGAATAGCTCTGAAAGGAGAGGATAACAATTCAATGTTCGGTTTGAACTGGACCGGTTGGTCGATTATTAATTGATTAAAAAGAGGAAACCATGGCTGGGCAGGCCACCATGGAACTACAACAACTCCCTCCGCCTTGTCGTTGATGATTTTACGTAGAGTTCTCAAAATTAAAATAAAAGGCGGAAAAGCATAGAAATAATATAGACTCCAATTCAGCGAGAAAGCGTCGACTGAGTGTGCTAGAGGATCCGGAAACCAGGATACGAAATTGTGGCATTTGCTATTGATTGAGGAAGCGAATAAATCAATATCAAAGGGGCCTAAACGGGCATTGATTGTCTCAAAGTATGATTGGTTTAAGGACCATTCTGTCTCCTCTGATATAACCCGCGATTCTGCGTCCGCTTCAATATTTTGTGATGAGGGAATATAGGAGGCATAAATAAAGATGTTACGCTCTGCGCACCAGCACCAGATCTTCCTGGTCAGAGTTGATAAAACGGGAAATTTAATTGAGCCCATTCGATTGATATACGCAAGGGCTGTGGAGTTATCCACTCTGAGGAGAATATTAGAATTGAATGAATGTGCCGCAAAGCATCTGAGTGCGTGAAACGTAGCTAGAAGCTCTAAATAATTGATATGGTGTTTTTTGTCCTCTACGGACCAAAAACCGTGAGTACGGACTTTATTACAAGAAGCTCCCCATCCCGTTAAGGAGGCATCGGAGAAAATTTCCAGATCAAAAAGGCCTGACCTGATATGATTTTTCTGAGAGAAATCAGAAAATATGGATTTCCACCATAAGAAATCCTCCCTGCAAGAAGCTGGAAGGATCATGTTTGCTTCAAAATCATCCCTGGAAGCCGACAAGGCCAGAAATTTTGCTCTTTCTAGAGTTTTAGTATGTAAAAGGCCATACTGAACAGCGGGGCAAACAGATATCAGTGATCCAATATATCTTGCCAAGGTACGAATCTTACAGTTGTTTTTCTTTAGTATGTCCCTGGTAGATTGAAGAAGAACCTTCCTTTTGTCCTGCGGGATTGAGATTGTAAAAGCTTCAGAATTGAAAATAAAGCCTAAAAATCTGCATGATTTCGCCGGCCTGAGAACGCTCTTATGCGTATTGATAATAAAGCCTAGAGACGATAAAAAATCAATTGTATAATTGACCTCTTTTGCACATTGATCATAAGTGGGTGCCATGAACAAAAGGTCGTCTAGGTAGGCGACCAAAAAGAAACCTTTCTCTCGTAGAAAATGTAGGACTGGTTTCATGATTTTTGTAAATATATAAGGGGCCGATGCTAGGCCAAAAGGCAGAACTCTAAAT